>OZ038511.1:82427502-82520002 GCA_964036315.1 Acanthosepion esculentum | reverse complement strand
GAGCATGTATTAAGTTCAAGTACTTTTGAGTCCAATTATTCAGCGGAGATCATCTTGGAGGCGGCTGTTATCAATATGTCTCGCCGGGGACTCAGAGGAAAGCTGAAACTTCGGTGAGTCGTTGTTTTGTTTTGGTAACTTTTTTTCTTTCTCCTTTCCTCTCCCCATTGTCTCTCATAATTCTGTCGCAAGGAGGTTTGTTTCCTTTCTTCAGTTTCTCTTAATTCCGACCATTTTACTTCTGACGAAGCGTCAGACAAAAAGGTACCTTAAAATGTCTATTTTTAATCGAGATGATACTTTTGTATCCGACATTTTGATTAATAAAAATATTCCGTGTTAAGAAATATATATATATATATATATATATATATATATATATATATATATATATGAATAAATATAGTTTTAACGTGTGCTATATTTATGGGATAAAGTGCTCAATATCAGAGATAGAAAGTATGTAAATATAAATATAAAAGTGAACATTGAAGTCAACACTCAGAGGCGACAGGCTGTTTCATGATAGACGCAATCGTCAGGCGGCCTGGCGATTGCGTCCAGCAGGAAACAGCCTGTCGCCTCTGAGTCTTGACTTCAATGTTCACTTTTATATTTATATATATATATATATATTATATATATATATATATATGTGTGTGTGTGTGTGTGTGTGTGTGTGTGTGTGTGTGTGTGTGTGTGTGTGTGTGTGTGTGTGTGTTGTCATCCACGAAACCCGACTGAATTGGCGTCAGTCGGGGATTCTACCATTAAGTCGTTGGCGTACAGCAGGGATGAAGGTGAATTTAAGAGTATTTATTTTTAGATAAACACACAGTGACTGAGAGAACTCGATTCGATTTACTGAATAGTCTTGCATTATTAGCCGTAATAGTCTTAATTAATAGTAATTACAAAAACACACTTCCTCCCTAAAGAGCTCAACCGAAATAAATTTTTCAGGAGCATATATATCGTATGTAACTCTTCAATTACGCTAGTTACCTGCATACAAGTCCACATTTTGTGCAAGATCGACGATCTCGGGACATAGCAACAGGAATATCTGCTTTTCGCCGTTGTTTTTCGTTTCTTGACCGGACAACGCGACTGATTTCAAAATTTTCTTATACAACTCTGGCACAAATATCTCCAGTTATTTCTATCCAAGGCAACAAGATCTCATTTAGCATGAGGTAAATTGACAGCTGAGAGGTTACACTTCAGCTTGTCTTTATACCTGAATCGCAGCCGTCCAACAATCTTTTGTTGACAGGGTAAACTGGCTATGCCTGAGGAACTTATGTATTCTGTCGTCATTAAAGCTTGCATTATGAGCAGCCCAGCGAAGTCGGTACGGCATCAGGAAAGGCTTACTTCCACCAATGTTGCATGATTCATTTTGCGAGAAGATCATCATTGGACAACTTATTGTCATAAGTATAACCACAGATCACCCAGACACACACACACACACATACACACACATATATATATATATTCGAAAATTCCGAACTTGGAACCTTAATGCCCATGCTTCATATTTATCACGTGGTTAATATTAATAAATGTTTTTGGTACTGCATCGTTACACTTTCGTTTAACTTTTTTTATTGACCAACTTATCTACTATCTCTCTCTCTCTCTCTCTCTCTCTCCATATATATATATATATATATATATATATATATATATATATATATATATGTATATATATATATATATATATAGTGTATAGGGGCAACAGATCATTGTTCAAACATATATTGTTACTAGCAGCATGGCCCGGCGTTGCACGTGCTTGATTAAAAAATCGTACGACTCATACAGCGATCGCTATCACTTGACTTAAAATATTTTTGCCCTTCCTTGCCTTTAAATTTTTTTTTTCTAAACTCTATACTAAACATTAAATCTGTTACGAAAAAAGAACTAAACAAAATGAACACAAAACGATCAGCTTTAAAAAAGGACTCGTAACTGGAAAAACCGAATGAAAAAAGAATTAGAATTAAAATAATTTTCACACCCAACCCAGTTCTGCGAAATCAGAATCAACGTTGAGTTTAAGCAAGCGAATGAGCCAATTGGAGTAAAGTGCCATGCAGATTTAAATTTTTACCACTTGTGACGAATGCAGCTAAATATTTTTTTGCATGCTAGCATGCTAGTTGACATTCGTGTCAGTCGGCTGTTGGCTCTCACGCTGACTAATAGAATCTTCCTGCCTATTCGTGGTAGCCAGCTATAGGCTCTCACTCTTGCCAGTAGAAAATGGCCGCAAACTACATGAAAACTGTCGTAGAAGCATGAAAATATCTATTATTTCTACTATCGATGGGAGTTGGGAAATGCAAATTCGGGTTTGGCCCTCCACCAACTTGGAGCATGTGCATGTAAATTTTGGTGTAAAACCGTCGCAAATAGCGGCCGTGCATTCGTTACACACACACACACACACACATTCTGCCTTTTATAGATAGAGATACATTATGAAATAATTATAAAAAAGAATGTTAAACATAAAAATATTTTTTTTAAAATGTCTTTAAATATATTGTTATATATAACAGACAACGAATGTCTATTATGTTTGATCATGAGCCCTTCTAAGCGTTGTATAATGGCTTTAGTTTCAAGAGAAAATAAAGACAAAAATTGTCCAACATTTGGATATGTCTTTATTATATTTTGGTCATCGTCGATCTAAGGTTTCGGCTCATATGAGTCATCATCAGAATAGTTATATGGACATTTCAACAGAGATGTGTAGCGTAAAAGATGACATCCTGTTATATTTACTTAGAAGTTTGCTATGCGCCGGTAACAGTCGCGGTATGACATACGCAGGTCGTAAGTTCGTAATGCGGTTCTATGACGTCGTACATGACCACGTGAGAGAGAAAAATGTTATCAACAGAATCATGTGTTTAAAGCCCTTGTAATATGTTTTGCTATATACTATAAGCCGGCGAAATAAAAAAAATGATCTGCCATTACGGTGTTGAGAACTCTTTTCCCGTGCCACATTCAAATGCGCGATCAAAAGTTGTTTTTCTTGAAAAATGTCAACAGACACAAACCATCGGCCAAGGTAAAACGCTCTAGCAAAACCATCGACGGTTAACGAATAGTTCTGTCTACCTAATATCCTTTACAAAGTAATCTGGTATCCAGTCTATGAGAAAGACATGAAACATAAAACGACCGAAGATGAGCTATGTAAGCGAGATATCATGAAAGGAAATGCAAAGTTAAATAAAGATAATTAAACAATTTTAATACAATACTTAATTTCTCTATGGAGAATATGACAATAAAATCAACACTCGTCTGAATGGGACTCCGCAGCAAGTATATTTTTACGGTATAGAGTTGCTAGATCCATATATAAACGGTCTTGAATTTAAAATTGTTCTTGTCATAGAATGTTTACTAACCACAGCTAAAGAGCAAAGTCTACACTGCTATTAACGTCTATTTAAGTGGAGGAGCGATATCCTCATATATTTACAACGTTACTAGTTCAGATGCAGAAGTCTGGGCTGGAATTTGAAGTCTCAACGTCCAACGCTGATAAACAGAATATAAGTTCGGCAATTTCCATCGTACAATTATTCCAAGAAAAAAAAAACACCTACAAACATGACTGGATCTTAGGTAACACTTTTTTCTGTTTTTTTTTTTGCTTTATATTCTATCACACTCAGTAACTCCTTGCATCTTAGTGGCTTTATTTTCTTCTTTGGGGTGTAATGACCCAAAAAATTAAGAAAAAAAATGAATCATTGTAAAATGTAATGGATCCAATGTCTTTCAAAAATCATAAATACTTCTTCGCTTTAAGAACGTTTCGGCTTACGAACGTTTTATTTCTTCGGATAGTGGGGAAAATTAATCTACAATTTTAAAGGCTGATCAGAACCCTAGTAAGACCTTAACGTTAGCCAAAGAATGTGTCTGTCCCCAGCTGCTGTAGCACGAACTAATGAATTATAAGCCTTTCCCAACTTGACACCACATCTGTTCCCATCTTGGTCAACCTGGCCTCAAACTATGAGCATTTTTCTAAATATTACGCATATGTCCACAATGCTAACTATAAATTCACTCTGTTGATACTTTATGAAACTGTAAAGGAAAACGACTTCGGTTGAACGAAGGAAGTTTGGGTTGGGATTGGCGGGAAAATAGATAGCCAGGGTGAGGGAACGTGTTGAGCTGTAACCTAATGGACAACAGAACGTGCTAACATTTTAATTGGAATTTCTGTTGAATGAAGAGATGGAAAGTCAATACATATGTAAAAAACATTCTCTGAAGGAACAACATATTTATTGCAAATGTATTCCTTTCGGACCCGATTCACACTCCAGTACGCAAGGTTTTAAACTTTTAGGGACGTTAACTTAGAACACGAATTGCCATGGAATAAAAACGATAATAATAAGAAAAAAATCAGCGCTATTACACTTTCACACCCCGCGTTGGTTCCTGTTATTCAGCAATGTGTTACCCCAGGTACAACAGTCTGGACTGATATGAGGGCCTCATATAATGGATTATTGTAGCCGCTACGTCACGTGTTGGCCTCGCATCAAACCGGTCTTGTGTCTAATTTCCTCTCCTTATTTGAGGCAAATAAATACAATGAATAATGCTTGCACATATCTACACTTCAACAATTTTATTTTAAGTTAAGAAGCTGGTGATTATGTCGAATTTGATATTAATTAACCAGTAGATTTAAATTTACCTGACAAAACTGAAGGTATTTTTTTACATATTACATTGATTTGTTTCTCGAGATTCGTATTTTAATTTAAATTTAACTATTATAATTAACAATAACAAACAGAGCTGTTTCCAGACTGTCGTATGCTGAATGACAGGAAGCAAGGTGGGGTGCGAAAGTGTAATTGCACCGAAAAATCTAACCTCCAGGACGGTAACTCCTTGCGCAATTTCGGACAAAAAGTTTTCCGATGACGTAAAGTGGAAAAATTATATTAAATCAATTGCTAGGTCTGCTGCTAGGAATGTTTGTTCAGTTGTTGGTAGAATCTCTCTTAGATATTTATAATTCCACGATTCTACAATATTACTGGTCCTGACCTGGCATCTCGGCTTCAGTCCGTTTTCCACCACCTTAATATGGTTTCTCTGGGGATTTTCAATAAATACTTTCATTGTAATTGTTCTGCTAAACTTTCCTCTATGGTACCTAGGCTTTATGAATTTAAGCGCAGTACTAGATTGGCGACAAGGTCTCATCATTTTACAGTTTAAATGACTAGGCGCTAAGAGTTTTTTTCTTATTATTCTCGTACTTCTCGCTGATGGAACTCTTTTCCGGCTTCTTGCTTCCCAGTCAACTTTTACGTTCAAAAATTTAAATGCAATATCAATTGCTATTTTCAGTCTTCTTAATTCCTGTTCTCTTAATATCCTCTCTTCTTAATAATGCTTAGTTATTTTTTTTCATATCTTTCAAACCCATAAACTCCTTGGAGCCGAAAAACACGGTGCATTTACCTTGCGGCACACGGTTGTCAAGGATTGGGGAAAATAGTCTCAATTCAGTGCTCCGTTATTGAATATAATAAGCGAATGTCTCCTTACGCCTTTTGTTTTCCTCTGGTACGAAGGGGAAAGTTTCTATTGAATCAAGTGCTAGGTTTGCGGCTAGGAAAGTTAGGTTACTGTATCGTGCCAGACATTTTAACTCACAAGAATATCTTACATATATAAAAGTCTGCTATTCATCTATACATGGAATATTGCTGCCATATCTAGTCTGGTGCTTCTGCTGTACATATAATTGTTGATAAAATACAAAGAAGAATCTGCAATGTTATTGGTTCAGACCTGGCATCTCGGCTTCAGCCGCTTCCCCACCGCCGTAACGTAACTTCATGTGCCTTTTCTATAAATAATTCCATGGTAATTGTTCTGATGAACTTTACTCTTTGGTACCTAGACTTTATGAATTTAAGCGCAGTACTAGATTGGCGGCAAGGTCTCATCATATTACAGTTTAAATGGCTAGGTGTTATGAGTTTTTTTAAGGGTTTTTTTCTCACATAGAACTATCTTCCGGCTTCTTGCTTCCCCGTCAAGTTTTACCTACAAAAAAATTAAATGCAAATCTTCTGTCTACTTAATTCCTGATCTTTTATTGTTCTCTTTCGTAAATATGATTTTCTTTCACATATTCTCTCACGCTCAGAAACCCCTTGCGTGATAGTGGTGTTATTGTCTCGGCTGGTGTGAAATGATAAAAACGAATAAAAATCAGTATAGTGTGGGGGAGGTGAGTAGAAAGACGAGACAGAGAGGATGCAGAGTGGTATGGGAAGATGATTGCAGATGAAGAAGAAAAAGAATGAGTAGAAAAAAAAGGAAGGAAACGGGAAGAAAACAAGAGAAAACAAGAGGTAATTTGTTGGGTCTTGACTCAATGTTGAATCTCGCCTATTGCATGGAATAATAATGCAACACAAAATGTACTTGGAACAAGAATGTATTATAACAAGAAAGTGTACACAATAAGTACATATAGTATTTCTGTATATTTCTGGGAAGACGTTCCTGGAGAATGTGTTGACTAGTCGCAGTCGATCAGAGTCTCTAGTTGGATCTCGTGATTCCACTTTTCTCGTCTTCCGGTATCAACCATTATTTATATAGTTGGTAGTCACCTATGCAGATTAGGTGGATCCCACCACAACACTATTTCAAGGTCCTTGTATTTTGACAGCTTTTCGAATATCTTCAAAGATACATTGCAGTCTGCAGGGACTGCCATATCAATAAGGAGGCACTTATTTTGTTTGTGGTCGTTAATAACAATGTCTGGGTGGTTGGCTTTCATTGTTCTGTCAGTGTGTATTGTGTAGTCCCATAGAATTGTAACAGGTCCTATCTCCGTAACCGGGTCTGGGTGGTGTTCGTACCAATTTCTTTCAGTTTCCTTCCCGTAGAAGTTGCAAATTTCCCAGTGCAGTTATTGGCCTACTCTGTCATTCCGGGTTTTATATTCAGTGGGTGTCAATATCGTGCAACCTGATACAAGATAATCAATGGTTTCTGGATATTTATCACAGAATCTGCATTTGGGCCTAACACAGTATTTTAGTATATGTGCTTGAATTATTATTATTATTATTATTATTATTATTATTATTATTATTATTATGATGATGATGATGATGATGATGATGATGATGATGATGATGATGATGATGATGATGATGATGATGATGATGATGATGTTTCGGGTCCATATCTGAAGTAACTGAAGGTTTACGGATACATCACGAAGTTAAGCAAGGTCGAGCCTGGTGTTGTAAATTTGGGTGCGCGGCTGGTGTGAGGAAAAATGTGATGATTCCACTACCTTCTCTCTCGTCTTCCGGTATCAACCATTATTTATATAGTTGGTAGTCACCTATGCAGATTAGGTGGATCCCACCACAACAGAATTAGAAATATGGTCGAAATTAAAGGCCACAAAGAAGGACGAAAAGAAATTCGAAGCTAGACTAGAAGAAATATAGAAAGAAAGAAAACGGGAGAGAGAAAAATAAATGATAAGATAAATAAAGTGAGTGTAGAAGGGGGAAAAGAAGAGAAAGAAAGAGAACGGGAGAATGAAGAACTGAAGGAAAAAAGAAAGTGAGAAATTAAGAGAACAGAGGGAAACAGTAAGAGAGAAGAAGAAAAACATCAGTAGAAAAGGAAGAAGAAAGAAGGAATATGAGAGAATCTGATGAGGAAGTGTAGAAAGAGAAAGAAAGAAAGGTGGGAAATACAAAGCAAAGAAAGAAAAGAAAGAAAGGCTAGAAGAGAAAGAAAGAAACGCTAGAAGAGAAAGAAAGAAGCGCTAGAAAGGAAAGAAAGAAACGCTAGAAGGGAAAGAAAGAAACAATAGAAAGGAAAGAAAGAAACGCTAGAAGAGAAAGAAGGAAAGACTAGAATGGAAAGAAAGAAACACTAGAAAGGAAAGAAAAAAACGCTAGAAGAGAAAGAAAGAAACACTAGAAAGGAAAGAAAGAAACACTAGAAAGGAAAGAAAGAAGCGCTAGAAAAGAAAGAAAGAAACACTAGAAGAGAAAGAAAGAAAAACTAGAAAGGAAAGAAAGAAACACTAAAAAGGAAAGAAAGTAACGCTAGAAGAGAAAGAAAGAAACAATAGAATGGAAAGAAAAAAGCGCAAGAAGAGAAAGAAAGAAACTCTAGAGAGTAAAGAAAGAAACACTAGAAAGGAAAGAAAGAAACACTAGAAAGGAAAGAAAGAAACGCTAGAAGAGAAAGAAAGAATCACTAGAAGAGAAAGAAAGAAACGCTAGAAGAGAAAGAAAGAAACAATAGAATGGAAAGAAAAAAGCGCAAGAAGAGAAAGAAAGAAACTCTAGAGAGTAAAGAAAGAAACACTAGAAAGGAAAGAAAGAAACACTAGAAAGGAAAGAAAGAAACGCTAGAAGAGAAAGAAAGAATCACTAGAAGAGAAAGAAAGAAACGCTAGAAGAGAAAGAAAGAAACAATAGAATGGAAAGAAAAAAGCGCAAGAAGAGAAAGAAAGAAACTCTAGAGAGTAAAGAAAGAAACACTAGAAAGGAAAGAAAGAGACATTAGAAGAGAAAGAAAGAAACGCTAGAAGGGAAAGAAAGAAATACTAGAAAGGAAAGAAAGAAACGCTAGAACGGAAAGAAAGTAACGCTAGGAGAGAAAGAAAGAAACACTAGAAAGGAAAGAAAGAAACGCTAGAAGAGAAAGAAAGAAACAATAGAATGGAAAGAAAGTAACGCTAGAAGAGAAAGAAAGAAACAATAGAATGGAAAGAAAGTAACACTAGAAAGGAAAGAAAGAAACGCTAGAAGAGAAAGAAAGAAACGCTAGAAGGGAAAGAAAGAAACACTAGAAAGGAAAGAAAGAAACACTAGAAAGGAAAGAAAGAAACGTTAGAAAGTAAAGAAAGAAACGCTAGAAGAGAAAGAAAGAAACGCTAGAAGGTAAAGAAAGAAACGTTAGAAGAGAAAGAAAGAAACACTAGAAGGGAAAGAAAGAAACGCTAGAAGGGAAAGAAAGAAACACTAGAAAGGAAAGAAAGAAACACTAGAAAGGAAAGAAAGTAACGCTAGAAGAGAAAGAAAGAAACAATAGAATGGAAAGAAAGTAACACTAGAAAGGAAAGAAAGAAACGCTAGAAGAGAAAGAAAGAAACGCTAGAAGGGAAAGAAAGAAACACTAGAAAGGAAAGAAAGAAACACTAGAAAGGAAAGAAAGAAACGTTAGAAAGTAAAGAAAGAAACGCTAGAAGAGAAAGAAAGAAACACTAGAAGGGAAAGAAAGAAACGCTAGAAGGGAAAGAAAGAAACACTAGAAAGGAAAGAAAGAAACACTAGAAAGGAAAGAAAGTAACGCTAGAAGAGAAAGAAAGAAACAATAGAATGGAAAGAAAGAAACGCTAGAAGAGAAAGAAAGAAACACTAGAAAGGAAAGAAAGTAACGCTAGAAGAGAAAGAAAGAAACAATAGAATGGAAAGAAAAAAGCGCAAGAAGAGAAAGAAAGAAACTCTAGAGAGTAAAGAAAGAAACACTAGAAAGGAAAGAAAGAAACACTAGAAAGGAAAGAAAGAAACGCTAGAAGAGAAAGAAAGAATCACTAGAAGAGAAAGAAAGAAACGCTAGAAGAGAAAGAAAGAAACAATAGAATGGAAAGAAAAAAGCGCAAGAAGAGAAAGAAAGAAACTCTAGAGAGTAAAGAAAGAAACACTAGAAAGGAAAGAAAGAGACATTAGAAGAGAAAGAAAGAAACGCTAGAAGGGAAAGAAAGAAATACTAGAAAGGAAAGAAAGAAACGCTAGAACGGAAAGAAAGTAACGCTAGGAGAGAAAGAAAGAAACACTAGAAAGGAAAGAAAGAAACGCTAGAAGAGAAAGAAAGAAACAATAGAATGGAAAGAAAAAAACGCAAGAAGAGAAAGAAAGAAACACTAGAAGGGAAAGAAAGTAACACTAGAAAGGAAAGAAAGAAACGCTAGAAGAGAAAGAAAGAAACGCTAGAAGGGAAAGAAAGAAACACTAGAAAGGAAAGAAAGAAACACTAGAAAGGAAAGAAAGAAACGTTAGAAAGTAAAGAAAGAAACGCTAGAAGAGAAAGAAAGAAACGCTAGAAGGTAAAGAAAGAAACGTTAGAAGAGAAAGAAAGAAACACTAGAAGGGAAAGAAAGAAACGCTAGAAGGGAAAGAAAGAAACACTAGAAAGGAAAGAAAGAAACACTAGAAAGGAAAGAAAGAAACGTTAGAATGTAAAGAAAGAAACGCTAGAAGGGAAAGAAAGAAACACTAGAAAGGAAAGAAAGAAACACTAGAAAGGAAAGAAAGAAGCGCTAGAAAGTAAAGAAAGAAACGCTAGAAGAGAAAGAAAGAAACGCTAGAAGGGAAAGAAAGAAACGTTAGAAGAGAAAGAAAGAAACACTAGAAGGGAAAAAAAGAAACGCTAGAAGGGAAAGAAAGAAACACTAGAAAGGAAAGAAAGAAACACTAGAAAGGAAAGAAAGAAACGTTAGAAAGTAAAGAAAGAAACGCTAGAAGAGAAAGAAAGAAACACTAGAAGGGAAAGAAAGAAACGCTAGAAGGGAAAGAAAGAAACACTAGAAAGTAAAGAAAGAAACGCTAGAAGAGAAAGAAAGAAACGCTAGAAGGGAAAGAAAGAAACACTAGAAAGGAAAGAAAGAAACACTAGAAAGGAAAGAAAGAAACGTTAGAAAGTAAAGAAAGAAACGCTAGAAGAGAAAGAAAGAAACACTAGAAGGGAAAGAAAGAAACGCTAGAAGGGAAAGAAAGAAACACTAGAAAGTAAAGAAAGAAACGCTAGAAGAGAAAGAAAGAAACGCTAGAAGGGAAAGAAAGAAACGTTAGAAGAGAAAGAAAGAAACACTAGAAGGGAAAGAAAGAAACGTTAGAAGAGAAAGAAAGAAACGCTAGAAGGGAAAGAAAGAAACGCTAGAAGGGAAAGAAAGAAACACTAGAAAGGAAAGAAAGAAACACTAGAAAGGAAAGAAAGAAACGTTAGAAAGTAAGGAAAGAAACGCTAGAAGAGAAAGAAAGAAACACTAGAAGGGGAAGAAAGAAACGCTAGAAGGGAAAGAAAGAAACACTAGAAAGTAAAGAAAGAAACGCTAGAAGAGAAAGAAAGAAACGCTAGAAGGGAAAGAAAGAAACGTTAGAAGAGAAAGAAAGAAACAATAGAAGGGAAAGAAAGAAACGTTAGAAGAGAAAGAAAGAAACACTAGAAGGGAAAGAAAGAAACGCTAAAAAGGAAAGAAGGAAACACTAGAAAGGAAAGAAAGAAACACTAGAAAGGAAAGAAAGAAACGTTAGAAAGTAAAGAAAGAAACGCTAGAAGAGAAAGAAAGAAACACTAGAAGGGAAAGAAAGAAACGCTAGAAGGGAAAGAAAGAAACACTAGAAAGTAAAGAAAGAAACGCTAGAAGAGAAAGAAAGAAACGCTAGAAGGGAAAGAAAGAAACGTTAGAAGAGAAAGAAAGAAACACTAGAAGGGAAAGAAAGAAACGTTAGAAGAGAAAGAAAGAAACACTAGAAGGGAAAGAAAGAAACGCTAGAAGGGAAAGAAAGAAACACTAGAAAGGAAAGAAAGAAACAAGAGAAAGGAAAGAAAGAAACGTTAGAAAGTAAAGAAAGAAACGCTAGAAGTGAAAGAAAGAAACACTAGAAGGGAAAGAAAGAAACGTTAGAAGAGAAAGAAAGAAACACTAGAAGGGAAAGAAAGAAACGCTAGAAGGGAAAGAAAGAAACACTAGAAAGGGAAGAAAGAAACACTAGAAAGGAAAGAAAGAAACGTTAGAAAGTAAAGAAAGAAACGCTAGAAGAGAAAGAAAGAAACACTAGAAGGGAAAGAAAGAAACACTAGAAAGTAAAGAAAGAAACGCTAGAAGAGAAAGAAAGAAACGCTAGAAGGGAAAGAAAGAAACGTTAGAAGAGAAAGAAAGAAACACTAGAAGGGAAAGAAAGAAACGTTAGAAGAGAAAGAAAGAAACACTAGAAGGGAAAGAAAGAAACGCTAGAAGGGAAAGAAAGAAACACTAGAAAGGAAAGAAAGAAACACTAGAAAGGAAAGAAAGAAACACTAGAAAGTAAAGAAAGAAACGCTAGAAGAGAAAGAAAGAAACACTAGAAGGGAAAGAAAGAAACGCTAGAAGAGAAAGAAAGAAACACTAGAAAGTAAAGAAAGAAACGCTAGAAGAGAAAGAAAGAAACGCTAGAAGGGAAAGAAAGAAACGTTAGAAGAGAAAGAAAGAAACACTAGAAGGGAAAGAAAGAAACGTTAGAAGAGAAAGAAAGAAACACTAGAAGGGAAAGAAAGAAACGTTAGAAGAGAAAGAAAGAAACACTAGAAGAGAAAGAAAGAAACGTTAGAAGAGAAAGAAAGAAACACTAGAAGGGAAAGAAAGAAACGCTAGAAGGGAAAGAAAGAAACACTAGAAAGTAAAGAAAGAAACGCTAGAAGAGAAAGAAAGAAACGCTAGAAGGGAAAGAAAGAAACGTTAGAAGAGAAAGAAAGAAACACTAGAAGGGAAAGAAAGAAACGTTAGAAGAGAAAGAAAGAAACACTAGAAGGGAAAGAAAGAAACGCTAGAAGGGAAAGAAAGAAACACTAGAAAGGAAAGAAAGAAACACTAGAAAGGAAAGAAAGAAACGTTAGAAAGTAAAGAAAGAAACGCTAGAAGAGAAAGAAAGAAACACTAGAAGGGAAAGAAAGAAACGCTAGAAGGGAAAGAAAGAAACGTTAGAAGAGAAAGAAAGAAACACTAGAAGAGAAAGAAAGAAACACTAGAAAGGAAAGAAAGAAACACTAGAAAGGAAAGAAAGAAACGTTAGAAAGTAAAGAAAAAAACGCTAGAAGAGAAAGAAAAGAAACGCTAGAAGGGAAAGAAAGAAACGTTAGAAGAGAAAGAAAGAAACACTAGAAGGGAAAGAAAGAAACGCTAGAAGAGAAAGAAAGAAACACTAGAAGAGAAAGAAAGAAACGCTAGAAGGGAAAGAAGGAAACACTAGAAAGTAAAGAAAGAAACGCTAGAAGAGAAAGAAAGAAACGCTAGAAGGGAAAGAAAGAAACTCTAGGACAGAAAGAAAGAAAAGATAGAAGAGAATGAAAGAAACACTAGAAGAGAAAGAAATAACCACTAGAAAGGAAAGAAAGAAACGCTAGAAGAGAAAGAAAGAACCACTAGAAAGGAGAGAAAGAAACGCTAGAAGAGAAAGAAAGAAACACTAGAAGAGAAAGAAAGAAACGCTAGAAGAGAAAGAAAGAAACGCTAGAAGAGAAAGAAAAGAAACACTAGAAAGGAAAGAAAGAAACGCTAGAAGGGAAAGAAGGAAACACTAGAAAGGAAAGAAAAAAACGCTAGATGAGAAGAGAACACTAGAAAGGAGAGAAAGAAACACTAGAAGAGAAAGAAAGAAACACTAGAAGGGAAAGAAAGAAACGCTAGAAGAGAAAGAAAGAAACACTAGAAGGGAAAGAGAGAAACGCTAGAAGAGAAAGAAAGAAACACTAGAAGAGAAAGAAAGAAACGCTAGAAGGGAAAGAAAGAAACACTAGAAAGGAAAGAAAAAAACACTAGAAAGGAAAGAAAGAAACGTTAGAAAGTAAAGAAAGAAACGCTAGAAGAGAAAGAAAGAAACGCTAGAAGGGAAAGAAAGAAACGTTAGAAGAGAAAGAAAGAAACACTAGAAGGGAAAGAAAGAAACGTTAGAAGAGAAAGAAAGAAACACTAGAAGGGAAAGAAAGAAACGCTAGTAGGGAAAGAATGAAACACTAGAAAGGAAAGAAAGAAACACTAGAAAGGAAAGAAAGAAACGTTAGAAAGTAAAGAAAGAAACGCTAGAAGAGACAGAAAAAAACACTAGAAGGGAAAGAAAGAAACGCTAGAAGGGAAAGAAAGAAACACTAGAAAGTAAAGAAAGAAACGCTAGAAGAGAAAGAAAGAAACGCTAGAAGGGAAAGAAAGAAACGTTAGAAGAGAAAGAAAGAAACACTAGAAGGGAAAGAAAGAAACGTTAGAAGAGAAAGAAAGAAACACTAGAAGGGAAAGAAGGAAACGTTAGAAGAGAAAGAAAGAAACACTAGAAGAGAAAGAAAGAAACGTTAGAAGAGAAAGAAAGAAACACTAGAAGGGAAAGAAAGAAACGCTAGAAGGGAAAGAAAGAAACACTAGAAAGTAAAGAAAGAAACGCTAGAAGAGAAAGAAAGAAACGCTAGAAGGGAAAGAAAGAAACGTTAGAAGAGAAAGAAAGAAACACTAGAAGGGAAAGAAAGAAACGTTAGAAGAGAAAGAAAGAAACACTAGAAGGGAAAGAAAGAAACGCTAGAAGGGAAAGAAAGAAACACTAGAAAGGAAAGAAAGAAACACTAGAAAGGAAAGAAAGAAACGTTAGAAAGTAAAGAAAGAAACGCTAGAAGAGAAAGAAAGAAACACTAGAAGGGAAAGAAAGAAACGCTAGAAGGGAAAGAAAGAAACACTAGAAAGTAAAGAAAGAAACGCTAGAAGAGAAAGAAAGAAACGCTAGAAGGGAAAGAAAGAAACGTTAGAAGAGAAAGAAAGAAACACTAGAAGGGAAAGAAAGAAACGTTAGAAGAGAAAGAAAGAAACACTAGAAGAGAAAGAAAGAAACACTAGAAAGGAAAGAAAGAAACACTAGAAAGGAAAGAAAGAAACATTAGAAAGTAAAGAAAAAAACGCTAGAAGAGAAAGAAAAGAAACGCTAGAAGGGAAAGAAAGAAACGTTAGAAGAGAAAGAAAGAAACACTAGAAGGGAAAGAAAGAAACGCTAGAAGAGAAAGAAAGAAACACTAGAAGAGAAAGAAAGAAACGCTAGAAGGGAAAGAAGGAAACACTAGAAAGTAAAGAAAGAAACACTAGAAGAGAAAGAAAGAAACGCTAGAAGGGAAAGAAAGAAACTCTAGGACAGAAAGAAAGAAAAGATAGAAGAGAATGAAAGAAACACTAGAAGAGAAAGAAATAACCACTAGAAAGGAAAGAAAGAAACGCTAGAAGAGAAAGAAAGAACCACTAGAAAGGAGAGAAAGAAACGCTAGAAGAGAAAGAAAGAAACACTAGAAGAAAAAGAAAGAAACACTAGAAGAGAAAGAAAGAAACACTAGAAAGGAAAGAAAGAAACACTAGAAAGGAAAGAAAGAAACGTTAGAAAGTAAAGAAAGAAACGCTAGAAGAGAAAGAAAGAAACGCTAGAAGGGAAAGAAAGAAACGTTAGAAGAGAAAGAAAGAAACACTAGAAGGGAAAGAAAGAAACGCTAGAAGAGAAAGAAAGAAACGCTAGAAGAGAAAGAAAAGAAACACTAGAAAGGAAAGACAGAAACGCTAGAAGGGAAAGAAGGAAACACTAGAAAGGAAAGAAAAAAACGCTAGATGAGAAGAGAACACTAGAAAGGAGAGAAAGAAACACTAGAAGAGAAAGAAAGAAACACTAGAAGGGAAAGAAAGAAACGCTAGAAGAGAAAGAAAAAAACACTAGAAGGGAAAGAGAGAAACGCTAGAAGAGAAAGAAAGAAACACTAGAAGAGAAAGAAAGAAACGCTAGAAGGGAAAGAAAGAAACACTAGAAAGGAAAGAAAGAAACACTAGAAAGGAAAGAAAGAAACGTTAGAAAGTAAAGAAAGAAACGCTAGAAGAGAAAGAAAGAAACGCTAGAAGGGAAAGAAAGAAACGTTAGAAGAGAAAGAAAGAAACACTAGAAGGGAAAGAAAGAAACGCTAGAAGAGAAAGAAAGAAACACTAGAAGAGAAAGAAAGAAACGCTAGAAGGGAAAGAAGGAAACACTAGAAAGGAAAGAAAGAAACTCTAGAAGAGAAAGAAAGAAACGCTAGAAGGGAAAGAAAGTAACACTAGAAAGGAAAGAAAGAAACACTAGAAAGGAAAGAAAGAAACGCTAGAAGGGAAAGAAAGTAACACTAGAAAGGAAAGAAAGAAACGCTAGAAGAGAAAGAAAGAAACGCTAGAAGGGAAAGAAAGAAACAGTAGAAAGGAAAGAAAGAAAAACTAGAAAGGAAAGAAAGAAACGTTAGAAAGTAAAGAAAAAAACGCTAGAAGAGAAAGAAAAGAAACGCTAGAAGGGAAAGAAAGAAACGTTAGAAGAGAAAGAAAGAAACACTAGAAGGGAAAGAAAGAAACACTAGAAGGGAAAGAAGGAAACACTAGAAAGTAAAGAAAGAAACGCTAGAAGAGAAAGAAAGAAACGCTAGAAGGGAAAGAAAGTAACACTAGAAAGGAAAGAAAGAAACACTAGAAAGGAAAGAAAGAAACGCTAGAAGGGAAAGAAAGTAACACTAGAAAGGAAAGAAAGAAACGCTAGAAGAGAAAGAAAGAAACGCTAGAAGGGAAAGAAAGAAACACTAGAAAGGAAAGAAAGAAACACTAGAAAGGAAAGAAAGAAACGTTAGAAAGTAAAGAAAAAAACGCTAAAAGAGAAAGAAAAGAAACGCTAGAAGGGAAAGAAAGAAACGTTAGAAGAGAAAGAAAGAAACACTAGAAGGGAAAGAAAGAAACGCTAGAAGAGAAAGAAAGAAACGCTAGAAGAGAAAGAAAGAAACGCTAGAAGAGAAAGAAAGAAACACTAGAAGAGAAAGAAAGAAACGATAGAAGAGAAAGAAAGAAACACTAGAAGAGAAAGAAGAAACACTAGAAGAGAAAGAAAGAAACACTAGAAAGGAAAGAAAGAAACTCTAGAAGAGAAAGAAAGAAACGCTAGAAGGGAAAGAAAGTAACACTGGAAAGGAAAGAAAGAAACACTAGAAAGGAATGAAAGAAACGCTAGAAGGGAAAGAAAGTAACACTAGAAAGGAAAGAAAGAAACACTAGAAGAGAAAAAAAGAAACGCTAGAAGGGAAAGAAAGAAACACTAGAAAGGAAAGAAAGAAACACTAGAAAGGAAAGAAAGAAACGTTAGAAAGTAAAGAAAAAAACGCTAGAAGAGAAAGAAAAGAAACGCTAGAAGGGAACGAAAGAAACGTTAGAAGAGAAAGAAAGAAACACTAGAAGGGAAAGAAAGAAACGCTAGAAGAGAAAGAAAGAAACACTAGAAGGGAAAGAAAGAAACGTTAGAAGAGAAAGAAAGAAACACTAGAAGGGAAAGAAAGAAACGTTAGAAGAGAAAGAAAGAAACACTAGAAGAGAAAGAAAGAAACACTAGAAAGGAAAGAAAGAAACACTAGAAAGGAAAGAAAGAAACGTTAGAAAGTAAAGAAAGAAACGCTAGAAGAGAAAGAAAGAAACACTAGAAGGGAAAGAAAGAAACGCTAGAAGGGAAAGAAAGAAACACTAGAAAGTAAAGAAAGAAACACTAGAAAGGAAAGAAAGAAACACTAGAAAGGAAAGAAAGAAACGTTAGAAAGTAAAGAAAAAAACGCTAGAAGAGAAAGAAAAGAAACGCTAGAAGGGAAAGAAAGAAACGTTAGAAGAGAAAGAAAGAAACACTAGAAGGGAAAGAAAGAAACGCTAGAAGAGAAAGAAAGAAACACTAGAAGAGAAAGAAAGAAACGCTAGATGGGAAAGAAAGTAACACTAGAAAGGAAAGAAAGAAACACTAGAAAGGAAAGAAAGAAACGCTAGAAGGGAAAGAAAGTAACACTAGAAAGGAAAGAAAGAAACGCTAGAAGAGAAAGAAAGAAACGCTAGAAGGGAAAGAAAGAAACAGTAGAAAGGAAAGAAAGAAAAACTAGAAAGGAAAGAAAGAAACGTTAGAAAGTAAAGAAAAAAACGCTAGAAGAGAAAGAAAAGAAACGCTAGAAGGGAAAGAAAGAAACGTTAGAAGAGAAAGAAAGAAACACTAGAAGGGAAAGAAAGAAACGCTAGAAGAGAAAGAAAGAAACACTAGAAGAGAAAGAAAGAAACGCTAGAAGGGAAAGAAGGAAACACTAGAAAGTAAAGAAAGAAACGCTAGAAGAGAAAGAAAGAAACGCTAGAAGGGAAAGAAAGTAACACTAGAAAGGAAAGAAAGAAACACTAGAAAGGAAAGAAAGAAACGCTAGAAGGGAAAGAAAGTAACACTAGAAAGGAAAGAAAGAAACGCTAGAAGAGAAAGAAAGAAACGCTAGAAGGGAAAGAAAGAAACACTAGAAAGGAAAGAAAGAAACACTAGAAAGGAAAGAAAGAAACGTTAGAAAGTAAAGAAAAAAACGCTAAAAGAGAAAGAAAAGAAACGCTAGAAGGGAAAGAAAGAAACGTTAGAAGAGAAAGAAAGAAACACTAGAAGGGAAAGAAAGAAACGCTAGAAGAGAAAGAAAGAAACGCTAGAAGAGAAAGAAAGAAACGCTAGAAGAGAAAGAAAGAAACACTAGAAGAGAAAGAAAGAAACGATAGAAGAGAAAGAAAGAAACACTAGAAGAGAAAGAAGAAACACTAGAAGAGAAAGAAAGAAAGAAACACTAGAAAGGAAAGAAAGAAACTCTAGAAGAGAAAGAAAGAAACGCTAGAAGGGAAAGAAAGTAACACTGGAAAGGAAAGAAAGAAACACTAGAAAGGAATGAAAGAAACGCTAGAAGGGAAAGAAAGTAACACTAGAAAGGAAAGAAAGAAACACTAGAAGAGAAAAAAAGAAACGCTAGAAGGGAAAGAAAGAAACACTAGAAAGGAAAGAAAGAAACACTAGAAAGGAAAGAAAGAAACGTTAGAAAGTAAAGAAAAAAACGCTAGAAGAGAAAGAAAAGAAACGCTAGAAGGGAACGAAAGAAACGTTAGAAGAGAAAGAAAGAAACACTAGAAGGGAAAGAAAGAAACGCTAGAAGAGAAAGAAAGAAACACTAGAAGGGAAAGAAAGAAACGTTAGAAGAGAAAGAAAGAAACACTAGAAGGGAAAGAAAGAAACGTTAGAAGCGAAAGAAAGAAACACTAGAAGAGAAAGAAAGAAACACTAGAAAGGAAAGAAAGAAACACTAGAAAGGAAAGAAAGAAACGTTAGAAAGTAAAGAAAGAAACGCTAGAAGAGAAAGAAAGAAACACTAGAAGGGAAAGAAAGAAACGCTAGAAGGGAAAGAAAGAAACACTAGAAAGTAAAGAAAGAAACACTAGAAAGGAAAGAAAGAAACACTAGAAAGGAAAGAAAGAAACGTTAGAAAGTAAAGAAAAAAACGCTAGAAGAGAAAGAAAAGAAACGCTAGAAGGGAAAGAAAGAAACGTTAGAAGAGAAAGAAAGAAACACTAGAAGGGAAAGAAAGAAACGCTAGAAGAGAAAGAAAGAAACACTAGAAGAGAAAGAAAGAAACGCTAGAAGGGAAAGAAGGAAACACTAGAAAGTAAAGAAAGAAACGCTAGAAGAGAAAGAAAGAAACGCTAGAAGGGAAAGAAATAACACTAGAAAGGAAAGAAAGAAACACTAGAAAGGAAAGAAAGAAACGCTAGAAGGGAAAGAAAGTAACACTAGAAAGGAAAGAAAGAAACGCTAGAAGAGAAAGAAAGAAACGCTAGAAGGGAAAGAAAGAAACACTAGAAAGGAAAGAAAGAAACACTAGAAAGGAAAGAAAGAAACGTTAGAAAGTAAAGACAAAAACGCTAGAAGATAAAGAAAAGAAACGCTAGAAGGGAAAGAAAGAAACGTTAGAAGAGAAAGAAAGAAACACTAGAAGGGAAAGAAAGAAACGCTAGAAGAGAAAGAAAGAAACGCTAGAAGAGAAAGAAAGAAACGCTAGAAGAGAAAGAAAGAAACACTAGAAGAGAAAGAAAGAAACGATAGAAGAGAAAGAAAGAAACACTAGAAGAGAAAGAAAGAAACACTAGAAGAGAAAGAAAGAAACGCTAGAAGGGAAAGAAGGAAACACTAGAAAGGAAAGAAAGAAACTCTAGAAGAGAAAGAAAGAAACGCTAGAAGGGAAAGAAAGTAACACTAGAAAGGAAAGAAAGAAACACTAGAAAGTAAAGAAAGAAACACTAGAAAGGAAAGTAAGAAACGTTAGAAAGTAAAGAAAAAAACGCTAGAAGAGAAAGAAAAGAAACGCTAGAAGGGAACGAAAGAAACGTTAGAAGAGAAAGAAAGAAACACTAGAAGGGAAAGAAAGAAACGCTAGAAGAGAAAGAAAGAAACACTAGAAGGGAAAGAAAGAAACGTTAGAAGAGAAAGAAATAAACATTAGAAGGGAAAGAAAGAAACTTTAGAAGAGAAAGAAAGAAACACTAGTAGAGAAAGAAAGAAACACTAGAAAGGAAAGAAAGAAACACTAGAAAGGAAAGAAAGAAACGTTAGAAAGTAAAGAAAGAAACGCTAGAAGAGAAAGAAAGAAACACTAGAAGGGAAAGAAAGAAACGCTAGAAGGGAAAGAAAGAAACACTAGAAAGTAAAGAAAGAAACGCTAGAAGAGAAAGAAAGAAACGCTAGAAAAGAAAGAAAGAAACGTTAGAAGAGAAAGAAAGAAACACTAGAAGGGAAAGAAAGAAACGTTAGAAGAGAAAGAAAGAAACACTAGAAGGGAAAGAAAGAAACGCTAGAAGGGAAAGAAAGAAACACTAGAAAGGAAAGAAAGAAACACTAGAAAGGAAAGAAAGAAACGTTAGAAAGTAAAGAAAGAAACGCTAGAAGAGAAAGAAAGAAACACTAGAAGGGAAAGAAAGAAACGTTAGAAGAGAAAGAAAGAAACACTAGAAGGGAAAGAAAGAAACGCTAGAAGGGAAAGAAAGAAACACTAGAAAGGAAAGAAAGAAACACTAGAAAGGAAAGAAAGAAACGTTAGAAAGTAAAGAAAGAAACGCTAGAAGAGAAAGAAAGAAACACTAGAAGGGAAAGAAAGAAACGCTAGAAGGGAGAGAAAGAAACACTAGAAAGTAAAGAAAGAAACGCTAGAAGAGAAAGAAAGAAACGCTAGAAGGGAAAGAAAGAAACGTTAGAAGAGAAAGAAAGAAACACTAGAAGGGAAAGAAAGAAACGTTAGAAGAGAAAGAAAGAAACACTAGAAGGGAAAGAAAGAAACGCTAGAAGGGAAAGAAGGAAACACTAGAAAGGAAAGAAAGAAACACTAGAAAGGAAAGAAAGAATCGTTAGAAAGTAAAGAAAGAAACGCTAGAAGAGAAAGAAAGAAACATTAGAAGGGAAAGAAAGAAACGCTAGAAGGAAAAGAAAGAAACACTAGAAAGTAAAGAAAGAAACGCTAGAAGAGAAAGAAAGAAACGCTAGAAGGGAAAGAAAGAAACGTTAGAAGAGAAAGAAAGAAACACTAGAAGGGAAAGAAAGAAACGCTAGAAGAGAAAGAAAGAAACGCTAGAAGGGAAAGAAAGAAACGTTAGAAGAGAAAGAAAGAAACACTAGAAGGGAAAGAAAGAAACGCTAGAAGGGAAAGAAAGAAACACTAGAAAGTAAAGAAAGAAACGCTAGAAGAGAAAGAAAGAAACGCTGGAAGGGAAAGAAAGAAACGTTAGAAGAGAAAGAAAGAAACACTAGAAGGGAAAGAAAGAAACGTTAGAAGAGAAAGAAAGAAACACTAGAAGGGAAAGTAAGAAACGCTAGAAGGGAAAGAAAGAAACAATAGAAAGGAAAGAAAGAAACACTAGAAAGGAAAGAAAGAAACGTTACAAAGTAAAGAAAGAAACGCTAGAAGAGAAAGAAAGAAACACTAGAAGGGAAAGAAAGAAACGCTAGAAGGGAAAGAAAGAAACACTAGAAAGTAAAGAAAGAAACGCTAGAAGAGAATGAAAGAAACGCTAGAAGGGAAAGAAAGAAACGTTAGAAGAGAAAGAAAGAAACACTAGAAGGGAAAGAAAGAAACGTTAGAAGAGAAAGAAAGAAACACTAGAAGAGAAAGAAAGAAACACTAGAAAGGAAAGAAAGAAACACTAGAAAGGAAAGAAAGAAACGTTAGAAAGTAAAGAAAAAAACGCTAGAAGAGAAAGAAAAGAAACGCTAGAAGGGAAAGAAAGAAACGTTAGAAGAGAAAGAAAGAAACACTAGAAGGGAAAGAAAGAAACGCTAGAAGAGAAAGAGAGAAACACCAGAAGAGAAAGAAAGAAACGCTAGAAGGGAAAGAAGGAAACACTAGAAAGTAAAGAAAGAAAGGCTAGAAGAGAAAGAACGAAACGCTAGAAGGGAAAGAAAGAAACTCTAGGACAGAAAGAAAGAAAAGATAGAAGAGAATGAAAGAAACACTAGAAGAGAAAGAAATAACCACTAGAAAGGAAAGAAAGAAACGCTAGAAGAGAAAGAAAGAACCACTAGAAAGGAGAGAAAGAAACGCTAGAAGAGAAAGAAAGAAACACTAGAAGAGAAAGAAAGAAACACTAGAAGAGAAAGAAAGAAACGCTAGAAGAGAAAGAAAGAAACGCTAGAAGAGAAAGAAAAGAAACACTAGAAAGGAAAGAAAGAAACGCTAGAAGGGAAAGAAGGAAACACTAGAAAGGAAAGAAAAAAACGCTAGATGAGAAGAGAACACTAGAAAGGAGAGAAAGAAACACTAGAAGAGAAAGAAAGAAACACTAGAAGGGAAAGAAAGAAACGCTAGAAGAGAAAGAAAGAAACACTAGAAGGGAAAGAGAGAAACGCTAGAAGAGAAAGAAAGAAACACTAGAAGAGAAAGAAAGAAACGCTAGAAGGGAAAGAAAGAAACACTAGAAAGGAAAGAAAGAAACACTAGAAAGGAAAGAAAGAAACGTTAGAAAGTAAAGAAAGAAACGCTAGAAGAGAAAGAAAGAAACGCTAGAAGGGAAAGAAAGAAACGTTAGAAGAGAAAGAAAGAAACACTAGAAGGGAAAGAAAGAAACGCTAGAAGAGAAAGAAAGAAACGCTAGAAGAGAAAGAAAGAAACGCTAGAAGGGAAAGAAGGAAACACTAGAAAGGAAAGAAAGAAACTCTAGAAGAGAAAGAAAGAAACGCTAGAAGGGAAAGAAAGTAACACTAGAAAGGAAAGAAAGAAACACTAGAAAGGAAAGAAAGAAACGCTAGAAGGGAAAGAAAGTAACACTAGAAAGGAAAGAAAGAAACGCTAGAAGAGAAAGAAAGAAACGCTAGAAGGGAAAGAAAGAAACACTAGAAAGGAAAGAAAGAAACACTAGAAAGGAAAGAAAGAAACGTTAGAAAGTAAAGAAAAAAACGCTAGAAGAGAAAGAAAAGAAACGCTAGAAGGGAAAGAAAGAAACGTTAGAAGAGAAAGAAAGAAACACTAGAAGGGAAAGAAAGAAACGCTAGAAGAGAAAGAAAGAAACACTAGAAGAGAAAGAAAGAAACGCTAGAAGGGAAAGAAGGAAACACTAGAAAGTAAAGAAAGAAACGCTAGAAGAGAAAGAAAGAAACGCTAGAAGGGAAAGAAAGTAACACTAGAAAGGAAAGAAAGAAACACTAGAAAGGAAAGAAAGAAACGCTAGAAGGGAAAGAATGTAACACTAGAAAGGAAAGAAAGAAACGCTAGAAGAGAAAGAAAGAAACGCTAGAAGGGAAAGAAAGAAACACTAGAAAGGAAAGAAAGAAACACTAGAAAGGAAAGAAAGAAACGTTAGAAAGTAAAGAAAAAAACGCTAGAAGAGAAAGAAAAGAAACGCTAGAAGGGAAAGAAAGAAACGTTAGAAGAGAAAGAAAGAAACGTTAGAAGAGAAAGAAAGAAACACTAGAAGGGAAAGAAAGAAACGCTAGAAGAGAAAGAAAGAAACGCTAGAAGAGAAAGAAAGAAACGCTAGAAGAGAAAGAAAGAAACGCTAGAAGAGAAAGAAAGAAACACTAGAAGAGAAAGAAAGAAACGATAGAAGAGAAAGAAAGAAACACTAGAAGAGAAAGAAAGAAACACTAGAAGAGAAAGAAAGAAACGATAGAAGAGAAAGAAAGAAACACTAGAAGAGAAAGAAAGAAACACTAGAAGAGAAAGAAAGAAACACTAGAAAGGAAAGAAAGAAACTCTAGAAGAGAAAGAAAGAAACGCTAGAAGGGAAAGAAAGTAACACTGGAAAGGAAAGAAAGAAACACTAGAAAGGAATGAAAGAAACGCTAGAAGGGAAAGAAAGTAACACTAGAAAGGAAAGAAAGAAACGCTAGAAGAGAAAGAAAGAAACGCTAGAAGGGAAAGAAAGAAACACTAGAAAGGAAAGAAAGAAACACTAGAAAGGAAAGAAAGAAACGTTAGAAAGTAAAGAAAAAAACGCTAGAAGAGAAAGAAAAGAAACGCTAGAAGGGAACGAAAGAAACGTTAGAAGAGAAAGAAAGAAACACTAGAAGGGAAAGAAAGAAACGCTAGAAGAGAAAGAAAGAAACACTAGAAGGGAAAGAAAGAAACGTTAGAAGAGAAAGAAAGAAACACTAGAAGGGAAAGAAAGAAACGTTAGAAGAGAAAGAAAGAAACACTAGAAGAGAAAGAAAGAAACACTAGAAAGGAAAGAAAGAAACACTAGAAAGGAAAGAAAGAAACGTTAGAAAGTAAAGAAAGAAACGCTAGAAGAGAAAGAAAGGAACACTAGAAGGGAAAGAAAGAAACGCTAGAAGGGAAAGAAAGAAACACTAGAAAGTAAAGAAAGAAACACTAGAAAGGAAAGAAAGAAACACTAGAAAGGAAAGAAAGAAACGTTAGAAAGTAAAGAAAAAAACGCTAGAAGAAAAAGAAAAGAAACGCTAGAAGGGAAAGAAAGAAACGTTAGAAGAGAAAGAAAGAAACACTAGAAGAGAAAGAAAGAAACGCTAGAAGAGAAAGAAAGAAACACTAGAAGAGAAAGAAAGAAACGCTAGAAGGGAAAGAAGGAAACACTAGAAAGTAAAGAAAGAAACGCTAGAAGAGAAAGAAAGAAACGCTAGAAGGGAAAGAAATAACACTAGAAAGGAAAGAAAGAAACACTAGAAAGGAAAGAAAGAAACGCTAGAAGGGAAAGAAAGTAACATTAGAAAGGAAAGAAAGAAACGCTAGAAGAGAAAGAAAGAAACGCTAGAAGGGAAAGAAAGAAACACTAGAAAGGAAAGAAAGAAACACTAGAAAGGAAAGAAAGAAACGTTAGAAAGTAAAGAAAAAACGCTAGAAGAGAAAGAAAAGAAACGCTAGAAGGGAAAGAAAGAAACGTTAGAAGAGAAAGAAAGAAACACTAGAAGGGAAAGAAAGAAACGCTAGAAGAGAAAGAAAGAAACGTTAGAAGAGAAAGAAAGAAACACTAGAAGGGAAAGAAAGAAACGCTAGAAGAGAAAGAAAGAAACGCTAGAAGAGAAAGAAAGAAACGCTAGAAGAGAAAGAAAGAAACACTAGAAGAGAAAGAAAGAAACGATAGAAGAGAAAGAAAGAAACACTAGAAGAGAAAGAAGAAACACTAGAAGAGAAAGAAAGAAACACTAGAAAGGAAAGAAAGAAACTCTAGAAGAGAAAGAAAGAAACGCTAGAAGGGAAAGAAAGTAACACTGGAAAGGAAAGAAAGAAACACTAGAAAGGAATGAAAGAAACGCTAGAAGGGAAAGAAAGTAACACTAGAAAGGAAAGAAAGAAACACTAGAAGAGAAAAAAAGAAACGCTAGAAGGGAAAGAAAGAAACACTAGAAAGGAAAGAAAGAAACACTAGAAAGGAAAGAAAGAAACGTTAGAAAGTAAAGAAAAAAACGCTAGAAGAGAAAGAAAAGAAACGCTAGAAGGGAACGAAAGAAACGTTAGAAGAGAAAGAAAGAAACACTAGAAGGGAAAGAAAGAAACGCTAGAAGAGAAAGAAAGAAACACTAGAAGGGAAAGAAAGAAACGTTAGAAGAGAAAGAAAGAAACACTAGAAGGGAAAGAAAGAAACGTTAGAAGCGAAAGAAAGAAACACTAGAAGAGAAAGAAAGAAACACTAGAAAGGAAAGAAAGAAACACTAGAAAGGAAAGAAAGAAACGTTAGAAAGTAAAGAAAGAAACGCTAGAAGAGAAAGAAAGAAACACTAGAAGGGAAAGAAAGAAACGCTAGAAGGGAAAGAAAGAAACACTAGAAAGTAAAGAAAGAAACACTAGAAAGGAAAGAAAGAAACACTAGAAAGGAAAGAAAGAAACGTTAGAAAGTAAAGAAAAAAACGCTAGAAGAGAAAGAAAAGAAACGCTAGAAGGGAAAGAAAGAAACGTTAGAAGAGAAAGAAAGAAACACTAGAAGGGAAAGAAAGAAACGCTAGAAGAGAAAGAAAGAAACACTAGAAGAGAAAGAAAGAAACGCTAGAAGGGAAAGAAGGAAACACTAGAAAGTAAAGAAAGAAACGCTAGAAGAGAAAGAAAGAAACGCTAGAAGGGAAAGAAATAACACTAGAAAGGAAAGAAAGAAACACTAGAAAGGAAAGAAAGAAACGCTAGAAGGGAAAGAAAGTAACACTAGAAAGGAAAGAAAGAAACGCTAGAAGAGAAAGAAAGAAACGCTAGAAGGGAAAGAAAGAAACACTAGAAAGGAAAGAAAGAAACACTAGAAAGGAAAGAAAGAAACGTTAGAAAGTAAAGACAAAAACGCTAGAAGATAAAGAAAAGAAACGCTAGAAGGGAAAGAAAGAAACGTTAGAAGAGAAAGAAAGAAACACTAGAAGGGAAAGAAAGAAACGCTAGAAGAGAAAGAAAGAAACGCTAGAAGAGAAAGAAAGAAACGCTAGAAGAGAAAGAAAGAAACACTAGAAGAGAAAGAAAGAAACGATAGAAGAGAAAGAAAGAAACACTAGAAGAGAAAGAAAGAAACACTAGAAGAGAAAGAAAGAAACGCTAGAAGGGAAAGAAGGAAACACTAGAAAGGAAAGAAAGAAACTCTAGAAGAGAAAGAAAGAAACGCTAGAAGGGAAAGAAAGTAACACTAGAAAGGAAAGAAAGAAACACTAGAAAGTAAAGAAAGAAACACTAGAAAGGAAAGTAAGAAACGTTAGAAAGTAAAGAAAAAAACGCTAGAAGAGAAAGAAAAGAAACGCTAGAAGGGAACGAAAGAAACGTTAGAAGAGAAAGAAAGAAACACTAGAAGGGAAAGAAAGAAACGCTAGAAGAGAAAGAAAGAAACACTAGAAGGGAAAGAAAGAAACGTTAGAAGAGAAAGAAATAAACATTAGAAGGGAAAGAAAGAAACTTTAGAAGAGAAAGAAAGAAACACTAGTAGAGAAAGAAAGAAACACTAGAAAGGAAAGAAAGAAACACTAGAAAGGAAAGAAAGAAACGTTAGAAAGTAAAGAAAGAAACGCTAGAAGAGAAAGAAAGAAACACTAGAAGGGAAAGAAAGAAACGCTAGAAGGGAAAGAAAGAAACACTAGAAAGTAAAGAAAGAAACGCTAGAAGAGAAAGAAAGAAACGCTAGAAAAGAAAGAAAGAAACGTTAGAAGAGAAAGAAAGAAACACTAGAAGGGAAAGAAAGAAACGTTAGAAGAGAAAGAAAGAAACACTAGAAGGGAAAGAAAGAAACGCTAGAAGGGAAAGAAAGAAACACTAGAAAGGAAAGAAAGAAACACTAGAAAGGAAAGAAAGAAACGTTAGAAAGTAAAGAAAGAAACGCTAGAAGAGAAAGAAAGAAACACTAGAAGGGAAAGAAAGAAACGTTAGAAGAGAAAGAAAGAAACACTAGAAGGGAAAGAAAGAAACGCTAGAAGGGAAAGAAAGAAACACTAGAAAGGAAAGAAAGAAACACTAGAAAGGAAAGAAAGAAACGTTAGAAAGTAAAGAAAGAAACGCTAGAAGAGAAAGAAAGAAACACTAGAAGGGAAAGAAAGAAACGCTAGAAGGGAGAGAAAGAAACACTAGAAAGTAAAGAAAGAAACGCTAGAAGAGAAAGAAAGAAACGCTAGAAGGGAAAGAAAGAAACGTTAGAAGAGAAAGAAAGAAACACTAGAAGGGAAAGAAAGAAACGTTAGAAGAGAAAGAAAGAAACACTAGAAGGGAAAGAAAGAAACGCTAGAAGGGAAAGAAGGAAACACTAGAAAGGAAAGAAAGAAACACTAGAAAGGAAAGAAAGAATCGTTAGAAAGTAAAGAAAGAAACGCTAGAAGAGAAAGAAAGAAACATTAGAAGGGAAAGAAAGAAACGCTAGAAGGAAAAGAAAGAAACACTAGAAAGTAAAGAAAGAAACGCTAGAAGAGAAAGAAAGAAACGCTAGAAGGGAAAGAAAGAAACGTTAGAAGAGAAAGAAAGAAACACTAGAAGGGAAAGAAAGAAACGCTAGAAGAGAAAGAAAGAAACGCTAGAAGGGAAAGAAAGAAACGTTAGAAGAGAAAGAAAGAAACACTAGAAGGGAAAGAAAGAAACGCTAGAAGGGAAAGAAAGAAACACTAGAAAGTAAAGAAAGAAACGCTAGAAGAGAAAGAAAGAAACGCTGGAAGGGAAAGAAAGAAACGTTAGAAGAGAAAGAAAGAAACACTAGAAGGGAAAGAAAGAAACGTTAGAAGAGAAAGAAAGAAACACTAGAAGGGAAAGTAAGAAACGCTAGAAGGGAAAGAAAGAAACAATAGAAAGGAAAGAAAGAAACACTAGAAAGGAAAGAAAGAAACGTTACAAAGTAAAGAAAGAAACGCTAGAAGAGAAAGAAAGAAACACTAGAAGGGAAAGAAAGAAACGCTAGAAGGGAAAGAAAGAAACACTAGAAAGTAAAGAAAGAAACGCTAGAAGAGAATGAAAGAAACGCTAGAAGGGAAAGAAAGAAACGTTAGAAGAGAAAGAAAGAAACACTAGAAGGGAAAGAAAGAAACGTTAGAAGAGAAAGAAAGAAACACTAGAAGAGAAAGAAAGAAACACTAGAAAGGAAAGAAAGAAACACTAGAAAGGAAAGAAAGAAACGTTAGAAAGTAAAGAAAAAAACGCTAGAAGAGAAAGAAAAGAAACGCTAGAAGGGAAAGAAAGAAACGTTAGAAGAGAAAGAAAGAAACACTAGAAGGGAAAGAAAGAAACGCTAGAAGAGAAAGAGAGAAACACCAGAAGAGAAAGAAAGAAACGCTAGAAGGGAAAGAAGGAAACACTAGAAAGTAAAGAAAGAAAGGCTAGAAGAGAAAGAACGAAACGCTAGAAGGGAAAGAAAGAAACTCTAGGACAGAAAGAAAGAAAAGATAGAAGAGAATGAAAGAAACACTAGAAGAGAAAGAAATAACCACTAGAAAGGAAAGAAAGAAACGCTAGAAGAGAAAGAAAGAACCACTAGAAAGGAGAGAAAGAAACGCTAGAAGAGAAAGAAAGAAACACTAGAAGAGAAAGAAAGAAACACTAGAAGAGAAAGAAAGAAACGCTAGAAGAGAAAGAAAGAAACGCTAGAAGAGAAAGAAAAGAAACACTAGAAAGGAAAGAAAGAAACGCTAGAAGGGAAAGAAGGAAACACTAGAAAGGAAAGAAAAAAACGCTAGATGAGAAGAGAACACTAGAAAGGAGAGAAAGAAACACTAGAAGAGAAAGAAAGAAACACTAGAAGGGAAAGAAAGAAACGCTAGAAGAGAAAGAAAGAAACACTAGAAGGGAAAGAGAGAAACGCTAGAAGAGAAAGAAAGAAACACTAGAAGAGAAAGAAAGAAACGCTAGAAGGGAAAGAAAGAAACACTAGAAAGGAAAGAAAGAAACACTAGAAAGGAAAGAAAGAAACGTTAGAAAGTAAAGAAAGAAACGCTAGAAGAGAAAGAAAGAAACGCTAGAAGGGAAAGAAAGAAACGTTAGAAGAGAAAGAAAGAAACACTAGAAGGGAAAGAAAGAAACGCTAGAAGAGAAAGAAAGAAACGCTAGAAGAGAAAGAAAGAAACGCTAGAAGGGAAAGAAGGAAACACTAGAAAGGAAAGAAAGAAACTCTAGAAGAGAAAGAAAGAAACGCTAGAAGGGAAAGAAAGTAACACTAGAAAGGAAAGAAAGAAACACTAGAAAGGAAAGAAAGAAACGCTAGAAGGGAAAGAAAGTAACACTAGAAAGGAAAGAAAGAAACGCTAGAAGAGAAAGAAAGAAACGCTAGAAGGGAAAGAAAGAAACACTAGAAAGGAAAGAAAGAAACACTAGAAAGGAAAGAAAGAAACGTTAGAAAGTAAAGAAAAAAACGCTAGAAGAGAAAGAAAAGAAACGCTAGAAGGGAAAGAAAGAAACGTTAGAAGAGAAAGAAAGAAACACTAGAAGGGAAAGAAAGAAACGCTAGAAGAGAAAGAAAGAAACACTAGAAGAGAAAGAAAGAAACGCTAGAAGGGAAAGAAGGAAACACTAGAAAGTAAAGAAAGAAACGCTAGAAGAGAAAGAAAGAAACGCTAGAAGGGAAAGAAAGTAACACTAGAAAGGAAAGAAAGAAACACTAGAAAGGAAAGAAAGAAACGCTAGAAGGGAAAGAATGTAACACTAGAAAGGAAAGAAAGAAACGCTAGAAGAGAAAGAAAGAAACGCTAGAAGGGAAAGAAAGAAACACTAGAAAGGAAAGAAAGAAACACTAGAAAGGAAAGAAAGAAACGTTAGAAAGTAAAGAAAAAAACGCTAGAAGAGAAAGAAAAGAAACGCTAGAAGGGAAAGAAAGAAACGTTAGAAGAGAAAGAAAGAAACGTTAGAAGAGAAAGAAAGAAACACTAGAAGGGAAAGAAAGAAACGCTAGAAGAGAAAGAAAGAAACGCTAGAAGAGAAAGAAAGAAACGCTAGAAGAGAAAGAAAGAAACGCTAGAAGAGAAAGAAAGAAACACTAGAAGAGAAAGAAAGAAACGATAGAAGAGAAAGAAAGAAACACTAGAAGAGAAAGAAAGAAACACTAGAAGAGAAAGAAAGAAACGATAGAAGAGAAAGAAAGAAACACTAGAAGAGAAAGAAAGAAACACTAGAAGAGAAAGAAAGAAACACTAGAAAGGAAAGAAAGAAACTCTAGAAGAGAAAGAAAGAAACGCTAGAAGGGAAAGAAAGTAACACTGGAAAGGAAAGAAAGAAACACTAGAAAGGAATGAAAGAAACGCTAGAAGGGAAAGAAAGTAACACTAGAAAGGAAAGAAAGAAACGCTAGAAGAGAAAGAAAGAAACGCTAGAAGGGAAAGAAAGAAACACTAGAAAGGAAAGAAAGAAACACTAGAAAGGAAAGAAAGAAACGTTAGAAAGTAAAGAAAAAAACGCTAGAAGAGAAAGAAAAGAAACGCTAGAAGGGAACGAAAGAAACGTTAGAAGAGAAAGAAAGAAACACTAGAAGGGAAAGAAAGAAACGCTAGAAGAGAAAGAAAGAAACACTAGAAGGGAAAGAAAGAAACGTTAGAAGAGAAAGAAAGAAACACTAGAAGGGAAAGAAAGAAACGTTAGAAGAGAAAGAAAGAAACACTAGAAGAGAAAGAAAGAAACACTAGAAAGGAAAGAAAGAAACACTAGAAAGGAAAGAAAGAAACGTTAGAAAGTAAAGAAAGAAACGCTAGAAGAGAAAGAAAGGAACACTAGAAGGGAAAGAAAGAAACGCTAGAAGGGAAAGAAAGAAACACTAGAAAGTAAAGAAAGAAACACTAGAAAGGAAAGAAAGAAACACTAGAAAGGAAAGAAAGAAACGTTAGAAAGTAAAGAAAAAAACGCTAGAAGAAAAAGAAAAGAAACGCTAGAAGGGAAAGAAAGAAACGTTAGAAGAGAAAGAAAGAAACACTAGAAGAGAAAGAAAGAAACGCTAGAAGAGAAAGAAAGAAACACTAGAAGAGAAAGAAAGAAACGCTAGAAGGGAAAGAAGGAAACACTAGAAAGTAAAGAAAGAAACGCTAGAAGAGAAAGAAAGAAACGCTAGAAGGGAAAGAAATAACACTAGAAAGGAAAGAAAGAAACACTAGAAAGGAAAGAAAGAAACGCTAGAAGGGAAAGAAAGTAACATTAGAAAGGAAACAAAGAAACGCTAGAAGAGAAAGAAAGAAACGCTAGAAGGGAAAGAAAGAAACACTAGAAAGGAAAGAAAGAAACACTAGAAAGGAAAGAAAGAAACGTTAGAAAGTAAAGAAAAAACGCTAGAAGAGAAAGAAAAGAAACGCTAGAAGGGAAAGAAAGAAACGTTAGAAGAGAAAGAAAGAAACACTAGAAGGGAAAGAAAGAAACGCTAGAAGAGAAAGAAAGAAACGCTAGAAGAGAAAGAAAGAAACGCTAGAAGAGAAAGAAAGAAACACTAGAAGAGAAAGAAAGAAACGATAGAAGAGAAAGAAAGAAACACTAGAAGAGAAAGAAAGAAACACTAGAAGAGAAAGAAAGAAACGCTAGAAGAGAAAGAAGGAAACACTAGAAAGGAAAGAAAGAAACTCTAGAAGAGAAAGAAAGAAACGCTAGAAGGGAAAGAAAGTAACACTAGAAAGGAAAGAAAGAAACACTAGAAAGGAAAGAAAGAAACGCTAGAAGGGAAAGAAAGTAACACTAGAGAGGAAAGAAAGAAACGCTAGAAGAGAAAGAAAGAAACGCTAGAAGGGAAAGAAAGAAACACTAGAAAGTAAAGAAAGAAACACTAGAAAGGAAAGAAAGAAACGTTAGAAAGTAAAGAAAAAAACGCTAGAAGAGAAAGAAAAGAAACGCTAGAAGGGAACGAAAGAAACGTTAGAAGAGAAAGAAAGAAACACTAGAAGGGAAAGAAAGAAACGTTAGAAGAGAAAGAAAGAAACACTAGAAGAGAAAGAAAGAAACACTAGAAAGGAAAGAAAGAAACTCTAGAAAGGAAAGAAAGAAACGTTAGAAAGTAAAGAAAGAAACGCTAGAAGAGAAAGAAAGAAACACTAGAAGGGAAAGAAAGAAACGCTAGAAGGGAAAGAAAGAAACACTAGAAAGTAAAGAAAGAAACGCTAGAAGAGAAAGAAAGAAACGCTAGAAGGGAAAGAAAGAAACGTTAGAAGAGAAAGAAAGAAACACTAGAAGGGAAAGAAAGAAACGCTAGAAGGGAAAGAAAGAAACACTAGAAAGGAAAGAAAGAAACACTAGAATGGAAAGAAAGAAACGTTAGAAAGTAAAGAAAGAAACGCTAGAAGAGAAAGAAAGAAACACTAGAAGGGAAAGAAAGAAACGTTAGAAGAGAAAGAAAGAAACACTAGAAGGGAAAGAAAGAAACGCTAGAAGGGAAAGAAAGAAACACTAGAAAGGAAAGAAAGAAACACTAGAAAGTAAAGAAAAAAACGCTAGAAGAGAAAGAAAAGAAACGCTAGAAGGGAACGAAAGAAACGTTAGAAGAGAAAGAAAGAAACACTAGAAGGGAAAGAAAGAAACGTTAGAAGAGAAAGAAAGAAACACTAGAAGAGAAAGAAAGAAACACTAGAAAGGAAAGAAAGAAACTCTAGAAAGGAAAGAAAGAAACGTTAGAAAGTAAAGAAAGAAACGCTAGAAGAGAAAGAAAGAAACACTAGAAGGGAAAGAAAGAAACGCTAGAAGGGAAAGAAAGAAACACTAGAAAGTAAAGAAAGAAACGCTAGAAGAGAAAGAAAGAAACGCTAGAAGGGAAAGAAAGAAACGTTAGAAGAGAAAGAAAGAAACACTAGAAGGGAAAGAAAGAAACGCTAGAAGGGAAAGAAAGAAACACTAGAAAGGAAAGAAAGAAACACTAGAATGGAAAGAAAGAAACGTTAGAAAGTAAAGAAAGAAACGCTAGAAGAGAAAGAAAGAAACACTAGAAGGGAAAGAAAGAAACGTTAGAAGAGAAAGAAAGAAACACTAGAAGGGAAAGAAAGAAACGCTAGAAGGGAAAGAAAGAAACACTAGAAAGGAAAGAAAGAAACACTAGAAAGGAAAGAAAGAAACGTTAGAAAGTAAAGAAAGAAACGCTAGAAGAGAAAGAAAGAAACACTAGAAGGGAAAGAAAGAAACGCTAGAAGGGAGAGAAAGAAACACTAGAAAGTAAAGAAAGAAACGCTAGAAGAGAAAGAAAGAAACGCTAGAAGGGAAAGAAAGAAACGTTAGAAGAGAAAGAAAGAAACACTAGAAGGGAAAGAAAGAAACGTTAGAAGAGAAAGAAAGAAACACTAGAAGGGAAAGAAAGAAACGCTAGAAGGGAAAGAAGGAAACACTAGAAAGGAAAGAAAAAAACACTAGAAAGGAAAGAAAGAAACGTTAGAAAGTAAAGAAAGAAACGCTAGAAGAGAAAGAAAGAAACATTAGAAGGGAAAGAAAGAAACGCTAGAAGGAAAAGAAAGAAACACTAGAAAGTAAAGAAAGAAACGCTAGAAGAGAAAGAAAGAAACGCTAGAAGGGAAAGAAAGAAACGTTAGAAGAGAAAGAAAGAAACACTAGAAGGGAAAGAAAGAAACGCTAGAAGAGAAAGAAAGAAACGCTAGAAGGGAAAGAAAGAAACGTTAGAAGAGAAAGAAAGAAACACTAGAAGGGAAAGAAAGAAACGCTAGAAGGGAAAGAAAGAAACACTAGAAAGTAAAGAAAGAAACGCTAGAAGAGAAAGAAAGAAACGCTGGAAGGGAAAGAAAGAAACGTTAGAAGAGAAAGAAAGAAACACTAGAAGGGAAAGAAAGAAACGTTAGAAGAGAAAGAAAGAAACACTAGAAGGGAAAGTAAGAAACGCTAGAAGGGAAAGAAAGAAACACTAGAAAGCAAAGAAAGAAACACTAGAAAGGAAAGAAAGAAACGTTAGAAAGTAAAGAAAGAAACGCTAGAAGAGAAAGAAAGAAACACTAGAAGGGAAAGAAAGAAACGCTAGAAGGGAAAGAAAGAAACACTAGAAAGTAAAGAAAGAAACGCTAGAAGAGAAAGAAAGAAACACTAGAAGGGAAAGAAAGAAACGTTAGAAGAGAAAGAAAGAAACACTAGAAGGGAAAGAAAGAAAAGTTAGAAGAGAAAGAAAGAAACACTAGAAGAGAAAGAAAGAAACACTAGAAAGGAAAGAAAGAAACACTAGAAAGGAAAGAAAGAAACGTTAGAAAGTAAAGAAAAAAACGCTAGAAGAGAAAGAAAAGAAACGCTAGAAGGGAAAGAAAGAAACGTTAGAAGAGAAAGAAAGAAACTCTAGAAGGGAAAGAAAGAAACGCTAGAAGAGAAAGAGAGAAACACTAGAAGAGAAAGAAAGAAACGCTAGAAGGGAAAGAAGGAAACACTAGAAAGTAAAGAAAGAAACGCTAGAAGAGAAAGAAAGAAACGCTAGAAGGGAAAGAAAGAAACTCTAGGACAGAAAGAAAGAAAAGATAGAAGAGAATGAAAGAAACACTAGAAGAGAAAGAAATAACCACTAGAAAGGAAAGAAAGAAACGCTAGAAGAGAAAGAAAGAACCACTAGAAAGGAGAGAAAGAAACGCTAGAAGAGAAAGAAAGAAACACTAGAAGAGAAAGAAAGAAACACTAGAAGAGAAAGAAAGAAACGCTAGGAGAGAAAGAAAGAAACGCTAGAAGAGAAAGAAAAGAAACACTAGAAAGGAAAGAAAGAAACGCTAGAAGGGAAAGAAGGAAACACTAGAAAGGAAAGAAAAAAACGCTAGATGAGAAGAGAACACTAGAAAGGAGAGAAAGAAACACTAGAAGAGAAAGAAAGAAACACTAGAAGGGAAAGAAAGAAACGCTAGAAGAGAAAGAAAGAAACACTAGAAGGGAAAGAGAGAAACGCTAGAAGAGAAAGAAAGAAACACTAGAAGAGAAAGAAAGAAACGCTAGAAGGGAAAGAAAGAAACACTAGAAAGGAAAGAAAGAAACACTAGAAAGGAAAGAAAGAAACGTTAGAAAGTAAAGAAAGAAACGCTAGAAGAGAAAGAAAGAAACGCTAGAAGGGAAAGAAAGAAACGTTAGAAGAGAAAGAAAGAAACACTAGAAGGGAAAGAAAGAAACGCTAGAAGAGAAAGAAAGAAACACTAGAAGAGAAAGAAAGAAACGCTAGAAGGGAAAGAAGGAAACACTAGAAAGGAAAGAAAGAAACTCTAGAAGAGAAAGAAAGAAACGCTAGAAGGGAAAGAAAGTAACACTAGAAAGGAAAGAAAGAAACACTAGAAAGGAAAGAAAGAAACGCTAGAAGGGAAAGAAAGTAACACTAGAAAGGAAAGAAAGAAACGCTAGAAGAGAAAGAAAGAAACGCTAGAAGGGAAAGAAAGAAACACTAGAAAGGAAAGAAAGAAACACTAGAAAGGAAAGAAAGAAACGTTAGAAAGTAAAGAAAAAAACGCTAGAAGAGAAAGAAAAGAAACGCTAGAAGGGAAAGAAAGAAACGTTAGAAGAGAAAGAAAGAAACACTAGAAGGGAAAGAAAGAAACTCTAGAAGAGAAAGAAAGAAACACTAGAAGAGAAAGAAAGAAACGCTAGAAGGGAAAGAAGGAAACACTAGAAAGTAAAGAAAGAAACGCTAGAAGAGAAAGAAAGTAACACTAGAAAGGAAAGAAAGAAACACTAGAAAGGAAAGAAAGAAACGCTAGAAGGGAAAGAAAGTAACACTAGAAAGGAAAGAAAGAAACGCTAGAAGAGAAAGAAAGAAACGCTAGAAGGGAAAGAAAGAAACACTAGAAAGGAAAGAAAGAAACACTAGAAAGGAAAGAAAGAAACGCTAGAAGGGAAAGAAAGAAACGTTAGAAGAGAAAGAAAGAAACACTAGAAGGGAAAGAAAGAAACGCTAGAAGAGAAAGAAAGAAACGCTAGAAGGGAAAGAAAGAAACGTTAGAAGAGAAAGAAAGAAACACTAGAAGGGAAAGAAAGAAACGCTAGAAGGGAAAGAAAGAAACACTAGAAAGTAAAGAAAGAAACGCTAGAAGAGAAAGAAAGAAACGCTGGAAGGGAAAGAAAGAAACGTTAGAAGAGAAAGAAAGAAACACTAGAAGGGAAAGAAAGAAACGTTAGAAGAGAAAGAAAGAAACACTAGAAGGGAAAGTAAGAAACGCTAGAAGGGAAAGAAAGAAACACTAGAAAGCAAAGAAAGAAACACTAGAAAGGAAAGAAAGAAACGTTAGAAAGTAAAGAAAGAAACGCTAGAAGAGAAAGAAAGAAACACTAGAAGGGAAAGAAAGAAACGCTAGAAGGGAAAGAAAGAAACACTAGAAAGTAAAGAAAGAAACGCTAGAAGAGAAAGAAAGAAACGCTAGAAGGGAAAGAAAGAAACGTTAGAAGAGAAAGAAAGAAACACTAGAAGGGAAAGAAAGAAAAGTTAGAAGAGAAAGAAAGAAACACTAGAAGAGAAAGAAAGAAACACTAGAAAGGAAAGAAAGAAACACTAGAAAGGAAAGAAAGAAACGTTAGAAAGTAAAGAAAAAAACGCTAGAAGAGAAAGAAAAGAAACGCTAGAAGGGAAAGAAAGAAACGTTAGAAGAGAAAGAAAGAAACTCTAGAAGGGAAAGAAAGAAACGCTAGAAGAGAAAGAGAGAAACACTAGAAGAGAAAGAAAGAAACGCTAGAAGGGAAAGAAGGAAACACTAGAAAGTAAAGAAAGAAACGCTAGAAGAGAAAGAAAGAAACGCTAGAAGGGAAAGAAAGAAACTCTAGGACAGAAAGAAAGAAAAGATAGAAGAGAATGAAAGAAACACTAGAAGAGAAAGAAATAACCACTAGAAAGGAAAGAAAGAAACGCTAGAAGAGAAAGAAAGAACCACTAGAAAGGAGAGAAAGAAACGCTAGAAGAGAAAGAAAGAAACACTAGAAGAGAAAGAAAGAAACACTAGAAGAGAAAGAAAGAAACACTAGAAGAGAAAGAAAGAAACGATAGAAGAGAAAGAAAGAAACACTAGAAGAGAAAGAAAGAAACACTAGAAGAGAAAGAAAGAAACGCTAGAAGGGAAAGAAGGAAACACTAGAAAGGAAAGAAAGAAACTCTAGAAGAGAAAGAAAGAAACACTAGAAGAGAAAGAAAGAAACGCTAGAAGGGAAAGAAGGAAACACTAGAAAGGAAAGAAAGAAACTCTAGAAGAGAAAGAAAGAAACGCTAGAAGGGAAAGAAAGTAACACTAGATAGGAAAGAAAGAAACACTAGAAAGGAAAGAAAGAAACGCTAGAAGGGAAAGAAAGTAACACTAGAAAGGAAAGAAAGAAACCCTAGAAGAGTAAGAAAGAAACGCTAGAAGGGAAAGAAAGAAACACTAGAAAGGAAAGAAAGAAACACTAGAAAGGAAAGAAAGAAACGTTAGAAAGTAAAGAAAATAACGCTAGAAGAGAAAGAAAAGAAACGCTAGAAGGGAACGAAAGAAACGTTAGAAGAGAAAGAAAGAAACACTAGAAGGGAAAGAAAGAAACGCTAGAAGAGAAAGAAAGAAACACTAGAAGAGAAAGAAAGAAACGCTAGAAGGGAAAGAAGGAAATACTAGAAAGGAAAGAAAGAAACTCTAGAAGAGAAAGAAAGAAACGCTAGAAGGGAAAGAAAGAAACTCTAGGACAGAAAGAAAGAAAAGATAGAAGAGAATGAAAGAAACACTAGAAGAGAAAGAAATAACCACTAGAAAGGAAAGAAAGAAACGCTAGAAGAGAAAGAAAGAACCACTAGAAAGGAGAGAAAGAAACGCTAGAAGAGAAAGAAAGAAACACTAGAAGAGAAAGAAAGAAACACTAGAAGAGAAAGAAAGAAACGCTAGAAGAGAAAGAAAGAAACGCTAGAAGAGAAAGAAAAGAACCACTAGAAAGGAAAGAAAGAAACGCTAGAAGAGAAAGAAAGAAACACTAGAAGAGAAAGAAAGAAACACTAGGAGAGAAAGAAAGAAACGCTAGAAGAGAAAGAAAGAGACATTAGAAGAGAAAGAAAGAAACGCTAGAAGAGAAAGAAAGAAACACTAGAAGAGGAAGAAAGAAAAACTAGAAAGGAAAGAAAGAAACGCTAGAAGAGAAAGAAAGAAAAACTAGAAAGGAAAGAAAGGAACGCTAGAAGGGAAAGAAAGAAACACTAGAAGAGAAAGAAAGAAACGCTAGAAGGGAAAGAAAGAAACACTAGAAGAGAAAGAAAGAAAAACTAGAAAGGAAAGAAAAAAACGATAGAAGAGAAAGAAAGAAACGCTAGAAGGGAAAGAAAGAAATACTAGAAAGGAAAGAAAGAAACGCTAGAAGGGAAAGAAAGAAACACTAGAAGAGAAAGAAAGAAAAACTAGAAAGGAAAGAAAAAAACGATAGAAGAGAAAGAAAGAAACACTAGAAAGGAAAGAAAGAAACGCTAGAAGAGAAAGAAAGAAACGTTAGAAGAGAAAGAAAAGAAACACTAGAAAGGAAAGAAAGAAACGCTAGAAGGGAAAGAAAGAAACGTTAGAAGAGAAAGAAAAGAAACGCTAGAAGAGAAAGAAAGAAACGTTAGAAGAGAAAGAAAAGAAACGCTAGAAGGGAAAGAAAGAAACGCTAGAAGAGAAAGAAAGAAACGCTAGAAGAGAAAGAAAGAAACGCTAGAAGGGAAAGAAAGAAACGCTAGAAGAGAAAGAAAGAAACACTAGAAGAGAAAGAAAGAAACGCTAGAAGGGAAAGAAGGAAACACTAGAAAGGAAAGAAAGAAACTCTAGAATAGAAAGAAAGAAACGCTAGAAGGGAAAGAAAGAAACTCTAGGACAGAAAGAAAGGAAAGATAGAAGAGAATGAAAGAAACACTAGAAGAGAAAGAAATAACCACTAGAAAGGAAAGAATGAAACGCTAGAAGAGAAAGAAAGAACCACTAGAAAGGAGAGAAAGAAACACTAGAAGAGAAAGAAAGAAACACTAGAAGAGAAAGAAAGAAACACTAGAAGAGAAAGAAAGAAACGCTAGAAGAGAAAGAAAGAAACGCTAGAAGAGAAAGAAAAGAACCACTAGAAAGGAAAGAAAGAAACGCTAGAAGAGAAAGAAAGAAACACTAGAAGAGAAAGAAAGAAACACTAGAAGAGAAAGAAAGAAACGCTAGAAGAGAAAGAAAGAGACATTAGAAGAGAAAGAAAGAAACGCTAGAAGAGAAAGAAAGAAACACTAGAAGAGAAAGAAAGAAAAACTAGAAAGGAAAGAAAGAAACGCTAGAAGAGAAAGAAAGAAAAACTAGAAAGGAAAGAAAGGAACGCTAGAAGGGAAAGAAAGAAACACTAGAAAAGAAAGAAAGAAACGCTAGAAGGGAAAGAAAGAAACACTAGAAGAGAAAGAAAGAAAAACTAGAAAGGAAAGAAAAAAACGATAGAAGAGAAAGAAAGAAACGCTAGAAGGGAAAGAAAGAAACACTAGAAGAGAAAGAAAGAAAAACTAGAAAGGAAAGAAAAAAACGATAGAAGAGAAAGAAAGAAACACTAGAAAGGAAAGAAAGAAACGCTAGAAGAGAAAGAAAGAAACGTTAGAAGAGAAAGAAAAGAAACACTAGAAAGGAAAGAAAGATACGCTAGAAGGGAAAGAAAGAAACGTTAGAAGAGAAAGAAAAGAAACGCTAGAAGAGAAAGAAAGAAACGTTAGAAGAGAAAGAAAAGAAACGCTAGAAGGGAAAGAAAGAAACGCTAGAAGAGAAAGAAAGAAACGCTAGAAGATAAAGAAAGAAACGCTAGAAGGGAAAGAAAGAAACACTAGAAGAGAAAGAAAGAAACGCTAGAAGAGAAAGAAAGAAACGTTAGAAGAGAAAGAAAAGAAACGCTAGAAGAGAAAGAAAGAAACGTTAGAAAAGAAAGAAAAGAAACGCTAGAAGGGAAAGAAAGAAACGCTAGAAAGGAAAGAAAGAAACACTAGAAAGGAAAGAAAGAAACGCTAGAAGGGAAAGAAAGTAACACTAGAAAGGAAAGAAAGAAACGCTAGAAGAGAAAGAAAGAAACGCTAGAAGGGAAAGAAAGAAACACTAGAAAGGAAAGAAAGAAACACTAGAAAGGAAAGAAAGAAACGTTAGAAAGTAAAGAAAAAAACGCTAGAAGAGAAAGAAAAGAAACGCTAGAAGGGAAAGAAAGAAACGTTAGAAGAGAAAGAAAGAAACACTAGAAGGGAAAGAAAGAAACGCTAGAAGAGAAAGAAAGAAACGCTAGAAGAGAAAGAAAGAAACGCTTGAAGAGAAAGAAAGAAACACTAGAAGAGAAAGAAAGAAACGATAGAAGAGAAAGAAAGAAACACTAGAAGAGAAAGAAAGAAACACTAGAAGAGAAAGAAAGAAACGCTAGAAGGGAAAGAAGGAAACACTAGAAAGGAAAGAAAGAAACTCTAGAAGAGAAAGAAAGAAACGCTAGAAGGGAAAGAAAGTAACACTAGATAGGAAAGAAAGAAACACTAGAAAGGAAAGAAAGAAACGCTAGAAGGGAAAGAAAGTAACACTAGAAAGGAAAGAAAGAAACCCTAGAAGAGTAAGAAAGAAACGCTAGAAGGGAAAGAAAGAAACACTAGAAAGGAAAGAAAGAAACACTAGAAAGGAAAGAAAGAAACGTTAGAAAGTAAAGAAAATAACGCTAGAAGAGAAAGAAAAGAAACGCTAGAAGGGAACGAAAGAAACGTTAGAAGAGAAAGAAAGAAACACTAGAAGGGAAAGAAAGAAACGCTAGAAGAGAAAGAAAGAAACACTAGAAGAGAAAGAAAGAAACGTTAGAAGGGAAAGAAGGAAATACTAGAAAGGAAAGAAAGAAACTCTAGAAGAGAAAGAAAGAAACGCTAGAAGGGAAAGAAAGAAACTCTAGGACAGAAAGAAAGAAAAGATAGAAGAGAATGAAAGAAACACTAGAAGAGAAAGAAATAACCACTAGAAAGGAAAGAAAGAAACGCTAGAAGAGAAAGAAAGAACCACTAGAAAGGAGAGAAAGTAACGCTAGAAGAGAAAGAAAGAAACACTAGAAGAGAAAGAAAGAAACACTAGAAGAGAAAGAAAGAAACGCTAGAAGAGAAAGAAAGAAACGCTAGAAGAGAAAGAAAAGAACCACTAGAAAGGAAAGAAAGAAACGCTAGAAGAGAAAGAAAGAAACACTAGAAGAGAAAGAAAGAGACATTAGAAGAGAAAGAAAGAAACGCTAGAAGAGAAAGAAAGAAACACTAGAAGAGGAAGAAAGAAAAACTAGAAAGGAAAGAAAGAAACGCTAGAAGAGAAAGAAAGAAAAACTAGAAAGGAAAGAAAGGAACGCTAGAAGGGAAAGAAAGAAACACTAGAAGAGAAAGAAAGAAACGCTAGAAGGGAAAGAAAGAAACACTAGAAGAGAAAGAAAGAAAAACTAGAAAGGAAAGAAAAAAACGATAGAAGAGAAAGAAAGAAACGCTAGAAGGGAAAGAAAGAAATACTAGAAAGGAAAGAAAGAAACGCTAGAAGGGAAAGAAAGAAACACTAGAAGAGAAAGAAAGAAAAACTAGAAAGGAAAGAAAAAAACGATAGAAGAGAAAGAAAGAAACACTAGAAAGGAAAGAAAGAAACGCTAGAAGAGAAAGAAAGAAACACTAGAAGAGAAAGAAAGAAACGCTAGAAGAGAAAGAAAGAAACGTTAGAAGAGAAAGAAAAGAAACGCTAGAAGAGAAAGAAAGAAACGTTAGAAAAGAAAGAAAAGAAACGCTAGAAGGGAAAGAAAGAAACGCTAGAAAGGAAAGAAAGAAACACTAGAAAGGAAAGAAAGAAACGCTAGAAGGGAAAGAAAGTAACACTAGAAAGGAAAGAAAGAAACGCTAGAAGAGAAAGAAAGAAACGCTAGAAGGGAAAGAAAGAAACACTAGAAAGGAAAGAAAGAAACACTAGAAAGGAAAGAAAGAAACGTTAGAAAGTAAAGAAAAAAACGCTAGAAGAGAAAGAAAAGAAACGCTAGAAGGGAAAGAAAGAAACGTTAGAAGAGAAAGAAAGAAACACTAGAAGGGAAAGAAAGAAACGCTAGAAGAGAAAGAAAGAAACGCTAGAAGAGAAAGAAAGAAACGCTTGAAGAGAAAGAAAGAAACACTAGAAGAGAAAGAAAGAAACGATAGAAGAGAAAGAAAGAAACACTAGAAGAGAAAGAAAGAAACACTAGAAGAGAAAGAAAGAAACGCTAGAAGGGAAAGAAGGAAACACTAGAAAGGAAAGAAAGAAACTCTAGAAGAGAAAGAAAGAAACGCTAGAAGGGAAAGAAAGTAACACTAGATAGGAAAGAAAGAAACACTAGAAAGGAAAGAAAGAAACGCTAGAAGGGAAAGAAAGTAACACTAGAAAGGAAAGAAAGAAACCCTAGAAGAGTAAGAAAGAAACGCTAGAAGGGAAAGAAAGAAACACTAGAAAGGAAAGAAAGAAACACTAGAAAGGAAAGAAAGAAACGTTAGAAAGTAAAGAAAATAACGCTAGAAGAGAAAGAAAAGAAACGCTAGAAGGGAACGAAAGAAACGTTAGAAGAGAAAGAAAGAAACACTAGAAGGGAAAGAAAGAAACGCTAGAAGAGAAAGAAAGAAACACTAGAAGAGAAAGAAAGAAACGCTAGAAGGGAAAGAAGGAAATACTAGAAAGGAAAGAAAGAAACTCTAGAAGAGAAAGAAAGAAACGCTAGAAGGGAAAGAAAGAAACTCTAGGACAGAAAGAAAGAAAAGATAGAAGAGAATGAAAGAAACACTAGAAGAGAAAGAAATAACCACTAGAAAGGAAAGAAAGAAACGCTAGAAGAGAAAGAAAGAACCACTAGAAAGGAGAGAAAGAAACGCTAGAAGAGAAAGAAAGAAACACTAGAAGAGAAAGAAAGAAACACTAGAAGAGAAAGAAAGAAACGCTAGAAGAGAAAGAAAGAAACGCTAGAAGAGAAAGAAAAGAACCACTAGAAAGGAAAGAAAGAAACGCTAGAAGAGAAAGAAAGAAACACTAGAAGAGAAAGAAAGAAACACTAGGAGAGAAAGAAAGAAACGCTAGAAGAGAAAGAAAGAGACATTAGAAGAGAAAGAAAGAAACGCTAGAAGAGAAAGAAAGAAACACTAGAAGAGGAAGAAAGAAAAACTAGAAAGGAAAGAAAGAAACGCTAGAAGAGAAAGAAAGAAAAACTAGAAAGGAAAGAAAGGAACGCTAGAAGGGAAAGAAAGAAACACTAGAAGAGAAAGAAAGAAACGCTAGAAGGGAAAGAAAGAAACACTAGAAGAGAAAGAAAGAAAAACTAGGAAGGAAAGAAAAAAACGATAGAAGAGAAAGAAAGAAACGCTAGAAGGGAAAGAAAGAAATACTAGAAAGGAAAGAAAGAAACGCTAGAAGGGAAAGAAAGAAACACTAGAAGAGAAAGAAAGAAAAACTAGAAAGGAAAGAAAAAAACGATAGAAGAGAAAGAAAGAAACACTAGAAAGGAAAGAAAGAAACGCTAGAAGAGAAAGAAAGAAACGTTAGAAGAGAAAGAAAAGAAACACTAGAAAGGAAAGAAAGAAACGCTAGAAGGGAAAGAAAGAAACGTTAGAAGAGAAAGAAAAGAAACGCTAGAAGAGAAAGAAAGAAACGTTAGAAGAGAAAGAAAAGAAACGCTAGAAGGGAAAGAAAGAAACGCTAGAAGAGAAAGAAAGAAACGCTAGAAGAGAAAGAAAGAAACGCTAGAAGGGAAAGAAAGAAACGCTAGAAGAGAAAGAAAGAAACACTAGAAGAGAAAGAAAGAAACGCTAGAAGGGAAAGAAGGAAACACTAGAAAGGAAAGAAAGAAACTCTAGAATAGAAAGAAAGAAACGCTAGAAGGGAAAGAAAGAAACTCTAGGACAGAAAGAAAGGAAAGATAGAAGAGAATGAAAGAAACACTAGAAGAGAAAGAAATAACCACTAGAAAGGAAAGAATGAAACGCTAGAAGAGAAAGAAAGAACCACTAGAAAGGAGAGAAAGAAACGCTAGAAGAGAAAGAAAGAAACACTAGAAGAGAAAGAAAGAAACACTAGAAGAGAAAGAAAGAAACACTAGAAGAGAAAGAAAGAAACGCTAGAAGAGAAAGAAAGAAACGCTAGAAGAGAAAGAAAAGAACCACTAGAAAGGAAAGAAAGAAACGCTAGAAGAGAAAGAAAGAAACACTAGAAGAGAAAGAAAGAAACACTAGAAGAGAAAGAAAGAAACGCTAGAAGAGAAAGAAAGAGACATTAGAAGAGAAAGAAAGAAACGCTAGAAGAGAAAGAAAGAAACACTAGAAGAGAAAGAAAGAAAAACTAGAAAGGAAAGAAAGAAACGCTAGAAGAGAAAGAAAGAAAAACTAGAAAGGAAAGAAAGGAACGCTAGAAGGGAAAGAAAGAAACACTAGAAAAGAAAGAAAGAAACGCTAGAAGGGAAAGAAAGAAACACTAGAAGAGAAAGAAAGAAAAACTAGAAAGGAAAGAAAAAAACGATAGAAGAGAAAGAAAGAAACGCTAGAAGGGAAAGAAAGAAACACTAGAAGAGAAAGAAAGAAAAACTAGAAAGGAAAGAAAAAAACGATAGAAGAGAAAGAAAGAAACACTAGAAAGGAAAGAAAGAAACGCTAGAAGAGAAAGAAAGAAACGTTAGAAGAGAAAGAAAAGAAACACTAGAAAGGAAAGAAAGATACGCTAGAAGGGAAAGAAAGAAACGTTAGAAGAGAAAGAAAAGAAACGCTAGAAGAGAAAGAAAGAAACGTTAGAAGAGAAAGAAAAGAAACGCTAGAAGGGAAAGAAAGAAACGCTAGAAGAGAAAGAAAGAAACGCTAGAAGATAAAGAAAGAAACGCTAGAAGGGAAAGAAAGAAACACTAGAAGAGAAAGAAAGAAACGCTAGAAGAGAAAGAAAGAAACGTTAGAAGAGAAAGAAAAGAAACGCTAGAAGAGAAAGAAAGAAACGTTAGAAAAGAAAGAAAAGAAACGCTAGAAGGGAAAGAAAGAAACGCTAGAAGAGAAAGAAAGAAACGCTAGAAGAGAAAGAAAGAAACGCTAGAAGGGAAAGAAGGAAACACTAGAAAGGAAAGAAAAAACGCTAGAAGAGAAAGAAAGAAACACTAGAGAGGAAAGAAAGAAACACTAGAAAGGAAAGAAAGAAACACTAGAAAGGAACGAAAGAAACACTAGAAGAGAAAGAAAGAAACGCTAGAAGGGAAAGAAAGAAACTCTAGAAGGGAAAGAAGGAAACACTAGAAAGGAACGAAAGACACTCTAGGACAAAAAGACAGAAAAGATAGAAGAGAATGAAAGAAACACTAGAAGAGAAAGAAATAACCACTAGAAAGGAAAGAAAGAAACGCTAGAAGAGAAAGAAAGAACCACTAGAAAGGAGAGAAAGAAACGCTAGAAGAGAAAGAAAGAAACACTAGAAGAGAAAGAAAGAAACACTAGAAGAGAAAGAAAGAAACGCTAGAAGAGAAAGAAAGAAAAACTAGAAAGGAAAGAAAGGAACGCTAGAAGGGAAAGAAAGAAACATTAGAAGAGAAAGAAAGAAACGATAGAAGGGAAAGAAAGAAACACTAGAAGAGAAAGAAAGAAAAACTAGAAAGGAAAGAAAAAAACGATAGAAGAGAAAGAAAGAAACGCTAGAAGGGAAAGAAAGAAATACTAGAAAGGAAAGAAAGAAACGCTAGAAGGGAAAGAAAGAAACACTAGAAGAGAAAGAAAGAAAAACTAGAAAGGAAAGAAAAAAACGATAGAAGAGAAAGAAAGAAACACTAGAAAGGAAAGAAAGAAACGCTAGAAGAGAAAGAAAGAAACGTTAGAAGAGAAAGAAAAGAAACACTAGAAAGGAAAGAAAGAAACGCTAGAAGGGAAAGAAAGAAACGTTAGAAGAGAAAGAAAAGAAACGCTAGAAGAGAAAGAAAGAAACGTTAGAAGAGAAAGAAAAGAAACGCTAGAAGGGAAAGAAAGAAACGCTAGAAGAGAAAGAAAGAAACGCTAGAAGAGAAAGAAAGAAACGCTAGAAGGGAAAGAAAGAAACGCTAGAAGAGAAAGAAAGAAACACTAGAAGAGAAAGAAAGAAACGCTAGAAGGGAAAGAAGGAAACACTAGAAAGGAAAGAAAGAAACTCTAGAATAGAAAGAAAGAAACGCTAGAAGGGAAAGAAAGAAACTCTAGGACAGAAAGAAAGGAAAGATAGAAGAGAATGAAAGAAACACTAGAAGAGAAAGAAATAACCACTAGAAAGGAAAGAAAGAAACGCTAGAAGAGAAAGAAAGAACCACTAGAAAGGAGAGAAAGAAACGCTAGAAGAGAAAGAAAGAAACACTAGAAGAGAAAGAAAGAAACACTAGAAGAGAAAGAAAGAAACACTAGAAGAGAAAGAAAGAAACGCTAGAAGAGAAAGAAAGAAACGCTAGAAGAGAAAGAAAAGAACCACTAGAAAGGAAAGAAAGAAACGCTAGAAGAGAAAGAAAGAAACACTAGAAGAGAAAGAAAGAAACACTAGAAGAGAAAGAAAGAAACGCTAGAAGAGAAAGAAAGAGACATTAGAAGAGAAAGAAAGAAACGCTAGAAGAGAAAGAAAGAAACACTAGAAGAGAAAGAAAGAAAAACTAGAAAGGAAAGAAAGAAACGCTAGAAGAGAAAGAAAGAAAAACTAGAAAGGAAAGAAAGGAACGCTAGAAGGGAAAGAAAGAAACACTAGAAAAGAAAGAAAGAAACGCTAGAAGGGAAAGAAAGAAACACTAGAAGAGAAAGAAAGAAAAACTAGAAAGGAAAGAAAAAAACGATTGAAGAGAAAGAAAGAAACGCTAGAAGGGAAAGAAAGAAACACTAGAAGAGAAAGAAAGAAAAACTAGAAAGGAAAGAAAAAAACGATAGAAGAGAAAGAAAGAAACACTAGAAAGGAAAGAAAGAAACGCTAGAAGAGAAAGAAAGAAACGTTAGAAGAGAAAGAAAAGAAACACTAGAAAGGAAAGAAAGAAACGCTAGAAGGGAAAGAAAGAAACGTTAGAAGAGAAAGAAAAGAAACGCTAGAAGAGAAAGAAAGAAACGTTAGAAGAGAAAGAAAAGAAACGCTAGAAGGGAAAGAAAGAAACGCTAGAAGGGAAAGAAGGAAACACTAGAAAGGAACGAAAGACACTCTAGGACAAAAAGACAGAAAAGATAGAAGAGAATGAAAGAAACACTAGAAGAGAAAGAAATAACCACTAGAAAGGAAAGAAAGAAACGCTAGAAGAGAAAGAAAGAACCACTAGAAAGGAGAGAAAGAAACGCTAGAAGAGAAAGAAAGAAACACTAGAAGAGAAAGAAAGAAACACTAGAAGAGAAAGAAAGAAACGCTAGAAGAGAAAGAAAGAAAAACTAGAAAGGAAAGAAAGGAACGCTAGAAGGGAAAGAAAGAAACATTAGAAGAGAAAGAAAGAAACGATAGAAGGGAAAGAAAGAAACACTAGAAGAGAAAGAAAGAAAAACTAGAAAGGAAAGAAAAAAACGATAGAAGAGAAAGAAAGAAACGCTAGAAGGGAAAGAAAGAAATACTAGAAAGGAAAGAAAGAAACGCTAGAAGGGAAAGAAAGAAACACTAGAAGAGAAAGAAAGAAAAACTAGAAAGGAAAGAAAAAAACGATAGAAGAGAAAGAAAGAAACACTAGAAAGGAAAGAAAGAAACGCTAGAAGAGAAAGAAAGAAACGTTAGAAGAGAAAGAAAAGAAACACTAGAAAGGAAAGAAAGAAACGCTAGAAGGGAAAGAAAGAAACGTTAGAAGAGAAAGAAAAGAAACGCTAGAAGAGAAAGAAAGAAACGTTAGAAGAGAAAGAAAAGAAACGCTAGAAGGGAAAGAAAGAAACGCTAGAAGAGAAAGAAAGAAACGCTAGAAGAGAAAGAAAGAAACGCTAGAAGGGAAAGAAAGAAACGCTAGAAGAGAAAGAAAGAAACACTAGAAGAGAAAGAAAGAAACGCTAGAAGGGAAAGAAGGAAACACTAGAAAGGAAAGAAAGAAACTCTAGAATAGAAAGAAAGAAACGCTAGAAGGGAAAGAAAGAAACTCTAGGACAGAAAGAAAGGAAAGATAGAAGAGAATGAAAGAAACACTAGAAGAGAAAGAAATAACCACTAGAAAGGAAAGAAAGAAACGCTAGAAGAGAAAGAAAGAACCACTAGAAAGGAGAGAAAGAAACGCTAGAAGAGAAAGAAAGAAACACTAGAAGAGAAAGAAAGAAACACTAGAAGAGAAAGAAAGAAACACTAGAAGAGAAAGAAAGAAACGCTAGAAGAGAAAGAAAGAAACGCTAGAAGAGAAAGAAAAGAACCACTAGAAAGGAAAGAAAGAAACGCTAGAAGAGAAAGAAAGAAACACTAGAAGAGAAAGAAAGAAACACTAGAAGAGAAAGAAAGAAACGCTAGAAGAGAAAGAAAGAGACATTAGAAGAGAAAGAAAGAAACGCTAGAAGAGAAAGAAAGAAACACTAGAAGAGAAAGAAAGAAAAACTAGAAAGGAAAGAAAGAAACGCTAGAAGAGAAAGAAAGAAAAACTAGAAAGGAAAGAAAGGAACGCTAGAAGGGAAAGAAAGAAACACTAGAAAAGAAAGAAAGAAACGCTAGAAGGGAAAGAAAGAAACACTAGAAGAGAAAGAAAGAAAAACTAGAAAGGAAAGAAAAAAACGATTGAAGAGAAAGAAAGAAACGCTAGAAGGGAAAGAAAGAAACACTAGAAGAGAAAGAAAGAAAAACTAGAAAGGAAAGAAAAAAACGATAGAAGAGAAAGAAAGAAACACTAGAAAGGAAAGAAAGAAACGCTAGAAGAGAAAGAAAGAAACGTTAGAAGAGAAAGAAAAGAAACACTAGAAAGGAAAGAAAGAAACGCTAGAAGGGAAAGAAAGAAACGTTAGAAGAGAAAGAAAAGAAACGCTAGAAGAGAAAGAAAGAAACGTTAGAAGAGAAAGAAAAGAAACGCTAGAAGGGAAAGAAAGAAACGCTAGAAGAGAAAGAAAGAAACGCTAGAAGAGAAAGAAAGAAACGCTAGAAGGGAAAGAAAGAAACACTAGAAGAGAAAGAAAGAAACGCTAGAAGAGAAAGAAAGAAACGTTAGAAGAGAAAGAAAAGAAAAGCTAGAAGAGAAAGAAAGTAACGTTAGAAGAGAAAGAAAAGAAACGCTAGAAGGGAAAGAAAGAAACGCTAGAAGAGAAAGAAAGAAACGCTAGAAGAGAAAGAAAGAAACGCTAGAAGGGAAAGAAGGAAATACTAGAAAGGAAAGAAAGAAACTCTAGAAGAGAAAGAAAGAAACGCTAGAAGGGAAAGAAAGAAACTCTAGGACAGAAAGAAAGAAAAGATAGAAGAGAATGAAAGAAACACTAGAAGAGAAAGAAATAACCACTAGAAAGGAAAGAAAGAAACGCTAGAAGAGAAAGAAAGAACCACTAGAAAGGAGAGAAAGAAACGCTAGAAGAGAAAGAAAGAAACACTAGAAGAGAAAGAAAGAAACACTAGAAGAGAAAGAAAGAAACGCTAGAAGAGAAAGAAAGAAACGCTAGAAGAGAAAGAAAAGAACCACTAGAAAGGAAAGAAAGAAACGCTAGAAGAGAAAGAAAGAAACACTAGAAGAGAAAGAAAGAAACACTAGGAGAGAAAGAAAGAAACGCTAGAAGAGAAAGAAAGAGACATTAGAAGAGAAAGAAAGAAACGCTAGAAGAGAAAGAAAGAAACACTAGAAGAGGAAGAAAGAAAAACTAGAAAGGAAAGAAAGAAACGCTAGAAGAGAAAGAAAGAAAAACTAGAAAGGAAAGAAAGGAACGCTAGAAGGGAAAGAAAGAAACACTAGAAGAGAAAGAAAGAAACGCTAGAAGGGAAAGAAAGAAACACTAGAAGAGAAAGAAAGAAAAACTAGAAAGGAAAGAAAAAAACGATAGAAGAGAAAGAAAGAAACGCTAGAAGGGAAAGAAAGAAATACTAGAAAGGAAAGAAAGAAACGCTAGAAGGGAAAGAAAGAAACACTAGAAGAGAAAGAAAGAAAAACTAGAAAGGAAAGAAAAAAACGATAGAAGAGAAAGAAAGAAACACTAGAAAGGAAAGAAAGAAACGCTAGAAGAGAAAGAAAGAAACGTTAGAAGAGAAAGAAAAGAAACACTAGAAAGGAAAGAAAGAAACGCTAGAAGGGAAAGAAAGAAACGTTAGAAGAGAAAGAAAAGAAACGCTAGAAGAGAAAGAAAGAAACGTTAGAAGAGAAAGAAAAGAAACGCTAGAAGGGAAAGAAAGAAACGCTAGAAGAGAAAAAAAGAAACGCTAGAAGAGAAAGAAAGAAACGCTAGAAGGGAAAGAAAGAAACGCTAGAAGAGAAAGAAAGAAACACTAGAAGAGAAAGAAAGAAACGCTAGAAGGGAAAGAAGGAAACACTAGAAAGGAAAGAAAGAAACTCTAGAATAGAAAGAAAGAAACGCTAGAAGGGAAAGAAAGAAACTCTAGGACAGAAAGAAAGGAAAGATAGAAGAGAATGAAAGAAACACTAGAAGAGAAAGAAATAACCACTAGAAAGGAAAGAATGAAACGCTAGAAGAGAAAGAAAGAACCACTAGAAAGGAGAGAAAGAAACGCTAGAAGAGAAAGAAAGAAACACTAGAAGAGAAAGAAAGAAACACTAGAAGAGAAAGAAAGAAACACTAGAAGAGAAAGAAAGAAACGCTAGAAGAGAAAGAAAGAAACGCTAGAAGAGAAAGAAAAGAACCACTAGAAAGGAAAGAAAGAAACGCTAGAAGAGAAAGAAAGAAACACTAGAAGAGAAAGAAAGAAACACTAGAAGAGAAAGAAAGAAACGCTAGAAGAGAAAGAAAGAGACATTAGAAGAGAAAGAAAGAAACGCTAGAAGAGAAAGAAAGAAACACTAGAAGAGAAAGAAAGAAAAACTAAAAAGGAAAGAAAGAAACGCTAGAAGAGAAAGAAAGAAAAACTAGAAAGGAAAGAAAGGAACGCTAGAAAGGAAAGAAAGAAACACTGGAAAAGAAAGAAAGAAACGCTAGAAGGGAAAGAAAGAAACACTAGAAGAGAAAGAAAGAAAAACTAGAAAGGAAAGAAAAAAACGATAGAAGAGAAAGAAAGAAACGCTAGAAGGGAAAGAAAGAAACACTAGAAGAGAAAGAAAGAAAAACTAGAAAGGAAAGAAAAAAACGATAGAAGAGAAAGAAAGAAACACTAGAAAGGAAAGAAAGAAACGCTAGAAGAGAAAGAAAGAAACGTTAGAAGAGAAAGAAAAGAAACACTAGAAAGGAAAGAAAGATACGCTAGAAGGGAAAGAAAGAAACGTTAGAAGAGAAAGAAAAGAAACGCTAGAAGAGAAAGAAAGAAACGTTAGAAGAGAAAGAAAAGAAACGCTAGAAGAGAAAGAAAGAAACGTTAGAAAAGAAAGAAAAGAAACGCTAGAAGGGAAAGAAAGAAACGCTAGAAGAGAAAGAAAGAAACGCTAGAAGAGAAAGAAAGAAACGCTAGAAGGGAAAGAAGGAAACACTAGAAAGGAAAGAAAAAAACGCTAGAAGAGAAAGAAAGAAACACTAGAGAGGAAAGAAAGAAACACTAGAAAGGAAAGAAAGAAACACTAGAAAGGAACGAAAGAAACACTAGAAGAGAAAGAAAGAAACGCTAGAAGGGAAAGAAAGAAACTCTAGAAGGGAAAGAAGGAAACACTAGAAAGGAACGAAAGACACTCTAGGACAAAAAGAAAGAAAAGATAGAAGAGAATGAAAGAAACACTAGAAGAGAAAGAAATAACCACTAGAAAGGAAAGAAAGAAACGCTAGAAGAGAAAGAAAGAACCACTAGAAAGGAGAGAAAGAAACGCTAGAAGAGAAAGAAAGAAACACTAGAAGAGAAAGAAAGAAACACTAGAAGAGAAAGAAAGAAACACTAGAAGAGAAAGAAAGAAACGCTAGAAGAGAAAGAAAGAAAAACTAGAAAGGAAAGAAAGGAACGCTAGAAGGGAAAGAAAGAAACATTAGAAGAGAAAGAAAGAAACGCTAGAAGGGAAAGAAAGAAACACTAGAAGAGAAAGAAAGAAAAACTAGAAAGGAAAGAAAAAAACGATAGAAGAGAAAGAAAGAAACGCTAGAAGGGAAAGAAAGAAATACTAGAAAGGAAAGAAAGAAACGCTAGAAGGGAAAGAAAGAAACACTAGAAGAGAAAGAAAGAAAAACTAGAAAGGAAAGAAAAAAACGATAGAAGAGAAAGAAAGAAACACTAGAAAGGAAAGAAAGAAACGCTAGAAGAGAAAGAAAGAAACGTTAGAAGAGAAAGAAAAGAAACACTAGAAAGGAAAGAAAGAAACGCTAGAAGGGAAAGAAAGAAACGTTAGAAGAGAAAGAACAGAAACGCTAGAAGAGAAAGAAAGAAACGTTAGAAGAGAAAGAAAAGAAACGCTAGAAGGGAAAGAAAGAAACGCTAGAAGAGAAAGAAAGAAACGCTAGAAGAGAAAGAAAGAAACGCTAGAAGGGAAAGAAAGAAACGCTAGAAGAGAAAGAAAGAAACACTAGAAGAGAAAGAAAGAAACGCTAGAAGGGAAAGAAGGAAATACTAGAAAGGAAAGAAATTAACTCTAGAATAGAAAGAAAGAAACGCTAGAAGGGAAAGAAAGAAACTCTAGGACAGAAAGAAAGGAAAGATAGAAGAGAATGAAAGAAACACTAGAAGAGAAAGAAATAACCACTAGAAAGGAAAGAAAGAAACGCTAGAAGAGAAAGAAAGAACCACTAGAAAGGAGAGAAAGAAACGCTAGAAGAGAAAGAAAGAAACACTAGAAGAGAAAGAAAGAAACACTAGAAGAGAAAGAAAGAAACACTAGAAGAGAAAGAAAGAAACGCTAGAAGAGAAAGAAAGAAACGCTAGAAGAGAAAGAAAAGAACCACTAGAAAGGAAAGAAAGAAACGCTAGAAGAGAAAGAAAGAAACACTAGAAGAGAAAGAAAGAAACACTAGAAGAGAAAGAAAGAAACGCTAGAAGAGAAAGAAAGAGACATTAGAAGAGAAAGAAAGAAACGCTAGAAGAGAAAGAAAGAAACACTAGAAGAGAAAGAAAGAAAAACTAGAAAGGAAAGAAAGAAACGCTAGAAGAGAAAGAAAGAAAAACTAGAAAGGAAAGAAAGGAACGCTAGAAGGGAAAGAAAGAAACACTAGAAAAGAAAGAAAGAAACGCTAGAAGGGAAAGAAAGAAACACTAGAAGAGAAAGAAAGAAAAACTAGAAAGGAAAGAAAAAAACGATTGAAGAGAAAGAAAGAAACGCTAGAAGGGAAAGAAAGAAACACTAGAAGAGAAAGAAAGAAAAACTAGAAAGGAAAGAAAAAAACGATAGAAGAGAAAGAAAGAAACACTAGAAAGGAAAGAAAGAAACGCTAGAAGAGAAAGAAAGAAACGTTAGAAGAGAAAGAAAAGAAACACTAGAAAGGAAAGAAAGAAACGCTAGAAGGGAAAGAAAGAAACGTTAGAAGAGAAAGAAAAGAAACGCTAGAAGAGAAAGAAAGAAACGTTAGAAGAGAAAGAAAAGAAACGCTAGAAGGGAAAGAAAGAAACGCTAGAAGAGAAAGAAAGAAACGCTAGAAGAGAAAGAAAGAAACGCTAGAAGGGAAAGAAAGAAACACTAGAAGAGAAAGAAAGAAACGCTAGAAGAGAAAGAAAGAAACGTTAGAAGAGAAAGAAAAGAAACGCTAGAAGAGAAAGAAAGAAACGTTAGAAGAGAAAGAAAAGAAACGCTAGAAGGGGAAGAAAGAAACGCTAGAAGAGAAAGAAAGAAACGCTAGAAGAGAAAGAAAGAAACGCTAGAAGGGAAAGAAGGAAACACTAGAAAGGAAAGAAAAAAACGCTAGAAGAGAAAGAAAGAAACACTAGAGAGGAAAGAAAGAAACACTAGAAAGGAAAGAAAGAAACACTAGAAAGGAACGAAAGAAACACTAGAAGAGAAAGAAAGAAACGCTAGAAGAGAAAGAAAGAAACGTTAGAAGAGAAAGAAAAGAAACGCTAGAAGAGAAAGAAAGAAACGTTAGAAGAGAAAGAAAAGAAACGCTAGAAGGGAAAGAAAGAAACGCTAGAAGAGAAAGAAAGAAACGCTAGAAGAGAAAGAAAGAAACGCTAGAAGGGAAAGAAAGAAACGCTAGAAGAGAAAGAAAGAAACACTAGAAGAGAAAGAAAGAAACGCTAGAAGGGAAAGAAGGAAATACTAGAAAGGAAAGAAATTAACTCTAGAATAGAAAGAAAGAAACGCTAGAAGGGAAAGAAAGAAACTCTAGGACAGAAAGAAAGGAAAGATAGAAGAGAATGAAAGAAACACTAGAAGAGAAAGAAATAACCACTAGAAAGGAAAGAAAGAAACGCTAGAAGAGAAAGAAAGAACCACTAGAAAGGAGAGAAAGAAACGCTAGAAGAGAAAGAAAGAAACACTAGAAGAGAAAGAAAGAAACACTAGAAGAGAAAGAAAGAAACACTAGAAGAGAAAGAAAGAAACGCTAGAAGAGAAAGAAAGAAACGCTAGAAGAGAAAGAAAAGAACCACTAGAAAGGAAAGAAAGAAACGCTAGAAGAGAAAGAAAGAAACACTAGAAGAGAAAGAAAGAAACACTAGAAGAGAAAGAAAGAAACGCTAGAAGAGAAAGAAAGAGACATTAGAAGAGAAAGAAAGAAACGCTAGAAGAGAAAGAAAGAAACACTAGAAGAGAAAGAAAGAAAAACTAGAAAGGAAAGAAAGAAACGCTAGAAGAGAAAGAAAGAAAAACTAGAAAGGAAAGAAAGGAACGCTAGAAGGGAAAGAAAGAAACACTAGAAAAGAAAGAAAGAAACGCTAGAAGGGAAAGAAAGAAACACTAGAAGAGAAAGAAAGAAAAACTAGAAAGGAAAGAAAAAAACGATTGAAGAGAAAGAAAGAAACGCTAGAAGGGAAAGAAAGAAACACTAGAAGAGAAAGAAAGAAAAACTAGAAAGGAAAGAAAAAAACGATAGAAGAGAAAGAAAGAAACACTAGAAAGGAAAGAAAGAAACGCTAGAAGAGAAAGAAAGAAACGTTAGAAGAGAAAGAAAAGAAACACTAGAAAGGAAAGAAAGAAACGCTAGAAGGGAAAGAAAGAAACGTTAGAAGAGAAAGAAAAGAAACGCTAGAAGAGAAAGAAAGAAACGTTAGAAGAGAAAGAAAAGAAACGCTAGAAGGGAAAGAAAGAAACGCTAGAAGAGAAAGAAAGAAACGCTAGAAGAGAAAGAAAGAAACGCTAGAAGGGAAAGAAAGAAACACTAGAAGAGAAAGAAAGAAACGCTAGAAGAGAAAGAAAGAAACGTTAGAAGAGAAAGAAAAGAAACGCTAGAAGAGAAAGAAAGAAACGTTAGAAGAGAAAGAAAAGAAACGCTAGAAGGGAAAGAAAGAAACGCTAGAAGAGAAAGAAAGAAACGCTAGAAGAGAAAGAAAGAAACGCTAGAAGGGAAAGAAGGAAACACTAGAAAGGAAAGAAAAAAACGCTAGAAGAGAAAGAAAGAAACACTAGAGAGGAAAGAAAGAAACACTAGAAAGGAAAGAAAGAAACACTAGAAAGGAACGAAAGAAACACTAGAAGAGAAAGAAAGAAACGCTAGAAGGGAAAGAAAGAAACTCTAGAAGGGAAAGAAGGAAACACTAGAAAGGAACGAAAGACACTCTAGGACAAAAAGAAAGAAAAGATAGAAGAGAATGAAAGAAACACTAGAAGAGAAAGAAATAACCACTAGAAAGGAAAGAAAGAAACGCTAGAAGAGAAAGAAAGAACCACTAGAAAGGAGAGAAAGAAACGCTAGAAGAGAAAGAAAGAAACACTAGAAGAGAAAGAAAGAAACACTAGAAGAGAAAGAAAGAAACACTAGAAGAGAAAGAAAGAAACGCTAGAAGAGAAAGAAAAGAAACGTTAGAAGGGAAAGAAAAGAAACACTAGAAAGGAAAGAAAGAAACGCTAGAAGGGAAAGAAGGAAACACTAGAAAGGAAAGAAAAAAACGCTAGATGAGAAAGAAAGAAACACTAGAAAGGAAAGAAAGAAACTCTAGGACAGAAAGAAAGAAACACTAGAAGAGAAAGAAAGAAAAACTAGAAAGGAAAGAAAGAAACGCTAGAAGAGAAAGAAAGAAACACTAGGAGAGAAAGAAAGAAACGCTAGAAGAGAAAGAAAGAGACATTAGAAGAGAAAGAAAGAAACGCTAGAAGAGAAAGAAAGAAACACTAGAAGAGGAAGAAAGAAAAACTAGAATGGAAAGAAAGAAACGCTAGAAGAGAAAGAAAGAAAAACTAGAAAGGAAAGAAAGGAACGCTAGAAGGGAAAGAAAGAAACACTAGAAGAGAAAGAAAGAAACGCTAGAAGGGAAAGAAAGAAACACTAGAAGAGAAAGAAAGAAAAACTAGAAAGGAAAGAAAAAAACGATAGAAGAGAAAGAAAGAAACGCTAGAAGGGAAAGAAAGAAATACTAGAAAGGAAAGAAAGAAACGCTAGAAGGGAAAGAAAGAAACACTAGAAGAGAAAGAAAGAAAAACTAGAAAGGAAAGAAAAAAACGATAGAAGAGAAAGAAAGAAACACTAGAAAGGAAAGAAAGAAACGCTAGAAGAGAAAGAAAGAAACGTTAGAAGAGAAAGAAAAGAAACACTAGAAAGGAAAGAAAGAAACGCTAGAAGGGAAAGAAAGAAACGTTAGAAGAGAAAGAAAAGAAACGCTAGAAGAGAAAGAAAGAAACGTTAGAAGAGAAAGAAAAGAAACGCTAGAAGGGAAAGAAAGAAACGCTAGAAGAGAAAGAAAGAAACGCTAGAAGAGAAAGAAAGAAACGCTAGAAGGGAAAGAAAGAAACGCTAGAAGAGAAAGAAAGAAACACTAGAAGAGAAAGAAAGAAACGCTAGAAGGGAAAGAAGGAAACACTAGAAAGGAAAGAAAGAAACTCTAGAATAGAAAGAAAGAAACGCTAGAAGGGAAAGAAAGAAACTCTAGGACAGAAAGAAAGGAAAGATAGAAGAGAATGAAAGAAACACTAGAAGAGAAAGAAATAACCACTAGAAAGGAAAGAAAGAAACGCTAGAAGAGAAAGAAAGAACCACTAGAAAGGAGAGAAAGAAACGCTAGAAGAGAAAGAAAGAAACACTAGAAGAGAAAGAAAGAAACACTAGAAGAGAAAGAAAGAAACACTAGAAGAGAAAGAAAGAAACGCTAGAAGAGAAAGAAAGAAACGCTAGAAGAGAAAGAAAAGAACCACTAGAAAGGAAAGAAAGAAACGCTAGAAGAGAAAGAAAGAAACACTAGAAGAGAAAGAAAGAAACACTAGAAGAGAAAGAAAGAAACGCTAGAAGAGAAAGAAAGAGACATTAGAAGAGAAAGAAAGAAACGCTAGAAGAGAAAGAAAGAAACACTAGAAGAGAAAGAAAGAAAAACTAGAAAGGAAAGAAAGGAACGCTAGAAGGGAAAGAAAGAAACACTAGAAAAGAAAGAAAGAAACGCTAGAAGGGAAAGAAGAAACACTAGAAGAGAAAGAAAGAAAAACTAGAAAGGAAAGAAAAAAACGATAGAAGAGAAAGAAAGAAACGCTAGAAGGGAAAGAAAGAAATACTAGAAAGGAAAGAAAGAAACGCTAGAAGGGAAAGAAAGAAACACTAGAAGAGAAAGAAAGAAAAACTAGAAAGGAAAGAAAAAAACGATAGAAGAGAAAGAAAGAAACACTAGAAAGGAAAGAAAGAAACGCTAGAAGAGAAAGAAAGAAACGTTAGAAGAGAAAGAAAAGAAACACTAGAAAGGAAAGAAAGAAACGCTAGAAGGGAAAGAAAGAAACGTTAGAAGAGAAAGAAAAGAAACGCTAGAAGAGAAAGAAAGAAACGTTAGAAGAGAAAGAAAAGAAACGCTAGAAGGGAAAGAAAGAAACGCTAGAAGAGAAAGAAAGAAACGCTAGAAGAGAAAGAAAGAAACGCTAGAAGGGAAAGAAAGAAACACTAGAAGAGAAAGAAAGAAACGCTAGAAGAGAAAGAAAGAAACGTTAGAAGAGAAAGAAAAGAAACGCTAGAAGAGAAAGAAAGAAACGTTAGAAGAGAAAGAAAAGAAACGCTAGAAGGGAAAGAAAGAAACGCTAGAAGAGAAAGAAAGAAACGCTAGAAGAGAAAGAAAGAAACGCTAGAAGGGAAAGAAGGAAACACTAGAAAGGAAAGAAAAAAACGCTAGAAGAGAAAGAAAGAAACACTAGAGAGGAAAGAAAGAAACACTAGAAAGGAAAGAAAGAAACACTAGAAAGGAACGAAAGAAACACTAGAAGAGAAAGAAGAAACGCTAGAAGGGAAAGAAAGAAACTCTAGAAGGGAAAGAAGGAAACACTAGAAAGGAACGAAAGACACTCTAGGACAGAAAGAAAGAAAAGATAGAAGAGAATGAAAGAAACACTAGAAGAGAAAGAAATAACCACTAGAAAGGAAAGAAAGAAACGCTAGAAGAGAAAGAAAGAAACACTAGAAAGGAAAGAAAGAAACGCTAGAAGGGAAAGAAGGAAACACTAGAAAGGAAAGAAAAAAACGCTAGATGAGAAAGAAAGAAACACTAGAAAGGAAAGAAAGAAACTCTAGGACAGAAAGAAAGAAACACTAGAAGAGAAAGAAAGAAAAACTAGAAAGGAAAGAAAGAAACGCTAGAAGGGAAAGAAAGAAAAACTAGAAAGGAAAGAAAGGAACGCTAGATGGGAAAGAAAGAAACACTAGAAGAGAAAGAAAGAAACGCTAGAAGGGAAAGAAAGAAACACTAGAAGAGAAAGAAAGAAAAACTAGAAAGGAAAGAAAAAAACGATAGAAGAGAAAGAAAGAAACACTAGAAGGGAAAGAAAGAAACGCTAGAAGAGAAAGAAAGAAACGCTAGAAGAGAAAGAAAGAAACACTAGAAAGGAAAGAAAGGAACGCTAGAAGGGAAAGAAAGAAACACAAGAAGAGAAAGAAAGAAACGCTAGAAGAGAAAGAAAGAAACACTATTAGAGAAAGAAAGAAACACTAGAAAGGAATGAAAGAAACGCTAGAAGGCAAAGAAAGAAACGCTAGAAGGGAAAGAAGGAAACACTAGAAAGGAAAGAAAAATCGCTAGAAGAGAAAGAAAGAAACACTAGAAAGGGAAGAAAGAAACTCTAGGATAGAAAGAAAGAAACGCTAGAAGAGAAAGAAAGAAACACTAGAAGAGAAAGAAAGAAAAACTAGAAAGGAAAGAAAGAAACGCTAGAAGCGAAAGAAAGAAACGCTAGAAGAGAAAGAAAGAAACGCTAGAAGTGAAAGAAAGAAACACTAGAAAGGAAAGAAAAAAACGCTAGAAGAGAAAGAAAGAAACACTAGAAAGCAAAGAAAGAAACACCAGAAGGGAAAGAAAGATACGCTAGAAGAGAAAGAAAGAAACACTAGAAAGGAAAGAAAGAAACGCTAGAAAAGAAAGAAAGAAACACTAGAAGAGAAAGAAAGAAACACTAGAAAGGAAAGAAAGAAACGCTAGAAGAGAAAGAAAGAAACGCTAGAAGAGAAAGAAAGAAACACTAGAAGAGAAAGAAATAAACTCTAGGATAGAAAGAATGAAATGCTAGAAGAGAAAGAAAGAATCTGGAAGATAAATAAATAAATAAAGAATGAAATAATGAAAGAAATAAAGAAACAAGAAGCTGGAAGCTAAAGAAAAACGGAAGTTGGAAGAGAAATACAAAAAAGAAAGGAATAAAAATTAGAATGGAAGAAAAAACAAGCAAGAATAAGAAAAATAAAAAAGAGTAAGTGAGAAAGGAAAATTAAATAAAAATACGAAGAACAAATCAATAATACGAAAGAAAGATAGAAAGAAAGAATAAAAGAAAGAAACAGAAAGATAAAAAAGAACGTAGGAATAGGAAATATAAAGGAAAGGAAGAGACTAAGAAAGCGAGTAAGAAGTGTGAGAGAGAAAAAGGCAAAGATGATGAATAAAGTCAGAGTAGAAAAAGAAAGGGAGAAAGAAATAATATACTGGAGAATATGAAAAGATAAGAACGACGAATAAAAACGTAGAGTAGAAAAAGAAAGAAAGGATGAAAGAAAGACAGAAGGTAATTATCAATATCAAACTATTTCGGGAGTCAGATCGTATCCGTAAATTAAGTAAATGGTCTTCAGTTTTGGGTCACTGATCAGGTGACATATTTGGCTTACCAGGCGACCCGTCCTCTCCAATGAGCAAGTGAAAGATGGCAACTGTGTCATTCAGCCGGACTGAAGAATGAGAAATTTAATGACGAGAATTCAAATTATGTCGAGTCAAGCTGTAGTGAACATTGATCTAGTGGGGAGGTCATCTGGCTCTCAATAGAGAAAGCATCCTGAAAGAGAAAAGTAAGAAAAGTACAAAACGAAAAGAAAGGAACGTTGCTAAGGCGGGGTAATAGAAACGTGTGATCAGCAAAATGTTGAATAATTCTATGAAAGCTGACACCTAGTTGTCGAATACGACCGTAGCGAAATAGATGGTTGTTAGCAAAAGGGTCACGGATAATTGCAAATTACACATTGGGGATATCAAAATCAAACAAGTACAAAAATTTAAATATATGGGAAGTATTATAACAGAGGACAGAATGTGCGGCACTGAAATCTGAAGGCGCCTTGGGATAGCGAAAGATGCATTCCAGAAGCTAAGCAGAGTATAAAGAAACAGAAAATAGTTCGTTAGAAACAAAGAGAAGAATACTGAACTTTTAAGTGATATCAGTCCTCCTATATGGCAGTGAATGCTAGACAAACTCCTCGTAGATGAAAAGGAGACTTAAAGCAAGAGTAATGTGGTTCTACAGACGGATTCTGAGACTTAATATAAGCCGAACATCAGGGAGATTTTAAAGAAAATGGAAACAAAGGGGGGACACATAGTTGACCTCATGAAGAGACAGTCGGAATTTCATGAGCAGATAATTAGAAAGGGCCGCTTTGAAAGTCTGACACTCACAGGACTGATTGACGACAAGAGAGGTAAACGAAAACAATGCATAACCTATATAGTCAGCTTGGGCAGATGGAAGCCATGAGCACCTAAGTCCTCAATGAACGAGGCACATAGAAGAAAAAACGAGTTTGACTAAATGTATGTCGGAACAGGGTTTAGGAGAAATAACAAAAAGACAAATTTTTTTAAGAGCTACGAATGACAGGAAAGAGTGGAGAGCCATGATCACGGGCGTATAGAAGCGAGACGACACATAAAAAGACGATATCGTTGTAAGACTCGATTTTGGCTAACGATATCAAGCAACTTGTGTATGAAATTTTGGAGTGTAAAAAAAATATCGTTGCATTGGATCACTCCAGATCTGTGAAAAAGAACACCATCTACCCCAAAGGTAGAAGCAATCAGCATCGCTGGATGCTCTCAAGTCGTATGTGTTACAACAGAGTATTTTTCTTTATACTGTAGTTGATTGATGCATATCGCATCTACCACTCCCAAGCTATTGGAATGATGGCCAAACCAAGAGTCCTTCACAGTAACGAGCTTAAATGTTTTTTAAGGATAGTTTTATAAGTTGATAATCTCAGAGTCGAAAAGAAACGAAAACACGTAAAGAAAATTAGAAAATTGGATACCGTGAAAAACAAAACGAATGAAAGAAAGAAAAAATAACAATTTTAAAGTTTTGATTAGACAGGCATAGCTTTACCATTCAAAGAAAATGCTTTAAGCGTTTATCATAACTTAATCCGTTAAATTACGGCTCAAAACTACCAATGAGTATAAAAAGATCGTTAGCGAGTATAAAGTTATTTTATCGATAGGTGGCCTATATTCAATATTAAGCACTTGTCTCTTAACCAGTCAATTATGTGCCATGCGTGATATACGCTTCGGCGATCATGTATCTTTCGATACATAACTGACAAGGCAGATTATTTTCTCGCAGAACGTTGCAATTTCTTTCACCGGTACACCAGTTGGCATCAAAGGCTATAAAACCTGGTCTGTCCTGCTATTTACCTAATGCTGGGGAAAATCTAGAAGAGGGTTCATACCATTCCCAATGTTATTAGCACGTAAGTGAATGTAATAGATTCGACTAGAATTCGAACTCGGCTCTCCGATTCCTCAATCCCAGCCACTATCCATTACTCCCCCGGGAAAATCTAGAATAGAATTCATAACTTTCCCAAGGTTATTAGCACGTAAGTGAATGTAATGGATTCGACTGGAATTCGAACTCGGCTCTCCGATTCCTCAATCTGTTATCTTTTCAGGAACGCCTTTTTTCCCGCGTGTATCTGTGTCGTCAAGTAACTAACCTGAAAACTTTTACGTAATTTATCGTAGGGATTCTTCTTTTTGATATAATGAGAGCATCGTCATTGTTAGCCATATACTTATTCAACGCAGGAACAGGCCCGCCACTGAGGGGCCTTTCACTAGCATCAATTTTTCTTTTCTCGCTAAGATTGCTATTAATTCTACTGAAAGTCACCTGACTTTTAAAAGTTAAATGCAATCTTTCCATTAAAACCATTAACTACCTGTGATTTTTTCAGTACTTTCCCCTGCCAAAAACACTCATTCTATGTCAGCATTGTGTTTTAAAAGTGTGACCAGTGGATAAGAAAATTAAAAAAGTAAACTTCACAAATATTTCCCTACATTTTGAGACAGTTAATAGCTAAAAATTATTTAAATTTAAAATGTCCTACCAGGAATCATCGTAGGCGGAAAATCTTTTAACAATATTAGGCATACGGATAAATCATCGGCAAAGAAAAAATTAAACGACACGGAAAGAAAACTACAGGAAATCCTCTCGTGTAGCTGAGGGTGAAGAGGCACAGGGTGGCATGGGGTTACATATTTAAAACAGATAGATCACGGAGTCAGATACTCTCTCGCGAGATTATCTTTTTTTCATAGATGTAAATTTTGGCCGTGAATAATGTGATAAAAACGGCTAGGACGATGCGACAGGCAGAATGGTTCATAGTGCGCCTCTCAAGCATGTTTTGTACGGTCCACTTGAGAGGATTCGGTATTATGGTGTATGGAGGATTGATTGGTGACGGACGAGTTTTTGTGGTGAATATGGAAATTGTAATTAGTAAACGGGTCGTGAATCGGATTAGCTAGGTATCAGACAGTTAGTGAAGACCAGCCTTAATCCCTCCCCGTTTTCGGCCTTGTGCCATAATTGTATTTTTATATGCAATAAATATCGTGGTTCATAGTTTGCCGAGCAGGTTGCACTTGTTGCGGTCTGTAGATTTTTCGAGAGGAAACGGTTTACGGGAATTGTTTGAAAGAAAAAGAAAAAAAAACGAAATATTTAAACCTTTTAACTACAGTAGTAAAGGAAAGCCGGAAGAAAGGACTGAGAATTCAGTTGTTAGAAGACATAATGTTTTCTTTTTAACCCCTTACCTCTAATTGGCATTATCACTTTGCTTGGGGTGTAATTATTTTTCAAAATGTAACCAATCTGTTGCTATTATCATAGTTTTTGCCTTATAGCTAAAAATTTAAATAGCAAATCTTACTAATGATTTAAAAATCAACATAGAAATGACACAACTTTTTGACTGACACTCGTAAATCAAATTCGTAAATAAGCAATGAAGACATCCATTGAAAGAGCCAATAAATGTAATTCACTCTATAAGGATTAGGACAAAACAGTATTATTCAACATATAGAGTTTTTACACTTACAGTGAAAAAAAAAATTACCAAACAAAAAAATTATTTCATGTTGGCAGTTAATAAAGTAGTGTATTCAATTCAAATATCAACGTCGATGATTTGTAATATTCATAAAAATGTTCGCCCCAAATTGTAATTGAAGCGGGAAGGGTGGCTTTTTTAAAAAAAAAATCATCGCGAATGGCGCCATATTGTTCCGGTGTGAGAATGACCTGAACCGGAAGTTAATTGCAAATAACTCGGTCAACTGTCAATAGCAAGGAAATTAATACCAACACGCTTAGGCCATATTCGAAATGTCAACGAAATTGAGAAACATGAAAATTGAATAAAAGTATATATATATATATATATATATATATATATGTGTGTGTGTGTGTGTGTGTGTGTGTGTGTGTGTGTGTGTGTGTGTGTGTGTGAGCGCGTATCTTGTTTCTATAATAGTGTCATTGCACTATAAAACATTGCGTAATATATGTGTATGTGTCTGTGTGTGTGAATAAAGTCCAAAGGAAAACTTACCTTAGCCGACATGTTTCCTCCTCTAATGAAGTTCCTGAAGGCAAATGTAATTATCTTTTGCATTAGTACACGTATATATTATTTTAATCATTTCATCCCAATTACGGGAATAAAACCCCTTAAGACACAAGGGCTTACGGAGGGTGAAAAAATAAAGATAAAACCTTATTAACAACCGAGACCAATAATAGAAGAGGAATCAAGAAGACACTAGATAACGATTGACATTGCATTTCAGTTTCTGAAAATCGTAGTAAACAGAGAAGCCGGAAGTGAGTTCCACAGGCGTGAAGTGCGAGAAAATAAACAGCAAAGAGCTTCCGGTTGCATCTAGCCAATTCAAGTGCAAAATGATGAGACATAGTTGAGAATCTTGTACGGCGTTTAAATTCCTAAGGTCGACGTTCCATCGAACAAAGTTCAAAAGAACAATTAGCATGAAAGTATTTATAGAAAAGTCACAAGGAAGCCACATTACAATGGTGGGAAACTGATTATTATACACAGAACATAAAATGTCGATATTTTTCATCAGATTTATACATATATATATATATATATATATATATATATATATATATATATATAAAAAGAATATATATATATATATATATATATATATATATATATATATATATATATATATATATATATATATATATATATATATATATAAAGAATTAATGGACTTACATATATATATATATATATATATATATATATATATATATATATATATATGCGTGTGTGTCTGTGTGTCGTTTCGGGTGAAGTTTAATGAGTTTTAGCTTGGAATTGCCTTGGATTTGTTCCTAATTTTTCTGTCTGTTTTATGACCGTGTGTACATTGATTGTTTTGTAGATGAAGACAGTTCCTGTCTAAAAGTAATCGAACACACACACACACACACACACACATACATATATATATATATATATATATATATATGTATATATATATATATTTATATATCTTATGCAGTGTTACATTAAAACGTGCACATATCCACTACAAAATTGTACATTTTTGTTTCGACGTCAAAAATGGAAAACTTTTTTTAGACAACTCATCAGGTTAACTCCCCACCTGATGAGACGTCTAAAAAAGGTTTTCCCTTTTTTTGACGTCGAAACAAAAATATACAATTTTGTAGTGGATATGTGCACGTTTTAATGTAACACTGCATAAGATAAATAAATATTTACGGCTCTACTTTATGTATTGAGCACTATTTTTAAATTAATGTTCTGAACGCTGTAATCCTACTGTTCATTTTCCTACACTTAGATATATATATACATATATATATATATTTGTATATTTAGTCAGCAATCCTTTGTTTATGCATGTTTCATTAAAAATGACAGACAAGGTACTACGGTTAAGCTTTTTATTTAATTTTTTTGTGTTCGAACAAGAGCTTTCTTTTCTGGACAAAGGGTGAGTAAAAACTGTCCAAATGTTTTATGTTTCCGAGCGCTTTCGGCTATACCTTTAGCCATTATCAAGGATGATTCGATTGTTCAGCTTAATTGAGTGTGTGCATTATGTGTATGTATTAGTGTGTAGTAGGGATGTTTTTAATTTCCGAATACGGTTAGCATCACTGAATTTGTCTACCAAGCTATTCATAATAACGGTGAAGCTCGTGCCGTGGCCCTAGATATCTCCAAAGCGTTTGATAGAGTTTGGCATGCCGGCCTTCTTCGCAAGCTCCAGGGTCATGGTATCACAGGTCGATTGTTTGACCTAATACAATCATTCCTGTTAAACCGTGAATTGAAGGTCGTTCTCAATGGATTCATCTCCAGCTCCTATCACACTAACGCAGGTGTTCCTCAACGCTCCATCCTAGGCCCTACTCTGTTCCTCATATTCATAAACGACCTTCCTGACGCCATAGATTCCCAAGTCGGCATCTATGCGGACGACACCACAATTTACTCCTGCCTCAAACACAAATCTAGTGATGCTGACAAAGTTAACCTCGCAGTTCGAATAGAAAAGGACCTCCAATCGGTTGTGAACTGGGGCAAGAAATGGATGGTTAACTTTAACGCCTCTAAAACAAAACTGCTCTCTATTAACCACCACAAGGATCCATCCCTGCATCCCATTAGAATGTCTGAAGACCAACTTCTCGAGAGCTCCTCTCTGCGGCTGCTCGGTCTCACGCTGTCCGCTGATCTGAGATGAAACAAATACATCGAGTCAATTGCATCATCCACCGCAAGGAAAGTTGGCTCCCTGTGCCGAGCCAGGAAATTTTTCTCCCCGGAATCGATCCTCCGAATCTATAAATCGACCATTCGACTTTGAATGGAGTATTGCTGCCATATATGGTCTGGAGCCCCTGCCGTTTGCCTCAGGGTTCTTGATAAGATCCAGAGACGGATATGCAATGTAATTGGCCCTGATCTGTCATCTCGTCTGCAGTCTCTCTCTCACAGACGCGACGTTACCTCGCTCTGTCTTTTTTACAAATACTTTCACGGTAATTGCTCCGAGGAGCTGCTTTCGCTGGTTCCTAGGCCTCATGAATTTAAACGTCCTACGAGACTGGCATCCCGTTTCCACCCATTCACCGTTGAAACTGTTAGATGTAGACGACTTTTCTACTCCAATAGCTTCATGTCTCGCACATCTCGCCTGTGGAACTCCCTTCTTTATTCCCTTTTCCCTGACAAATACAATCTCCAACTATTTAAGTGTAACGTCAATCGACATATCCAGTTGCCTTGATCTATCCACTTCCCTTCTCCACATCCTTTCACCTTTCATTCCTATCTGCTCTCGCTCCAAATCTTCTGTAACCCCCTTGCCTTGATCGATCCACTATCTTTCTCCACATCCTCTCCTTTACCACTCCTATCAGCTTTTCCTCCAAACCTTCTGTTACCCCTTGCGTGCTAGTGGCTTCCAGCCTTGCTTGGGGTGATAAGCTTAAAATATATATATATATATATATATATATATATATATATATATATATATATATATATATATATATATATATATATAACACCAGATCAGTTGTGGCAGCAATTTTCAATGCACGGACAAATGACGAAGTTGCAAGCTGTGAAATAAATGATAAATAATTTTGACTGCCTTTATTGATTTTCACAACTGTTTGTTGATATTGACCACATCAGTTTTGTGCCGTCAACGGAATGTGTTTTATTTCAGCCCTGTACTATGAGTGTCGGTTGAAAAGCCCATCGGCATACCAGGATACTCTCATGGTATTTAATCAAATGAGTTTTATTTTTTTCAACATAGCCCCGTCCCCATTGTGGTGTACGTATTTTATCATCAGATTTGCTCTCCTTCGATAGCATTAGTGACGGAGTTTTCATCCACTTGGTCAAAAATGTTATCAACAGCAGATATGATATCATGATCAATGCATTACTGGTTCCCAGCCAGCGTTTTTCATATTTGGAAATAGAGTGAAAGGAGAGACAAATCAGAATAGGAATAATGATCCACTAGTTCCTCATTGAAATCAAGGTTTTGGTGTGCTGGAGCATTGTCCTTCTTTAGTTTCCCCGGCCATTTGATCATGATAGTAACTGCTTCATCAAATTGTCATAGCTCTCTCCATTGATGGTGTGGGCCTGTTGTTATCCCTTTTTGGTCAAAAAGTCTTCAAAAGCAGATATGTGTTTATTTAAAGTTGGGGAATTAGAAGAATATAGAATGTGACCAACCACTTCAAAGCCAGTCATACACAGTAACCATTGAAACTGAAGACTTCCGTAACTGCCTCGGTAAAATGGAACAATACGCTTCATTGAAGTCAATAAACACAATGCCCTTTGAGTCCAAAAAAACTGAGGTCACAACCTTCCCTGTAGATGAAACGACCTTGCTTTTTTGGAGCAAGTGAGGAGGATGTGTTTCCAGTGCATGGATTGTCTCTTTGCCTCTGGCTCAATGTGGTGACCCCAACACACATAGTGGGTTAGGAAACGGTCAAGGAAACCAGTTGCAGCTGTTCAAAGCATTTCAGATTTCCCCCATGATGTGATCAGCTTGGTGAGCTTTTGATCAGGTACCAGAAGACATCAATCTTCGTTTTTTTTTCATCGTTTACCCTCACATCTGTAATTACCACCCGAGCTCGAGTACTGGAGGAAAGATTTATCACGATCACACGGTGGAATTCTGCCATGAAACCTGTAAGATTTTTGAAAGAAATTCCTACCAACGGGCGGAGCCGTAAGTAACACTATTGTACTATAGAAAACCTATATGGGTATATGAGAATACAGTAATAGTGCTTAGCCTCTCACGATTGGGGTATGTGAACACTTATAAATCCTCTGTCTTGGGTGCCTCTCGAACCTTATCTTGCTTGATCGATTATTAAAAAAATATCATCAGCTTACCTGCGCGTTTGGTCTTGATAGCCTTTCATAACTGCCTCAGAGATTTGGCCCTGTACTACCTGTTTAGTGTGGTTCTTTTGAAGATAGCCAATAAACTCAGTGCTCTTTGCATCCCCAAAATCTTCGCTGCAGATGAAACAATTTTGGCCGTCTTTGCAGCAGGTGAGAAAAGGATTTTCTACTGCATGGGATGTAACTTTGTATTTGGCTTAAGGTGATGAACACAACACCTATCCCGAGTTAGGAAATGTTCAAGGAAATCAGCTGGATCTGCCTCAAATGATGTCAGGTTTCCCCCATGATGTGATCAGCCTGGTGCGCTTTTGTTCAGGTGTCAGAAGACGTGGCACCCACCGAGCGTGATTATGACAAGTTCACTGTGCAGCATATTCTAAACTCTTTCCTATAAGTCATATGTTATTTGAGTTATAGCCAACCCCCTGTTATCCCTCACCATATGGTAAACACGATCAACGTTTTCTTCGGTTGTGGCAGTTACAGGGTGCCCATTATTGGGTCTTCTTCAAGACATTCTCTTCTCCTTCTAAATTCAGCTGCCCACTTTTCAACAAAACTGTTATGGACACATTGCAGCTACTGAATGTATAAATGTGCATTTAGTGTGTCGTTGTATTTTCTTGGTCAGGTCCAACTCGTTTTGAATTCAGAATTTTCTTTCTGTTAGCCTGAGTCATGAATTTTTTTCATTCTTCAAAAAATAAAGTACAATTTAATTTAATCCGACAGTCACACTATTCTCCGGTCTTTTGAACAAAGGTCTTTTTCCCTTTTTTTCTTGTTTTACAGATCTGGTACGAACTATTCCGACGCCTGGTTGAAGTAACCCTGTCTATGTGATCAACATTTGTTTTTTGTTTTTTCTACCTGCATTTACATCCGTTACAAATTAAACTAGGCACACCTGACTATTAAAGGATGGATCATTTTCACGGATTTTTATTTCATTCTGAGGTCGAAATCCGTGAATTTTTTTTTGCTCATGCAAACTCTAAAAAAAAAAACACTGTATAAAATTCACTATTTTTATCCATAATTTTGAACGTGTTAAATTCTTCAATTTTCAACAAGAAAAACATCAATTTGATGTTAAAAATCGCCGTAAAACATTTCAAATCATTATTTAGATCCCATTAGTGAAAATGCTTTCATCTTTTTGGTCATCATTAATCCGATCGTGGTTCCTTGTCAAGTGATCTTTCATGTTGGGAAACGGATGATAGTCTGATGGGGCCAAATCAGTAGAATAGGGAGAGCGATCAACTAACCAGTTCAAAGCTCCAATCACACAGCAGCCACTGAAATGAATGACATGCCCTGGGGCATTGTCTTGATGAAACAAGATCACTTTCGACAGTTTTTGTTCTGGGCGTTGAGTCTTTATAGGATTCCGTTACGCCCCAACAAGTTGGCTCTCTATTGATGGTGTGGCCTTTCTGAAGAACTACCTCCTCTGCCGATGAAACAACCTAGACCTTCTTTGGAACATGTGTGAAGAAGTGTTTCTACTGCTTAAATTGCCTCTGGTTCAATGTGATGAACCCAACACTCATCTTGTGCTAGGAAACGTTCAAGGAAAAAAGGCGGATCCTTCCTCAAACGATATCAGATTTTTCCGGTGATGTGATCAGCCTGGTGCGCTTTTGATCAGGTGTCAGAAGACGTGGCACCCACCGAGTAGAAACATTCAACATGCAGCATATCCTAAACTCAGGATATGCTAATAACATTGACAGTTTGATTCATAGTCAATCGCCTGTAATTCAACACCACGTGGTGAACACGATCAATGTTTGCTTCGGTTGTGGCAGTTGCAGGACGCACATTATTGGTTCTTCTTCAAGACTTTCCCGTCTCCTTCTAAATTCAGCTGCCCACTTTTGCACTGTTGATAAAACTAGAGCGTCACCCACAAATAAAACAACCATGTCATCATAAATGTCCTCAGGTGCTTAACAAATTCTGGAGATAATTGAGAACACCAAAAGGCCAAATTTTCTCCATTTTCAAGAGAAATCGCTACTAGTTACATTTGAAGCATTATTGAACAGTCAGATATCAGTTTACCTGGAAAGAAACAATGTACTTGTAAATAACCAGAGTTGAAATTAACGAATGCAAGATTTCAAAACTTTAGCATCAGTCCTTCATAGACAGCCTATGAACACTTCAGCTATTCTTGTACCTAGAAAGAAATAATGCAGTTATTAATAAGAGTTGAAATTAATACATACTAGATATCGCATCATTACTTCAATATCAGCCTATTAACTTTTCACCCCACCCCCGTACCTGGAAAGAAACAATGCAGTTAGTAAAAGGAAGAGTTAAAATTAATGCTTGCAATAAACACAATGCCGTTCTCATCCCGAAAAACCGAGACCATCACGTTCCTTGCAGATGAAACTTGGCCTACTTTGGAGCAGGTGAGAAGGTTCTTTCCACACCATGGATTATCTTTTTGTCTTTGGCTCAAATTGATGAACCAAAAAATCATCCTGAGTTAGGAAACGTTCAAGAAAACCAGCTGGATCTGGCTCAAACAATGTTAGATTTTCCCGTGATGAGATCAGCCGATTGCGGATTTGATCAGGTGTCAGAAGACGGGGCCCCCCACCAAGCAGAAACTTTTGTCCTGATAAATTCATTGTGCAAAATGTTCTTAGCTCTCTCTTTCTGGGTATGCTATGGATAAAAATTCCGTATGTATGTGTGTATGTGCCTGTGTTTGTGGAGCGAAGACGGAAATGAACACCAAGGTAGAAATGACAAAAAAGAAAAATGGTTTCTGTGTCGGAGGATTCACATTTACTTCCGTTTAACGAATTAATCCTTGGAAAAGAAATATTTAACATTTTACAACCAATGGGTCGCGTTCCTACCGACAATATAAAAAAATGCTTAGTGATCCTTTGAAGAGTATTAAAACAAAGTCTCTAGATGAAGAAAACTACTAAGAAACGAAAACAGACGGCAACAGTTCATAGCGCGGTTTCAATGAGTTTCCCTTACTCATTCACACGTCTTCCTCACCAAGCTACGTGACACTTACACTTTCCTCCTCAGTCCCTCCCTTTCCCCTTTTTTCATATACACACGAGGAGAAATCACATTTCATTCTCATCTTAACAAACATGATCGTTAGATGTCGTCTAAACATATACATATCTAATGTTGTTAAGATTGCGACCGCTAATAATGAATACTGTTATACTGAGAGATTTAGAAGTTCTGCCCAAAGAAATAGAGACGGAATAAAGTCCTAAAATATATGATTATGGAATTTGGCAATCGTTTTCATCTCAAAGAAGTAAAACTGGCAAAATTGGAAGCAATATAAACACATCACTGATGTAAATATTGGACAACGAAGTCCGCTGTTACGATTAATATCTATTCGGGTTAATGAGTTTGGATGTCATTGTAATTTTCAAAAGTGCGGAGGCATTGGTAGATAAAAGAAAAAGTAGCTGATAGGGTAAAATATTGACGACGAGAAAAAGAGTAAGAGGCTAGATAGAGATGGCGGTAAATGGCAGGTAAAGGAGAAAGAGAGCAGAGGAAGAATAAGAAAAGCGGACAGATGCTGAGAAGAAGAAGATGAATGGTGAGAACAGAATGACGAAGAGAGATGAGGAAAAAAGGGGAGACTGAGAAAACAAACTTGAAAAGACATGCGAAAAAAGAAGAAAAATTATGAGGAAAATTAACAGGAATGCGGTAAAGAATATAATAAAGGAGAAAACGTATATGTTAAAGAAGGGAAAGAAGACGAGAAAGAAAACAAATATGTTAAAGGTGAAGAGGAAGAAAAAGTAAAAAACAAATATTTTTAAGAAAAAGAAGACGACGAACAAGTTAAAGAGGAAAAGAAAAGGAAGCCGAAGATGTTAAAGAAAAAAAAACAAATATGGTAAAGTAGAAAAAGAAGAAGAAAAGAAGGAAATGAATATGTTAAACAAGAAAAAGAAGAACAAGTAGAAGAAAAAGAAGTAAAAAAAATCAGACGAAGATATTAAAGAAGAAAAAAGAAGTAAAAGAATTAAAAGAAAAAGTAAAAAATCAGACGAATATGTTAAAGGGGGAAAAAGAAAAAATAAGAAGAAATAGTAAAAAAAGCAGACGAATATGTTAAAGAAAATGAAGAAAAAGAAGAAGAGAAAGTAAAAAAGCAGACGAATATGTTAAAGAAGAAAAAAGGAGACAAAGAGGAAAAAGAAAAAGTAAAAAGCAGACGAATAACTTAAGAAAATGGAAGAAAAAGAAGAAGAAAAAGAAAAAGTAAAAAAGCAGACGAATATGTTAAAGGCGAAAAACAAGATTTAAAAGGTAAAAGTAAAAAAGCAGACGAATATGTTAAAAAAGAAAAAAGAAAGGAAAGAAAAATAAGAAGAAAAAAGAAGAAAATAAAAATAAAATAAAAAAGTATATTTTGAAGTAAACAAAGAAAAAGTTCAAGGAGAAGAAAGACAAGAAAAAGAAGAAAAGTAATGAACTGAAAATAAGAAGAAAGATAAGAAAAGTACGAAGAAGAAAAAGGAAATGGTAAAAAAACGAGGAAGAAACAAAAATGATGGCAAAACAGCGAGAAGAATGAAAAAGAATAAGAAGATAAAAAAATGGCGAGGATTTTATGAGTACGTAATTATGTCGATGAAGACGAAGCATTGTGAATAATTTTGTATGAAAAATAAAGGAATAAATTGTAAAAATTCTATGAGAAAAACAAGTCGATTAGTCGAAGGGGAAAATACCAATTGTAAGTTGAAGAATCGGCGACTCAAGTTTAATTCTTCGAACTTGGCGAAATGGCAAGCGAAATTGAAGAGAGCAATTCTTTGATGGGAATCGATTAGAAAATGGAAATACGAAAAGTACGTTTATGACTTTGAAAAATCTAGATGACAGATCGGAATGGATAGAGGTAAGCGAGCGAAAAAGTGAGTGAATATTTGGAAGGAAGAACGAAAAGAAATGCAGGAACTTTAATAGGCCTGGAAAAAAATCAGATTGGAAAAATATTAAAAAGCATATGAGTTTATGAAATGGAATACATTATATATATATATATATATATATATATATATATATATATATATATATATATATATATGTGTGTGTGTGTGTGTGTGTGTGTGTGTGTGTGTGTGTGTGTGTGTGTGTGTGTAGAGAGAGAGAGATGGAGAGAGAAGAGTGAGAAAGATAGTGTGTGTATTGTGGTAGCAATTCCTATTTTATACATGTAACATTGAAGATGAAAAGGATGGAACTACGATTAAGCTTTTTATTGTATTTTACTAGCATGTGTACAAGAGATTACATTGTACTTAGAATTTGGAAAGGAGTGAGAAAGAAAAGATCATGTATATATATATATATATATATATATATATATATATATATATATATATATATATATATATAAACATATATATATATAGACAGAGAGAGAGAAAAAGAGAGGGAGAGAAGGAGATATAGAGAGGCTAGATAAATAAGAACAGGCTCCAGTAGATATGGGCAGAATTAGATATATATAAATATATACAGAGACTAAAAGATAGTGCCAGTAGTAGATAGATAGATAGATAGATAGATAAAAACGGACACTAACACATATAGATAGGCGTATATATATATATATATATATATATATATATATATATAGAGAGAGAGAGAGATAAAGAAAGACAGACAGACAGACAGACAAGAGAGAGATAGTAATGTATAGATAGATAGATAGATAGATAGATAGATAGATAGATAGAAAAAATATAATAGATAGATAGATAGATAGATAGATAGATAGATAGATAGATAGATAGATAAATGGTGAATATGATGAAGTAGATAGATATCTGATGACTGAATTAGATAAATATGCATAAAGAAAGAAAGAAAGAAAGAAAGAAAGAATGGAAGAAAGAAAGACACAAAAAATGGCAATGTAATTTTCAATATGAAGAAATAGGCGGGAAATAAAAGATCTGGTAGATAAAGTCAAGTCAATGGGTAGAAGCATCCGAAAAGAAAGCATCTTTGGAGTAAAGAAGGCAGAAGAAAAGAATTGGCGGCATCGAATGAGTCAAACCAATCGGAAGAGCAACATATCAAATGATCATAACGGCAAGATAACACGAGAAATGAAAATTAAAAAGACAGTATGGAGGATAAAAGAAAAAAGAATTTAAACGAAAAGACAAGAAAACGAGAAGAACTGAGGTTGAAGTCTAATTAAAGAGAGGAAAAGGCGGCATGCATGACAGAAGAAAGATACAAACAGATGACGTCATAAGAAGGAGGAAATCAATGGAGGATCGACTTTGGAAGCAATGATAAATAAAAAAATAACTTCGCTCAAATTACAAATGAAAAATATTGCTTGTTTTGCGTATGACGATATACTGCAGCTCCCAGAAAGGCTTCTGATCAGGAGATTCGAGGTTTCGGATAGCGGGGAACCACCTATAAACTGCTGTTATTGCTAGGGTTCACATGTTAGGGTCCCAGCTATGAGCATTTCGTGAACCCCAAAGACAAAACAATGAAAGTATAAAAATACATTTTTATAGTAAAATAAAATAATATCTATTTATCACAACGTTTCGGCCGTTGTACACTCCGGCCTTCTTTAGGTGGTTGGAATGTCGAACTGAACCGTTTATTTCGCTCGCTGGGGTAGACTGTTCTAGTTTCACTTGCCATGTGTAATAGATGTCAGTTATCAGTTATCTTCTGTTAATTACCGTCTCCAAGTTTTTCACGGCGTTATCCAGGTATTGAACTCACACTCTTTGGGTCCTCTCACTGGATCTAACTAACGCATTCATCCACTGTCCGAGCAATGTAAATAGTGTACATAATACCTCATCTCAGAAATATAGACAGATAATATCTATTTGTAGCTGAATTACCAAGAATACATTTTATAGCAAAATAAACAAAAATACATTGTATATGTAGTTGAAGGCATGCATGTGCATTCAAAATATTAAGTTGAACGCATGAAATTGTGTTCCAAATATTTATATTTCGGGATTAAATAACCTGTAGGAGTAGATATGCCGCTAAACAAAATCAAGCAACCAACCACAAAATATATTTCCACGGACAGTATTAAATTTCGTCTATGAAGCGAGGAAATTTATTTCGTATGCATAATCATAAAGTGTAAAATGTCTATTCCCATCTTTCACGAAGATAATATATACGAATGTATATTTTGGTAGATATAGTGCAGTAAACTATTTACATTATTCGGACTATTATCCTCATCTTTGTTGCCATATTTATTACAACGTTTCGGCCTTTCAGTATCTGTCTATATTTCTGAGATGAGGTATTATGTACACTATTTACATTATTCGGACTATTGTCCTCATCTTTGTTGCCATATTTATTACAACGTTTCTGCTCTTCAGTATCTATCTATATTTCTGAGATGAGGTATTATGTACACAATTTACATTATTCGGACTATAGTCCTCATCTTTGTCGCCATATTTATTAGAACGTTTCGGCCCTTCAGTATCTGTCTATATTACTGAGATGAGGTATTATGTACACTATTTACATTATTCGGACTATTGTCCTCATCTTTGTTGCCATACTTCGGCCGTTATACGCTCCGGCCTTCTTCAGATTGTTGGAATGTCGAACTGAACCCTTTATTTCGCTCGCTGTGGTAGACTGTTCTAGTTCCACTTGCCATGTCTAATTGATATCATTTATCAGTTATCTCCTATTAATTCCCCTCTCCAAGTTCCTTGAGGACACATGGCACAGTGGATAAAGGCGTTAGATCCAGTGACAGGACCTAAAGAGTGTGAGATCGATACCTGGTTAAGGCGGTGGAGAACTTGGAAAGGGGAATTAACAGGAGATAACTGTCTAACTAATGACATACATTAGACATGCCACGTGGAACTAGAACAGTCTACCCCAGCGAGCGAAATAAAGGGGTCACTTCGACATTCTAACCACCTGAAGAAGGCTGGAGCGTACAATGGCCGAAATGTTGTGAATAAATATAGCAAAAAAGATGAGGAAAATTGTTCCGATAATGTAAAAGAATGTACATAATACCTCACCTCGGAAATATAGACAGATGCTGATAGTGCAGTAAACCCTCAGGTTTTCACTACCGGGGGGTGCATATTTTTCTTACATAAGATTTCTCGAATATTCAGGCCGATAATAAATATATTGTTTAATACATAAACGGGGTGTCTACTTGAATACGGTTATCCACTAAAATAATGTAATGCAATATGATGGATTAGTGAATAAAAAATCCGTTGCTTCTTTCAAAATTATTTGTTTATGTTAGGATTGGAAACTAACCAGATATATATATTTCGAGAAGCATGGAAAAATTTGCATTTAAAGACACTATTCAACTTTGTTTGTGCTTTGATGCACATCGTGGCCGAACGGATGTCGGGACTACAGGTAGTTTCTCCTGGCCAGGGAGACGCAGGTTCGAATCCTGACGGAGAGCGTAATTTTTAAAACACAAAAAAAACTCGAATATTATGGCCGGTGGATGAAAGTAAATAAATATACTGATTAATAAATAAAGTTAGTGTCTACTCAAATATGTGTATCCATTTTATTTTTTTATATATATATATGCGTCCAGCATGAAACAGCCTTTCGCCTCTGAGTGTTGACTTCAATGTGTGCAGGTATGCAGAAAAATAGGAAAGAACACGTTAGGTAAACAATCCGGAGTTCCTTAGTATTTTTGCTTTTATTTTTAAAAAGACAGTGCTCCATACAGAAGTAGAGCTTATATTATAATATTTTTTTTATATAAAAATATGATTCCTTCGCTACATAAGAGTTCTCACGTTTCAAAAGCGAGAGCCGAGACCCCTAATATAATTTTTGAAATTAAGTTGAATTAAGGTGTCTGGTCACGCTTCCTCGTCAAGCGAGAATTTGGGAATAAGCTATCTTGAGGTTAGCGCGTGTTTATAAGTATGGTCTCTTGCAACATTAGTTACTATGGAAACGGCTAGGGTCGGCTATATTGGTTAGGTGGTCTAAGAGTTAAGAATTAATTTTTATCTACAGAAAAAAAAATTAATTATATCTACTGTGAAACGTTACATACAAATTATTTGCAAATTTGGACTGAGGAGCTCAGGCAGAAGGGTTAAAATTGTTCAGGAACGCAGGGCACAAAGGGTTAATCATCTGAGAGACCCATTTCTGCATTTCATATTTTTTTCAGGAAACTGGCTTTCTCAAATCAAATAACTGTTATCGCTCTTTCCAGTAAAGATGATGTTTTCGTTCATCAAAAATTATTTCATGCAGTCTGGAAAATCCGCTCCAAATTATATAATTATTTTCTCTTCGAGTTACGTCAGAGATTCCGTTTCTCTTATTTGGTACATTTCTTTGTTTGTGATGGACTTATATATATATATATATATATATATATATATATATATATATATATATATATATATATATATATATATATATATATATATACGAGGGTCATTCCATAAATAAGTGAATTTTTCGGTATAATACAGATAGAAGCTTACTTTTTTTATTTTTCAACGTAGTCTCCCAGCACTGTCACACACTTTTCCCATCTGTGCACAAGCTTCCGTATTCCCTCAGCGTCAAAATCTTTGGACTGATGTCTCAGCCAGTCGCTCACAACACTTTTGACTTCATCGTCACTTTTAAACTTCGTGCCTCTCGTGAACGCTTTCAAGGGACCAAACAGGTGAAAGTCTGAAGGGGCAAGGTTTGGGCTGTAAGGGGGATGAGGGAGAAGTTCCCAGCCCAGCTCGTTGATGGTCTGCACCGTTTGGTCTGCTGTGTGAGGCCTTGCCTTGTCATGATGCAAGATGACTCCTTCTGACTGATGACCCCTGCGTTTGTCCTTGCAATATCATCCACTGTCAGACTGAATTAGGCCATTGACTGATTCGATCACCTCAGGAGACCTCACTTCTGTAGGCCTCCCAGGTCTGTCTTCATCCTCAACACTGCTCCGTCCTTCATTAAACAATTTAGCCCACTTGTAGACATTTTTTGGCTGAAAGATGTGGCACTATACACAATTGACATTCTCCTATGAATTTCAACTGGTTTGCACCCTTCAGCAACCAAAACCTTGATAACTGACTGCTGTTCAATCCTGGAGCATGCTTCTTGGTTGGGCATCAAAGTTTGTTTTTTTTTAATCTGCAAAAGAATTTAAATCCATATGAAAAAGAAGTAAAACAAAAAAAAGTAAGCTTCTATCTGTATTAGAAGTCCTTATACCGAAAAATTTACCTTATTTATTGAATGACCCTCGTATATTACGACTGAGTAGTGAGTTCGCTCCTCCTTGGCTGCCCCATACTTTCGGCCTTGTGCCACATCTAAGCTACGCTTAGAAAACGACCACTCGATGAAAGCCATTTTTAATCTTGCGGTTGTATGTAGCTGATATTTTAAATATTTCTGAACTGGTTTGGTGTTATGCGTGGCATCTATATGAACGACTTGGAGATGGTAATAAATATTTGAATAAAAGTGTACTAAATGTGAAGCCTTTGTGAGGATTTGAACTAAAAATATCTGCACCGAAGCCATGTGGCTAGTGGAATATGTCATTTGGACAGTTACGAATACCTGTGCAAGGCTGAGCTAATTGGATTGTGCTGTTAAAGATGGTTAGTTTGAACCAGGGGGCTATTCCTGCCGTCAGCTTAATGAGTGCTAGTAGATGGCGAAACTCCCGGGAGATGACGGACCAAATTGATTTTGACAATATCCAGACCCTCACAAGACTCGACAGGGTCGGTGCAGTTCAATCGCTTGCTGACTTCATGATGTGTCAAGGGCTGAACGAGATGTTGGCACGGCAGAGCTACGTTTGAGATAAAGAGGTAAGCTTTGGCCTAACGATTAGGGAAAATGTGGTCGGGGTGATAGGTTGAGTGTATCGAGAGAAAAAAAAAGATTAAAAATTTCGGGGGAATAACTGAAAACAAAAGAACAGATTTGGTTAGACAAAAAATACGATAAATAGAAGACAAAATGAAATTAACACTGGCATCTCATTTGAACAGATATACAGGGTGCGATGGATAAATTGTCGTCGAAATGCCGCCAAAATAATAATAAAAAAATCACTCTCATTTTAACAGACATACCGGGTGCGATGGATAAATTGTCGTCGAAATGCCGACAAAAAAACAAACCTACTGCCATCGCAACAGATATAGAGGGTGCGATGGATAAATTGTCGTCGAAATGCCGCCAAAATAAATTAAAAAACCCACTGACATCTCATTTTAACAGATATACACGGTGCGATGGATAAATTGTCGTTGAAATGCCGCCAAAATAAAATGAAAAAAAACACTCTCATTTTAACAGATATATAGGGTGCGATGGATAAATTGTCGTCGAAATGCCGACTAAAAAACAAACCCACTGCCATCCCAAGGTATACAGGGTGCGATGGATGAATTGTCGTCAAAATGCCGCCAAAATAAAAAAAAAAACACCGACATCTCAACAGATATACAGGGCGCGATGGATAAACTGTCGTCTAAATGACGCAAAAATGAAAATAACAGTGACATCTCATTTTCACAGATGTATTTACCAAAATTACACAAAAATATCTTGAAATACGAAAGAGGTAATTGATTCAATAAAATCGCCACTGGCTTCAATTACGGCCACCAGACAACTTGGGAATATCATACAATTCTTTTGGACGGGCTCCTTGATTAAGTTGGTGAATGCTGCCATAACCCTTGCCTTCAGTTCATCTTTGGTGTTACAAGGAGTTTTGTTGGTCTCTCGCTCAACTGCTCCCTGCACATAATAAGCAAGGAATTTGCAGTGTGGGGAGTTAGGTGGCCAGATGCAAGGAGTGATGTGGTCGCAGAAATTGTCTGACGACTCTGACTAGGTTCTCCTGTATGTGTGGCATGGTGCAATGTCCTGTTTCCAGATATTGGGTCTTCCAGAAGCGACACTCTTGACCCAGAGCATCACTAACTATTTCAGGCACTTGATGTAGACATCCCTGTTGGATCTGACGCTCTGTGGGACGCGAAGAATATAGCATAATGTCGCCATCACTAGTAATCGCAGCAAACACCTTCGTAATCACCATGATACTCATCCAACTCATTCCGAATCCTCTGCACTGTCTCCAGATTGACACCCAAACACTCTGATACACCCCCCACACACACATATATATGTGTGTGGGGGGGAGTGTGAGTGAGTGAGTGAGTGAGTGAGTGAGTGAGGCACGGTAGAGTAATGGATAGCGGCTTGGATTGAGGAATCGGAGAGCCGAGTTCGTATTCCAGTCGAATCCATTACATTCACTTACGTGCTAATACCATTGTGAAAATGTGTGAGTCCACTTCTTCTCCCTCCAGCTATGGGTGAATAGCAGGACAGACTGGGTTCTATAGCCTTGGATAGCAACTGGTCTAGGAGAAGGACAACTCTTAATTCAAAATCGGAGGAGGTTCGTTTGGGGACCTTGTGGCACTTAGTGCACCAGGTCTTGGTATTCGGCCCTTCAAAAAGTGTGGATGGTCCTGCACGAAACCGTCACCACTATAATCAAATCTCATGTGCTGGTGTCAGGCTGTCGGTTTCCTCGGAACTGATCTGCTTGACCCTCATACGTCGAATTCGACGTGAGTATCGAGTATATATAGACGGACAGACAGACAGACTGAAAGATGTAACAGAGTGATTGTTCGCTGGAAAATTTACTCGGATTCATGCTGATGTAATTTGAAAGACGTTTTTTCGCCGACCCAGCAGTTAAATACTTAGAACCGTACAGCCAGACAACCCGCACATGTGATTTGATTATAGGGCCGAAGGCTTGTGCCGAACCTAGACCGGTTAACACACAAGGCGGTCCTGATATTTATCCATAGATATGGGGTAAATAATGGACTGCTATCATTCCCAAGGCAATATGGGAAAGTTAATGCTAGAAACTCGACTGAAATTCAAACTTGGCGCTCCGCTCTCCATTACACGACTGCCCCTCTAAATATTACTCCACCGTGTCTTTATTCATTTTCACACACACAAACACACACACATATATATATATATATATATATATATATATATATACATATATATATATATCGAGAGAGTGAGAGAGAGAGAGAGAGTCTAGGAGAAAGCACTTATCAGGCAAACGTCATACCAACTGTTCCAATGGGCCTTTGTGACGAAGAGGTGGCGCATTAGACTCGATATAGCGCCGCTCGATCACATATTCTGTGGTGGAACTCATCCGAGTTTCTCCTTACCCATAGGACTGTGTCCCCACGAGCCACGACTACTATCACCAAGCCGATTCATTCAGAGCATTAGAAGCCGGTTCAAGCAAGGATATACCAGTGATAGAAATTATTAGGAGGATTTGAAATAATTATAATTAAGTAATTCATCGAGTCTAGAAACAACCTCACCAGAATGCAGAAAGCACTGGACGGCCGTTTCATCCTATATATATATATATATATATATATATATATATATATATGTGTGTGTGTGTGTGTGTGTGTGTGTGTGTGTGTGTGTGTGTGTGTGGTGGGGGGGTGTATAGTAAAAAGAAAGAGTCCATGTATGCTTCTTATAGTACGTAAAATAGATAGGTTGGTTAATAAAACAAGGGCAAACAAAAGATCAAACAATGTAATCAATACGAAAATCATTTATTAAATATTAATTATTAACCATATGACATGTGAAAAATCATTTATTAAATATTAAATATTAACGATATGGCATGTGAAAAATCATTTATTAAATATTAATTATTAACCATATGACATGTGAAAAATCATTTATTAAATATTAATTATTAACCATATGACATGTGAAAAATCATTTATTAAATATTAATTATTAACCATATGGCATGTGAAAAATCATTTATTAAATATTAATTATTAACCATATGGCATGTGAAAAATCATTTATTAAATATTAATTATTAACCATATGACATGTGAAAAATCATTTATTAAATATTAATTATTAACCATATGGCATGTGAAAAATCATTTATTAAATATTAATTATTAACCATATGGCATGTGAAAAATCATTTATTAAATATTAATTATTAAACATATGGCATGTGAAAAATCATTTATTAAATATTAATTATTAACCATATGACATGTGAAAAATCATTTATTGAATATTAATTATTAACCATATGGCATGTGAAAAATCATTTATTAAATATTAATTATTAACCATATGGCATGTGAAAAATCATTTATTAAATATTAATTATTAACCATATGACATGTGAATTCTGGAGCAGATTTTGTTATTAGCAAAAAACAAATCTATGTCTGAAGAACAACTCTTTCTTTACAAAATATGTAAAACAACTATCGGTGAGTCATCCCCATTTCTCAGTTTATTCCTCGGTCCGTTGATGAAGAACACAGGCGTGCCCGAAAATTCCACACTTAAAACCTTAATTTCCGTGTTTCATTTGTGTTATGTGGTTAATACTTAATATTTAATAAGTGTTCATCATACTCATTACATTAGTACACTTTCGTTTACCCTTGGTTTATTAACCGACCTATCTATTTTATATTATATACGAGGGTCATTCAATAAATAAGTTGAATTTTTCGGTATAGGGACTTCTAATACAGATAGGAGCTTACTCTTTTTCATTTTGTATTTTTTTTTTATTTACTTTCACCTGTTTGGTCCCTTGAGAGCGTTCACGAGAGGCACGAAATTTAAAAGTGACGATGAAGTCAAAAGTATTGTGAGCGACTGGCTGAGACATCAGTCCAAAGATTTTTACGCTTAGGGAATACGGAAGCTTGTGCACAGATGGGAAAAGTGGGTGACAGTGCTGGGAGACTACGCTGAAAAAAAAAAGTAAGCTTCTATCTATATTAGAAGTCCTTCACCATATTTATTGAATGACCGTTGTGTATATATATATATATATATATATATATATATATATATATATATATATATATATATATATATATATATACAAACGTGTGTGTTTCTCGGTTCGTTATTGAATATGTTAATCTGTGGATGGATGTGTACTTATCTGCATGCACATGTTCGTGTTGTTTTCAGCAAGTGCATTTGTGTGCTTGCTTGCAGAAAGTGCATTTGGATTCTCCCACGTTTCTAGGCAACTTGAATGTGCATGAGGCTAACTTCTCCCTCTCTCCATCTCTCTATCTACCACTCTCTCTTTCTACCACTCTCTATGTATTTTTCTTTTTTTCTTTTTGATGTACGTGCGTGAGAGTTGGTTTATACGTGCGTATGTATATGTGTGTTTTGTGTGTGCGTTTAATTTGACCTTGGATTGTCGTAGCGATATCTTTTTTATAAATTAATCTCTGAAAACAGGATTACTGTCAAAATATGTAATGCCTCTTCGTATCCTGTCCTACGACACTCTCCCCCAAACCCCATTCACGCCCAACAACTTCTGCCCTCGTCTGCCATGGTACTGAGAATTTCTTTCTGTCTTCCTCATCTAAACCCTTCTCCCCCGTCAAGAAGATGGCACTAAAATCAAAGTACGACGTCTCTCTTTCCTGCGAAGATTCTCTCCACCCGACGCCTTCAAATAACTGTCATTCTCTATTGTCCTCTCACTATTGTTGTCTTCTCCTGCCCTGATTCCACTCCACCCGCCACTCCCACAAACTCTCACCCTCTTCGCTTCTTTTCATCTCAGGTCGACTGTTTGACACTCTTTCTATCTGAAGCTGAGGATTTTTTCCCCTCCCATATCTCTGTCGCTCTAACAGGTTCTACGTTTATCTCACAATACATTTGCATTGATAACGCTCTTGAACTTCCTGGGAGTCAATTCACATCTATCTATGTCTCTCTATCTATATATATCTATCTCTCGCTCTCCTAGTCTTTCAGTAGATATCTATCTCTGTCTTAATCTATCTATCTATCTATCTATCTATCTATCTATCTATCTATCTATCTATCTATCTATCTATCTATGCCTCAGTCTTTCTACCTATAAATCTATCTATCTGTCCTATCTTTTCCCCAGTGCCTCTCTTTCTACTATCTCGTCCTCAATCTCTCTCACCTTTTCTCTCTATCTATCTATCTATCTATCTATCTATCTATCTATCTATCTATTTTAATCTCGCTGTCTCTCTCTCTCTCCCAGACTATATCTTTCTATCTATGGATTTCAAATCTCTCTCTCTCTCACTCACTCACTCTATCTCTGTCTCTCTCGCTATATATCTATCTCTGTGTCTTTCTATCTATCTATCTATCTATCTATCTATCTATCTATCTATCTATCTATCTATGTTTGCCTCCTTCTCTTTCAATCTATACGTATCTATCTACCATTGTCTCAGCCTTTCTAGCTATATATCTATATCTCGGTCTTTCTGTCTAACTATTTAACTTCCTTTGTCTCACTCTCTATCTCTCTCACTCTTACTCTCTCTCTCTCTCTTTCTTTCTCTCTCTCTCTCTCTCTCTCTCTCTCTCTCTCTCTCTCTCTCTCTCTCTCTCTCTCTCTCTTTCTACCTATCTCTAAGTCTTTATCTCTATCTACCTGTCTCCGGGAGATAATTATTCATCTATCTATCTCAATCGCTCCATATATGTATTTGTATATCAATGTCTCTATATCTCTGTCTCATTTTATCTATCTATCTATCTATCTATCTATCTATCTATCTATCTATCTATCTCCGTCTCTTCATTATCTATCTATCTATATATCTATCTATCTATCTATCTATCTATCTATCTATCTATCTATCTCCGTCTCTTCATTATCTATCTATCTATCTATCTATCTATCTATCTATCTATCTCCGTCTCTTCATTATTTATCTATCTATCTATCTCCGTCTATTCATTATATATCTTTCTATCTATCTATCTATCTATCTATCTATCTATCTATCTATCTATCTATCTATCTATCTATCTATCTATCTCCGTCTCTTCATTATCTATCTATCTATCTATCTATCTATCTATCTATCTATCTATCTATATATCTATCTATCTATCTATCTATCTCCGTCTCTTCATTATCTATCTATCTATCTATCTATCTATCTATATATATATATATATATATATATATATATATATATATATATATATATATATATATATATATATATATATATATCCCTCTCTTCATTATCTATCTATCTATCTATCTATATATATATCTATCTATCTATCTCCGTCTCTTCATTATCTATCTATCTATCTATCTATCTATCTATCTATCTATCTCCGGCTCTTCATTATCTATCTATCTATCTATCTATCTATCTATCTATCTATCTATCTATCTCCGTCTCTTCATTATCTATCTATCTATCTATCTATCTATCTATCTATCTATCTATCTATCTATCTATCTATCTCCGTCTCTTCATTATCTATCTATCTATCTATCTATCTCCGTCTCTTCATTATCTATCTATCTATCTATCTATCTATCTATCTATCTATCTATCTATCTATCTATATATCTATCTATCTATCTATCTATCTATCTATCTCCGTCTCTTCATTATCTATCTATCTATCTATCTATCTATCTATCTATCTATATATATATATATATATATATATATATATATATATATATATATATATATATATATATCCCTCTCTTCATTATCTATCTATCTATCTATCTATCTATCTATCTATCTATCTATCTATCTATCTATCTATCTCCGTCTCTTCATTATCTATCTATCTATCTATCTATCTATCTATCTCCGTCTCTTTTTTATCTATCTATCTATCTATCTATCTATCTATCTATCTATCTATCTATATACCTATCTCCGTCTCTTCATTATCTATCTATCTATCTATCTATCTATCTATCTATCTATCTATCTATCTCCGTCTCTTCATTATCTATCTATCTATCTATCTCTCTATCTCCGTCTCTTCATTATCTATCTATCTATCTATCTATCTATCTATCTATCTATCTCCGTCTCTTCATTATCTATCTATCTATCTATCTATCTATCTATCTATCTATCTATCTATCTATCTCCGTCTCTTCATTATCTATCTATCTATCTATCTATCTATCTATCTATCTATCTATCTATCTGTCTATCTATCTATCCATGTCTCAGTATTTCTATCTTTGTTTTTTATCATGCTCCCTCTCTCTCTCTTTCTCTCTCTCTCTTTCTCTCTCTCTCTTTCTATCCATCTATGTCTTTCTCAGTCTCGCTCCTATATATATATATATATATATATGTGTGTGTGTGTGTGTGTGTGTGTGTGTGTTTAGGCAGCAATCCTTCTTTCATGCACATTTCATTAAAAACAACTGACAAGGTGCTTTTATTTATTTTTTTATAAAATTTCTCATGCGATCTAATAATGTTTATCGTTTCGTATGATAAATTATATAAAAACTGTCCCAATGTTCTTTGAACATGGACATCTTGGCCGTGTTTTGAAACAAAAAAAATGAAACATTTTATAAAACATACATATAACAAACTATTTCTAATTCTGACAGTTGAAATATAATCCTTGAAAATGGCTAAATGTATAGCCGAAAGCGCTCGGATAAAAAGAAAATTCGGACAGTTTTTATATAATTTATCATCCAAAAAGAAAAACATTATTAGATCGCATGAGAAATTGTATAAAAAAATAAGTGTCAGTCGTTTTTAATGAAATGTACATATATATATATATATATATATATATATATATATATATATATAGGCAGCATACATATTATTTAGGTTGAGTATGTTTAAACATTAATAAAAAATTAAACTAAGTTATCTCCCTTACATATTCTTCACGTAAATTGACTCATGGCCATTTAAAAAAAAATTCACAGCAATCAGTTACATTAATTTTTGTCTTAGCCATTCAATCCAGAAGCTGAGCTTGGATGTGATTGAAATTACTTGCGAAAATAAAAGAAATAAACAAAACTACGGCGACTTTCTTAATGAGATTTGTAACAGCACTATGAAATTGATCCGTCGAGAGGATTAATATAAAATAGACAATATAAACGCATATATGACAGATATTAGATGATTAGAAAAATAATTAAGAAGCTAGAAGATTGCGATTGACATTGCTTTTAAACTTTTGAAGATCAAAGTTGACAGGAAAGCAAGAAACGGAGGAGAGTAACACAAACAAGTGTAAGAGAAGAAACTGTTACTTATGAATACATCTAATCATTTCAACTGTAAAATGAAGAGACCTTGCCGCCAATCTAGTACTGCGCATAAATTAATGAAGTCTTGATACAATATAATATTGATAAATAATATTTATTTCGGGAATACAAAAATGTAGCAAGGCCAAAAATGGGGATAGGGCAAGTTTGGTCTTCATTTTTTTATTCTTATTTTAAACTTAGCTAGCCACAGTTACTGACCCAAACACACCACAGTATTTATTACGCCAAAATAACACATTCTTACTTACCATTCTTACTACAGTCACCATAATACCTCATGTCTCTATGTAGTTCCCATGTGTACCAAAGAGACAAGATCATCAGAACATTTACTATGAAAATATAAATAAAATAGGCACGTTGAGAAAGGTACTATAGCCGCGATGCCAGATCAGGAACAATCATTGCAGATCCTTCTTTTGATTTCTAAGTATATAGCAGGAGCACCTGAGCAGATGTGGCTGCAATATTCAAAGCAAGGGCGAATGGTGGATGTTTATATATATATATATGTAAAATAGACTCTGTCGAGAAAAAATGTCTAGCACGGCAAAGTCGAATTGTTTATAGAAATTGAGGCCATAGTTTAGAAATTTCTCGAAATGAACCACCCCATAAGCCAAACGCCACGCTATCTAGCTCGCATATGTATTCTTTTACAGATCTGTTTTTTTCGTGTGTCTGCAGAGCTGACGGATCTGAGAAAAAAAATCACTCGTTGGTGATTAGTGCTCCAAATATGGATAGAGAGTTTTACCAGAGCCACATGTCTCTTATCAATTACAGCCAAAATTCAAAAATAATTCATGCTGATTTAACACCACTTTTAAAACAAAGTATCCGTTCCCTTCCCTGCAATTGACACACGAATAAAATGGCGGAAAATCGAGCCTCGATTTGATTATGAAGTTCACTTTTTCAACGGTTTTCTTTCTGTTTTTATTTTATTCCGTTTTATAAAAAAAATTTAAGTTATTGTAACTATTTACACTATCTACATCGTTCAGACTCTTGTCCTCGTCTTGATTGCTATCTTCAGGAATGGTCCATAGATACGCAGAGATCTCTCCCGAGTAAGACCATCAGGAGAACATGATAAGAACTGTGTACGACATTCCGTGCAGCTGTCGCGAAAAATATAAAGGAGATACTGGCCGCTCTCTTAAGAATGCAGGAACTCCGTAAAGATTTAACACACGAAGAAATAGAAAAAAAAACATGGCTGACCATATAGAAAGTGTATTTCGACTCGGTGGCAGCAGAGCGAGCAATCACAGGACTGTAAAAAATTAGGAACTAAAAATACATCCTTAGACATGGCTAGCGGAAGGAGAACACTTTTGTTATGTTTTGCATATCTCTTTGTAGTATAGTTCTCTGTGTCCTGAATAGAAACCGCCCCTATGTTCGCCAGTTGTTCTCCTTTTATAATTGTCTATCTAATTTACATACAATGCTACAACTTTATTACCACAACGTAAATGAAGATTTTTTTTTCAAAACTCTCTCCGAACGATTAGCATCGAAGACCACAAAAGCCGAAACATTGTTATAACAAAAACGAGGACAATAGAAAAAAATTAAAATTTTTATTTCTCTTGAAAGCACTGCCGTGTACGCCACAATTTCCTGTTTTGTAGCATTTAATAAAGTTTGTCTTGTTATTTCTCCTAAACCTAGTTCCGCCATCCATTCAATCAAGATCACAAAGTATGTTATGCGTTGTTATTCCTTACACCAAACTAACACATTCTTACTTACCATTCTTACAACAGTCACCATAATACCTCATGTCTCTATGTAGTTCCCACATGTACAAAAAAGGAAAGATCATCAGATCATTTACTATGAAAATATTTATAAAAAAGGCACAGGAATGTTACGTTACGCCGGTGAGAAAGGCACTATAGCCGCGATGTCAGATGAGGAACAATAACCCTCTTACTCTCAATCTGTCCTGTGAATATCAGATTTTCCAAGTCTCTTTCCTCGTTATGAACACTACAAATCTCACCTGTCTCTTCCTGATATCATGTATACGTTTCCTTTTTGTTTCCATTTTCTCTAAATCTTCGTTGTTGCTCGCATGTTATATCCATGGTAGCCTTGGCAACTTTGTACGGAATAACCGTTCTGTTGCTTCAAGTCTCTTCTTCATCTTTGATGAGATTTGTCAGTATTTGATGTCATACAGGAAGACAGATATCACAAAACAGCTCAATACTCTTTTCTTTGTTTCGAACGAAATGTTCCTGTTTCTTAACACTGTGAGCCCTGACCACCGTTTTACCGGCGGTATAGAAAAATACGTAATGCCCAGCCACCGGTTGAATGGTGGGTAAACACTTGTAATCTATTTTTATATCTACCGTGAAGCATTACATACCAATTATTTGTAAATTTTGACTCAGGTGTTCAAGCAGAAGGGTTAAAATTTTTCAGGGCTCAAAGTGTTAAATAACCCAGTGGTTAATTTGCCGGTAAGCAAAAATTCTGAATATAATCTTTAAAGAAAAGACAACAAAAAGCCTTTCCTTAACGACCTACCTGATGACACCAGCTCTTATTTTGGCATCTATGCCGATGGTACAACTATTTACTCCTGTCTCGATACGAAGTCTCATCTATTCGATATGGTTAAATTAGTATCTGAGCTCATAAAATGGGCAATGAATGACCGGTGAATTTTAACGCATCAAAAACTTTTAACCCTTTCAAACCTGACCACCGCTTTACCGGTGGTAGAGAAAAAATGACGTAATGCCCAGCCACTGGTAGAACGGTGAATAAACACTTGCGTCCTGTTTTGCTATTGGTTGTCTTATTTGGGTAAACTGGGACACATAGAAAGAATTCTAGTAATAAAGTGAAGGCATGAATCATACTCTCCCCTGCTAAGTCTAATTTTTATATTTTTTGCAACTATTTTTATATTTACCGTGAAGCATTACATACCAATTATTTGTAAATTTTGACTCAGGTGTTCAGGCAGAAGGGTCAAAATTGTTTAGGAACGCGTGGCCCAAAGGATTAAATAACACATATCTATTCTCACAAACAGGGCAATCAATGACCTGTGAAATTTAACGCATCTAAAACTAAACTGCTTTTTTTTTTTTAAAACTTTGAGCCCTGACTACTGCTATATCGGTGGTATAGAAAATGATATAATGCCTAGCCACCGGTTGAACAGTGGTTGAGAAAAAAAACTTAATGCCCAGCCACCGGTTTAACTTTGGGTAAACGCTGGTAACTATTTTTATATCTACCGTGAAACATTACATACCAATTATTTGCGAATTTTGACTCAGGAGCTCAGGCAGAAGGGTTAAAATTGTTCAGGAACGCAGGGTTGAAAGAGTTAATATTCTACTTAAAATTATTTTTAAAATACGTCTTTGGCTATCCCAATACGTCTTCGATTAAAACAATTGCCGGGTATTTAAATTTTTATGCTTGTTTGATTTTGGTATATCCAGTTTGCAGTTAAAACTTTGTGTTCATTTTTTTCTTCTAACAACCATGCATTCTTTCTTTTTGCAATTGATGTTTAATCTTTCCTTCTCACTGAGGAACTTTTAAACTTTTCCTTCCCTGTCTGCCATCAATACTGTGTCACCTGTATATCTTGTGTTAAGATTGTGGCAGCCAATAATGAATCCTGCTGGGACATCTAATTCTTTCGGAATCGTCTCGCTGTATAGATTGAATAAATCCAGTGAGAAGCAACATCCCTGTCTTACACTCCGTTCTGTTTTTAAATGTCTTCTGAACTCATTTTATATTTGTATACAGGTTGTTTAGAGCCAGTATAAGTTCTTGAATAATTCCGACAAAAAGGAGTTGAAATTAAGACGAAATTAAACTAGTCAAAATTAATAACACTCCACGTTTTCCTTTGCAAGAATTTTCTTCTGGTCTTCGAAAACATTTCTCTTCATCCTTCACGATGACACTTACGTCTTGTAATTTTGTCTCTCCCTCTGTTCTCAGCTTTCAGGTTCCAAACTTTCTCTCACTCTCTGATGTCGTTTACGCCCATCTTTCCGCAGACTCACCCACGCTACAGCCCCGCCCTTCCAACTGTGATCATCTTCACTCCAAGCGCGCAGTGCAGCCCGGCCAACATCTGGCTATCATCAGACAATAGATTTTGAAAGATACGATGA
>OZ038511.1:82400002-82422502 GCA_964036315.1 Acanthosepion esculentum | reverse complement strand
CGTAAATTCTCTTTAACTCTATACATCACACTTAGAACAGAGTCTCTGTTGATTAATATGTATATAACAGCTTTTATGATTTCTACTATCATCTCTAACCTAGATCAACCCAAAACTTGTGGACCCGATGGTATCCCTGTATTTGTCATTAACCCTTTGAGCCCGGCGTTCCTGAACAATTATAACCCTTTTGTATGAGCTCCTGAGTCAATATTTGCAAATAATTAATATGCCATGTTTCGCGGTAGATATAAAAATTGTTACAAAAATAAAAGCATCATGCTTAGCAGGGAGATAGTATAATTGCACGCCTTCAATTTATCGCCAGAATTCTATATTTGTGTGCCAGTCTACCCAGCAGGTGTTGACTCTTTTGATGCACAAGAATAGCAAAACACGGGGCAAGTGTTTACCCACCGTTCAACCGGTGGCTGGGCAATAAGTCATTTTCCTACCACCGGTAAAGCGGTGGTCAAGGCTCAAAGGATTAAACATTACAAGTATGGTCTACATACAGTTGCGGCCAAAATGCTCAGAACGGCATTGTTTTCGTCAGAAAAGTAGGTATAATTTTTTATCAAAAAGTGTTTAATTTCTATAATTTTCACAGACAATAAATACGATATTATTTGTTATTGTCTAAGATTTTGGTATAATTTGAGAGGATAATACAAAGGTTATGGATGATTTAGTGATTTACTTCAAAACCCATGGTGGCCAAAATGATCAGAACGGTTGCTTTTACTCCGTGTTTTAGTATATTTAACCGGCGAACTCTTATTTTTTTTAAATTTGTTTACGTGACGGTTCGTTTACTAAACATTATTAAGAATATCTGCAGTGTACTTTGTTAATATAATGCCACTTACTCCGTTACCAATTCGTCAGCAGATTATTAAGCTTCGAAAGAAGGATAATTTAAGTATTGGGTCTATTGCAAAGATTGTTAACAAGTCAAAAAGTGCTGTTCACGGTATTCTTAAGGTCTACGATGATTGTGGCTCGTTTGAAGCAAGAAAGTCTACAGGTAGGCCAAGAAAAATAACCAAAAGAGAAGATCGTACTATGATAAAGTTGGTTAAAAAGGACATATTTAAAACTGCTGCTGCTGTTTCTCGGGAAATGAGCATTCTACTGAAGAAAACTTTATCTCGAAAAACTGTCTCGTCGTTTAGTTGAACATGACCTACAAGCAAGAGTACCTGCAGTGAAGCCACTGATCAGCTACAAGAATAAAAAATGTCGTCTTACCTTTGCAACCGAACATGTGTTGTGGTCTCAAGAAAAGTTGCAAACGGTGCATTTCAGTGATTAATCTAAGTTTATGCTATTTGGTTAAGATAGGAAAAGGTACGTTCGTCGAAAAGTAGGTGAAAAATTGTCGCCTAAATGCCTTAAGTCTAGTGTTAAATTCGGCGGATGAAGTGTCATGGTTTGGGGGCGTGATATCTGGGAATGCTGTGGGCCCTTTGGAGCGATTACATGGAAAATTATTTATAAAGATTTAAAATGCCCAAGTCTTTATTTAACCCTAGTTTATATGTATTTAACTTACCTTATAAATATTTCAATAGTTAAACAAAAAAAATTGTTAGATATAGTTAAAAATTTTTTTTAAACATCTAATATATTATTACAGTTAGATTTACGTTAGAAATATTCGAACACAGTTGCATTCCATATCACGTGACGTCCGCGTCTCGCGACGGACGCTACTTAATGTAAACAAACTTCTGAAAACAGCCATTTCTGATGAAAGATCGGGGCCGATCTGAAATATCAAATATATATATATATATATAAAAATATAAATAAATACTTTCACAAAAAAAATTCAATTTTTTTAATTTGCAACTTTTCAGTTGTTTTATATATATATATATATATATATATATATATATATATATATATATATATATATATATATATATATATATATCAGTGGGTTTCGTGATAGAATAAAGAAAAAATTAAAAAAACAATTTTTATTTACTTCTGTGTTGTATGTTTTGCATTATTTAAGCAGAACTCATGTATTTGTCCTGCCAAGCAGCGTTCGTGTGTATAACCCTTATGTGTTTGTGTATCTGGAATCTAGTTGTTCTATACGGGATTTGTTTGATAATACGTGTGTGCGTTTGAGTGTCGAGTTGGCATGCTTTAGGACTGGTAGCGTCCGTATGATGATTGGGGGGATATTTTGTTCAAAACTAATACAAAACATATATACATAAAAACACACACACACATAGAAAAATATAATTATATATATATATATTATGGACAAAGTCCGACAATTATTTTAAAACATTTTTATGTTTAACATTCTTTTTATAGATACAAGTATTTAAGTAAATGCTCTGTTTATAATAAACAGTATTAAACAACATTTACCGGCCTGAAAATATTCGTTGTGCGACAGAATTCTAACCTATATCCTATACGGGACCTTCATATAGGCTGACGTGCCATTTTACCGATTCAGTCACAGAGGATCGTTCGAATTTACTGCTTTTAAACTTCAATCATCCATGAATATCTGACGTACATTCATATCTGCTCATGGCGTATCAAATGTAAACAAATGACGTCACACATTATGAAATGGACAAAGTCCGACAATTATTTTAATTATTCTAAAAAGAATGTTAGACATAAAAATGTCTTAAAATAAACATATATATATATATATATATATATATATATATATATATATATATATATATATATATATATATATATATATATATCGTTAGTTTGCGAAAAAACTAGGTAATCCGTAGGGGTAGACCCAAGGAGGATAAAATCCAGTGTGATCAATGTAAATCAGAGCTAATAATTTATATAAAAATAAAAACAGACCATTTTAAGGTTCCATGTAACATATATATATATATATATATATATATATATATATATATATATATATGTAGTGTTGAATGTTAAAGACAACATAGTCTTACATATTTTCTTTTGAATTTTCTCACATTCTCTAATGAGACTTTTTATTTGAAAAATTCTAATACAGATAGAAGCTTACTCTTTTTTATTTTTTTTTTGTTTACTTCTTTTTCATGTGGATTTAATTTCTTTTGCAGATTAAAAAAAAACTTTCAGAGTTTTGGCGATTAACAAAGATGGCCGACCAAGAAGCATGCTCCAGGATTGAACAGCCGTCAGTTATCAAGTTTTTGGTTGCTGAAGGGTGCAAACCAGTTGAAATTCATAGGAGAATGTCAACTGTGTATGGTGCCACATGTTTCAGCCAAAAAAATGTCTACAAGTGGGCTAAATTGTTTAAAGAAGGACGGAGCAGTGTTGAGGATGAAGACAGGCCTGGGAGGCCTACAGATGTGAGGTCTCCTGAGGTGATCGAATCAGTCAATGACCTCATTCAGTCTGACAGAAGGGTGACAGTGGATGACATTGCAAGGACTTTGAGCTTATCTGTTGGGACTATCGCAGGGGTCATCAGTCAGAAGGAGTCATCTTGCATTATGAAAACGCAAGGCCTCACACAGCAGCCCAAACGGCGCAGACCATCAACGAGCTGGGCTGGGAACTGCTCCCTCACCCCCCTTACAACCCAGACCTTGCCCCTTCAGACTTTCACCTGTTTGGTCCCTTGAAAGCGTTCACGAGAGGCACGAAGTTTAAAAGTGACGATGAAGTCAAAAGTGTTGTGAGCGACTGGATTAGACATCAGTCCAAAGATTTTTACGCTGAGGGAATACGGAAGCTTGTGCACAGATTGGAAAAGTGTGTGACAGTGCTGGGAGACTACGTTGAAAAATAAAAAAAAATAAGCTTCTATCTGTATTAGAAGTCCTTATGCACCGAAAAATTCACCTTATTTATTGAATGACCCTCGTATATATATATATATATATATATATATATATATATATATATATATATATGTATATATATATATATATATATTAGTGTCTACAAGGAATAAGCATTTTGTTTTTATATATAATAACGTTTCGCAGTTGTGACAGTTGTTTATAAATAAAATAGAAAATATTCAGATTGGGTTTAATGTTTCGTCTGACATGAGTCAACCTCAGGGATGTGGCTAAGAAAATAAAGGAAAATGAAATCTATTTTAAGTATCGCATTGTTTTTATTGTGTCGTTATTTATCTATTGTGAGAAAACTAATGCCAATCAAGTCCAATGCTGTAAGTCATGCCTGAAACATTTAACGCCAACGTGTAAAGACGTATAATAGATTTTCCTTATATTTCATTGCGGGTCATCCTTTACAAGGACTAGGGTCTACTCGATGTAGAGAGTTACAGGGCAGGGTTTCGTGGGAAGAGGTTGCTCGAGTGGTATTTACTTCTCAGCGATAGAATACGGAGGTGAATATAGGTGGTTAACTACTAAGTTGCATGGTGTGTTCTAGTTGTGAAGGCTTATCTCGGTGGAACCAGGGAATTTAGTTCGCCCGAGCACTTTCCGTGGAAGTAGCAGCCGATCAGCGAGAGGCTTGCGACATCCCCGCCTATTAGAAAGGGGTTGAAGTGTGGAGAATAATTCGTCATCCACAATGGATCGCAGACGGTTTTCTACTCTGTCAAGGCTGAAGAGTGGGGTCTGGACTGCTCCTTCTTATATATGGCTGTAGTACTTAATTTTTAGCCTGATTTTGAACCTGGCTCTTGTAAAGGAAGAGCATAGCAGGAGGAGTCAGGTACTTACTGGAGCGGTACAGGGAGACGGGCATTTTACTTGCATTACGAGCAATGGATCGTATGTATGAGTTCAATTTGAGGTTGGGTGTGATTTTGAGGCCCAAAAGTATTTTAACTCTTAGCGCCCTAACCACCGCTTTACCGGTAGTGTAAAATGACTTAATGTCCAGCCACCGGTTAAACGGTGGTTAAACACTTGTAACTATTTTTATATCTGCCGTGAAACATTACATACCAATTATTTGCGAGTTTTGACTCAGGAGCTCAGGCAGAAGTGTTAAAATTGTTCAGGAACGCAGGGCTCAAAGGGTTAAGGAGGGTGAAGAAATGGTAAACGAATGAATTAGTATTTCGCGTATTTTAGTATTATTGGTGAGGATTTAGTATTTTCATTATTTTAGTATTATTGGTGACGATTTCGTATTTCGAGTATTTTAGTATTATTAGTGACGATTTAGTATTTCGAGTATTTTAGTATTATTGGTGACGATTTAGTATTTCCAGTATTTTATTATTATTGGTGACGATTTAGTATTTCCAGTATTTTAATATTATTGGTGACGATTTAGTATTTCGCGTATTTTAGTATTATTGGTGACGATTTCGTATTTCCAGTGTTTTAGTATTATTTGTGACGATTTAGTATTTCCAGTATTTTAGTATTATTTGTGACGATTTAGTATTTCCAGTATTTTAGTATTATTCGTGACGATTTAGTATTTCCAGTATTTTAGTATTATTTGTGACGATTTAGTATTTCCAGTATTTTAGTATTATTTGTGACGATTTAGTATTTCCAGTATTTTAGTATTATTAGTGACGATTTAGTATTTCCAGTATTTTAGTATTATTTGTGAGGATTTAGTATTTCCAGTATTTTAGTATTATTTGTGAGGATTTAGTATTTCCAGTATTTTAGTATTATTTGTGAGGATTTAGTATTTCCAGTATTTTAGTATTATTTATGACGATTTAATATTTCCAGTGTTTTAGTATTATTTGTGACGATTTAGTATTTCCAGTATTTTAGTATTATTCGTGACGATTTAGTATTTCCAGTATTTTAATTTTCTTGGAGTAACATGACATGAAATGAATTCAACTTGTCGATTTCATATTCTATTTTATTATGTTTAGATTTTCTTCTTTCTCTTCCTCTTCTTCTTCTTCTTCTTCTTCTCCTCCTCCTCCACCTTCTTCTTCTTCTTCTTCTTCTTCTTCTTCTTCTTCTTCTTCTTCTTCTTCTTCTTCTTCTTCTTCTTCTTCTTCTGTGTCTTGTACCCTTTTCAGGGCGAGAGTCACCATGGCTTTCCAGAACTTCCTATCCCTCGTACCTTTTAGTAGTGTCTCTTCCTTTGTCAATCCTCCCGCCCACTCTTCCGACATCCATTCACACAAACACATCCACTAGATGGTTCAATAATTTTCCGTATCTCGCATGCCTTCGATATACCCTGTGAGGATTATGCTTTCCAAGTCATCTTTTTCTCCTTGTGTGTCAAAGAAAATTCCGCTGTCCATTCTGTTACACTTTTCTTAAAGACATCTTCGTTGCTTCCTGAGGCTGTCCATGAAATTCACAGGATTCTTTTGTAGAACTACATTTCTGCTGCTTCTTGTTTTTTCCACGTTCTTTGAGAAATAGCCTAACATTTACTGCCTTATAAAAACATAGATACCACGTAGGAGTTCATCTGTCTTATTAGGAAAATATTAGGTAATTTACTAGGTATCCAGTTTTAAAAAATTATTACAAAAGCAAATGAACAGTCAGATATGTGGAAATTGTTCGAAAATGAGGAATAGATATTGAAGTTTTTTTTTTTAACTAATTTAATGTATTTCATTATGGGCATTATTAGTTTCACAGAAGCACCTGAGGACGTTATTCGATGCCTTGACATATTCGTTGTAGCATAGCCTCAACAATGATGGTAATGGAATCAGTGAAATTTTGCTGTTGATCAATGATATCCGGTTTCTTCGTTCAATACACGTTATCTTGAACATAAGAGAAAGATGTCCAGGGCAGTGATATCTGGTGAACGAGGGGTCCAGGGAATTGGGCCATCCCTTCCAATCCACCGGCCTGAAAATGTCAGGGGTTCATTTAACAGTACTTCCTTCATCAACCGGATACATGAAATACATAAAAGCAATGTGAGGAAAAACCTTTATAACTACTGAGTACATAGAACAGATGTGATTAAGATATCAATTGCCTTTTAAAATATATATTGGTTAATTGTAAAGAGACTTTATGGGCACCCGGTATTAGAAAGTGCTTTCGTCATACAATAATATGTAATTTCTACGCGCGTTTTAGAGATTTTCCAAGCGTAGCTTAGATGTGGCACAAGTATGGGGTACCCAGTGAGGATCGAACTCACTACTCAGTCGTAATTGTTCTAGGGAGAATCACTAACAATTTCAACACCTCAAGGTGACTAGGGATTTTCTAAGCGTAGGAAATTAGGACGGCACCCAGTGAGGATCGAACTCACTACTCAGTCGTAATTGTTCTAGCGAGTCAAGCTTGCTAACCATTACACCGCCTCGAGGTGCACTTCTATGAGTGTTATATAGTGAACTAGCAGTGTGGCCCGGCGTTGCCCGGGCTTGATTAAAATATCGTACGACTCATACAGCAATCGCTATCATTTGACTTAAAATATTTTTGCCCTTCCTTGCCTTTAAAGGAGTGCCCTTTGCCGTGCTGATGTTGCTACATGCCTTACTTCTTGCCTATCTCACACTGCGAATTTTTTCTAAGCTCTATACTAAACATTAAATCTGTTACGAAAAAAGAAATAAACAAAATGAACACAAAACGATCAGCTTTATAAAACGACACGTAACTGGAAAAAACGAATGAAAAAAGAATTTTAACAACAAATACTTTTTCACACCCAACCCAGTTCTGCGGAATCAGAATCAACGTTGAGTTCAAGCAAGCGAATGAGCCAATTGGAGTAAAGAGCCATGCAGATTTAAATTTTTCCCACTTGTGACGAATGCAGCTATCGATTTTTTTTGCATGCTAGCATGCTAGTTAACATTCGTGTCAGTCAGCTGTTGGCTCTCATACTGGCCAATTGAATCTTCCTGCCTATTCGTTGCAGCCAGCTATAGGCTCTCACTCTGGCCAGTAGAAAATGGCCGCAAACTACATGAAAACTACTGTAGAGGCATGAAAAAAATCGATTATTTCCACTATCGATGGGAGTTGGGAACTGCAAAGCCGGTCTTGGCCATTTACATAACTTGGAGCATGTACATATGAATTTTGGTGCAAATCCGTCGAAAATTGCGGCCGTGCATTCGTTACACACACACAGACACACACACAGACACACACACACACACACACACACACACACACACACACACACACACACATCCTGCCTTTTATAGATAGAGATAAAATGTATTAAGAAGTTATAGGTGTTCATTTTTCAGCTACTTGATTTCGCAATGTTGTTATAACATATTGACAAATGGGCACCACAAGGTGGTGTAATGGTTAGCAAGCTTGTCTCGCTAGAACAATAACGACTGAATAGTGAGTTCGATCCTCACAGGGTGCCCCATACTTTCGGACTTATGCAACATCTGAGCTCCGCTTGGAAAATCACTAAAACATATTGAAAGCGTGTGGGGATGAGGGGGTAAGGAAATAATTCATTACAACGTTACAGTGATGTCACTACAGCGCCAGATATCCCTCGACCAAATACGTGTGGGCATTATGTGTACAATGATCCGTGTTAAGCGGGTATTGCCAGCAACGTCTGTTTTGTCTTTGAGAGGGCGACCGACCAGCAGCTCCCAAATTCCAAGAACGATTTGAAGGAACCCGTCCCAAACGTGACGACCAATTTAACCGAACAAAACACATGATCGTCTCGTGCCGGAGAGCTTTTCAATGCTGAGACCAATTTCATAGACAAACCCACGCTTTATTTCGTTTTTGTTTTTTTTTACTTAGCATTCATATTTTTTTTATTGAATATCCTTGATTCATGTTTCAATATCTTACCAATTCCATTAAGAACCTTGCATATATTTATAGGTGGAATCAGAATAAATTTATTAAAACGACGAGATACGATGTGATATTAATTTCTTTTGACAAAAGACGAATAATTAACATCGATTTATAGATTCAGAATTTCTATCTATCTATCTATCTATCTATCTATCTATCTATCTATCCCTTTTCATTATCTATCTATCTATCAATCTCTTTTCATTATCTATCTATATCTTTTCAAAACTTTTCATGATCTATCTATCTATCTATAATATATATATATATATATATCTTTTCATTATCTATCTATCTATATCTTTCCAAACTTTTCATGATCTATCTATCTATCTATAATATATATATATATATATATATATATCTTTTCATTATCTATCTATCTATATATTTCCAAACTTTTCATGATCTATCTATCTATCTATAATATATATATATATCTTTTCAGTATCTATCTATCTATCTCTCTATCTGTCAATCTCTTTTCATTATCTATATATCTATATCTTTCCAAACTTTTCATGATCTATCTATCTATCTATAATATATATATATATATATATATACATATATATATATATATATATATATATATATATATATATCTTTTCATTATCTATCTATCTATATCTTTCCAAACTTTTCATGACCTATCTATCTATCTATTTATCTATTTTGATTATCTATTTAACTATTTGTCTATCTATCTCAGTCTGTTCATTATTATCTATGTATATCTATGTCTTTTTCATGATCTATCTATCGATCTAACTTTTCAAATGTGTTTATGATGTACTTCTCTCATCAGGTTTCTTTCTTATCTATCTATCTATCTATCTATCTATCTATCTATCTATCTATCTCAGTCTGTTCACATCTATCTATCTATTACAGGATTCATATCTATCTATCTATCTGTCTATCTATCTCAATTTGTTCACATCTATCTATGTATTACGGTTTTCATATCTATCTATCTATCTATCTAGCTCAATCTGTTCATATCTATCTAACTATTACAGTATTCATATCTATCTATCTATCTCTCTCTCTCTCTCTCTCTCTCTCTCTATATATATATATATATATATATATATATATATATATATATATATATATGTGTGTGTTTGTGTATGTTTATGTGGGTGTCTTTGTGTCTGTTTAAACACATACATTCATTTCAATTTACATATATGTATATTTAATCAGTATATCTAGAATTCTGGTAAAGGCAGTAATATAAAAATAATATATTAACAATACACAAATATCAAACCTATGCTTATGTCAATTTCGTGAAATTGTCATTAATATTAATGATTATTATTGGAATTTCCCTGTCTGAATATAATTGGCGCCATATTGAAATGCATTACAATGTTCATCACTGACAGATGGACTGAGAATTCAAAGAAACATAAAGACATTTACAAAGATAGCAAAAATAATGCTTCTACCATCAGCACGACTTGAACATGTGACGATATTTGTCCATTCTGTTAATATTTACTTGCTTATTTTAATAATTTGAATATATTTCCATATACGTCAACACTCTTTCTCATCTCTCTATTTCAATTTGCCTTTTCTAATGATTGCTGAGTCATCAACGCCATACTTTCTTTTAGACTAAGCCAAGGATAGACACGAAAGCCAGACACACGTATAATTAACAATAACAACAACAACAACAACAACAACAACAATAATAATAATAATAATAATAATAATAATAATAATTTGTGACATGCCAATTCAAACTGACAAGGAAATAAAAGACAAGAAATTCAGGAAGTATATACTTATTAACATAGCAGTGCCATCTGGGAGAAACACCTCCATGAAAATTATCGAGAAATTTTCCAAATACAAAGACCTAGAGATCAAGATTAACAGGATGTGGGGAATGAAGACTAAGACTGAACCAGTAGTAATCGGTGCTCTGGGCCTCGTGAAAAAAGGAATGGACAATTTTACTTAATAATAATAATAATAATAATAATAATAATAATAATAATAATAATAATTATTATTATTATTATTATTATTATTATTATTATCGGGAAATTGTCCAAATACAAGGAACTGGAGATCGAGATTTACAGGATGTGGGGAATGAAGACTAAGTCTGTGCCAATAATAATCGGAGCACTAGGCCTCGTGAGAAAATGTTACTGACAGTGTCCCAGCTAACATCAACATACAAGTTGCCCAGAAAATCGCCCTACTAGGAACATCCCATATACTAAGAAAAGGGCTATAAATTAAATGACAATTCTCCTATCGGACCTAATGACCATAGTTTGGAGTGGTTCTATAGGATACAAAGCAGGAAGCATAGCATACAAACATTAATAATAATAATAATAATGAGGTCACACCATGGAACGTTTACTACCAGAATGTGTGACATTTAGTACACTATTGTACCAGTTATCATTGGGGCGTTGCAGACTTTACCCCGAAATTAAAGCCGTAGGTTAAACAATTTGAAATAAATCCCAGTATCCAATTAACTCGGAAGTTTGCGTTGCTTAGTACTGGAAATATGATACAGGTAATTTTAAATTCAAGCTCTCCATTTGAAAATGAAAATCTTCCAAAAGAAAATATATAATAATAATAATAATAATAATAATAATAATAATAATAATAATAATAATAATAATAATAATTAATGCAAGAAATGAACACCACCCAGATGCGGCTGCAGACAACTTTTAAAATTTTATGTGAATTTACAATATACAAAAAAAGACCAATCAATGGAAAATGTCACGGTACCATTTCTGACCTTAGGTCTCTGGTTTGAACTCGGAAGGAAATCAATCTACAACAGAAATCAAAGAAAATAACAACAACAAAAACAACAACAGCAATAATAATAATAATAAATAATAAATAATAATAATAAATAATAATAATAAATAATAATAATAATAATAAATAACAATAATAAATAATAAATACAATAATAAATAATAATAATAATAAATAATAATAATAAATAATAATAATAATAAATAATAAATAATAATAATAATACCAATAAATAATAATAATAAATAATAATAATAAATAATAATAATAATAGTAATAATAATAATAATATATAATAATAATAATAATAATAAATAATAATAATAAATAACAATAATAAATAATAATAATCATAATAAATAATAATAATAAATAATAATAATAAATAATCAATAATAATAATAATAATAATAATAATAATAATAATAATAATTAAGACTTTGGAAATGTACAAAGTCTCCCCTGTGGTATTAAATTTCCTTAAGCACAGCATGGGAATGTGGAACACCAAACTATACCTTAGTCACACCAGGGGCACTGCCATATCCAACCGACTAAATATCCGACGTGGAATCTTTCAAGGAGACTCTTTGTCTCCACTTCTGTTTTGTTTGTCCTTACTCCCTCTTACGCATGAACTGAACAACAGTAGCTATGGCTACAAAATAAATAACAACATATTCAATCACCTACTATACATGGATGATCTCAAACTCTTTGCCAAAGACGACAATGAGTTGAAGGGCCCACTTAATATTGTAAAATACTTTAGTGACGACATATGCATGAGCTTCGGATTAGATAAATGTGCTAAAGTAACATTTAAGAAAGGTAGAATTTTAGAAGCACCCTTAATAGATTTAGATTTTGCCACGAAGATTAGAGAATTGGAGCATGGTGAAGCTTATAAGTACCTAGGAATTAGTGAGGGAGATGGCATACAACACTCCCAAATGAAAGAGAAGGTAAGAAAGGAGTACTACAGGCGTGTACGCCTGGTACTAAATACCGAGCTAAACTCAAAAAAACGAATATCAGCTATAAACACCTTAGCTATTCCTGTGTTGCAATACAGCTTTAATGTACTTAACTGGACCATAGCTGAAATTAAGCGAATGGAAGCCAAAACGAGAAAGCTCCTCACTTGCTACCGCATGCATCATCCCAAAGCTGATATTGATCGCCTGTATGTGCCCAGATCCGAAGGAGGCAGAGGACTAGTTCAACTAGAACTATCCTACAAAAGTACAACAATTGGCCTCCAAAGATACTTGGAAAAAACAGAAGATTGGATGATGGTATGTGTCAAGGAACATGAAAGTAGTAAGTGTCTCTACTCTGTAGTAAAGGAAGCCGAAAAATTGAAAAAAGAGCTTCAAATGGGCACAGAAATTCAAATACATCACTGTACACCGGCTGAAGCTGCAAAAAACTTTAAAACAAATGCAAAGAGAAATGCGACCGACCAGATAAAGAAACAATGGCAAAATAAACCGCTCCATGGCCAATACTCTGCCCGTACCAAACAAGCAGACGTAGACAAAAAACGCACCCATCAGTGGCTACGTAGTGCAGGGTTGAAAGGTGAAACTGGGGGTTTTATAATTGCTGCACAAGACCAATGCTTGTTAACTAGGAATTATCAAGCACATATACTAAAATACTGTGTTAGCCCAAGATGCAGATTCTGTGACAAATATCCAGAAACCATTGATCATCTTATATCAGGTTGCACGATATTGGCATCCACTGAATATAAAACCCGGCATGACAGAGTGGGCCAATATCTGCACTGGAAAATTTGCAACTCCTATGGGAAGGAAACTGGAAGAAATTGGTACGAACACCACCCTGACCCGGTTACGGAGATAGGACCTGTTACAATTCTATGGGACTACACAATATACACTGACAGAACAATCAAAGCCAACCGCCCAGACATTGTTATTAAAGACCACAAACAAAATAAGTGCCTCCTTATTGATATGGCAGTCCCTGCAGACTGCAATGTGTCTTTGAAGATATTCGAAAAACTGTCAAAATACAAGGACCTTGAAATCGAAATCTCAAAAATGTGGCACTTGGGAACATCAACAATTCCTGTTGTAGTTGGAGCCCTTGGACTGGTTGGAAAAGATTCCAGTAGGCTGATTGAAGGGATCCCTGGAAGTCCATGCCTCAAAGAGATACAAAAAATTGTTCTCACAAGTACAGCCCACACTTTACGAAGGGCTTTATCTATGCAATTATTTTTTTTTTTTTGCAGTGGAAAGTGTCATGATGCCATTTCTAACCTTAGGTCCCTGGGCGGGACCCGGAAAGAAATGTGTAAACGCCAGATATCAAAGGAAATAATAATAATAATAATAATAATAATAATAATAATAATAATAATAATAAAGGAAGGAAACTGAAAGAAATTGGTACGAACCCAACCCAGATCCAGTTACGGAGAGATCGCCTGTTACAATTTTATGGGACTACACAATACACACTGACCGAATAATCAAAGCCAACCACCCATACATTGTTATTAAACACCACATCCAAAAAAGGGCCTCCTTATTGATATGGCAGTCCCTGCAGGCTGCAATGTATCTTTGAAGATCTTCAAAAAGCTGTCAAAATACAAGGAGCTTGAAATCGAAATCTCAAAAATGTGGCACATGGGAACATCAACAATCCCTGTTGTAGTTGGAGCCCTCGGATTGGTTGGAAAAGATTCCAGTAGACTAACTGAAGGGATTCCTGGAAGCCCATACCTTAAAGAAATATAAAAATTGTTCTCATGAGTACAGCTCACACCTTTCGAAGAGCTTTATCTATGTGAAATGTGTGTGTGTGTGTGTGTGTGTGTGTGTGTGTGTGTGTGTGTGTGCGCGCGCGCGCGGGTGTGTGTTTTAAGTGGTCAGTGGAAAATGTTATGATGTCATTTATAACCTTAGGTCTCTGGGCGGGACCCTGAAAGAAATGTGTACGCACTAGAAATCAAATGTAATATAATAATAATAATAATAATAATAATAATAATAATAATAATAATAATAATAATAATGATGAATGCAAGAAATTGGTGTGAACACCACCTAGACCCCGTTGCAGACAACTTTTAGAATTTCATGTGACTTTACAATACAGACTGAACAATCAATGTAAAATGTCATGGTACCATTTCTGACCTTAGGTCTCTGGTTTGAACTCGGAAGGAAATCAATCTACAACAGAAATCAAAGAAAATAACAACAACAAAAGCAATGATAATAATAATAATAATAATAATAATAATAATTTTGATAATCTTTTCTCGATTCAGACAGATCATGTAACTGAGGCACAAAGACCCAACCTTATTGTGATAGACAAGGAAAGTAGCAATTGTCAAATTATTGATTTTGCTTCTCCATTCAATGAAAGAATAGGCTGCGATGAAACTGACAAGATTGAGAAATGCGCTGGTGATAAAGAACCTATAAAATAGTCATGTAGTAAAGATTCCGCTTAAAACGTCACCCAGAAATTTGAAAGAACGCTTAGGGAAGATTTTAATTGTGGCTAAGTTTGTAGACCTCCAGAAAACTGGCTTCTTTTACGCTTCGAGTATTCTCCAAAATGTTCTTGAGTTGTGAGGAATCTTGTTGACACCGGTTCTCAATAATGGAATCTCTGCTGATTAAGTCAAATGTGCAACACCCAACTAATAATAATAAGAAGAACAACAACTACAAGAAATGAAGATGACGGTAGTATTCTTCTGGGGCAGATCGAAAGTGTGTAAAGAATTATGGCCAACAGACAGAACCTAGTAGTGAAGAAGTCGATGACCTTGATGGCGAAGAAGGTTTGTCGTCGCAAAGAAAGAAAAACCTTCCGGAAAACTAAAACAAAAATCTAATTAAATTTAAAGAGACTGAGGTAGATCTATTCCTAACAAATAAAGAAAGAAAGAAAGAAAGAAAGAAAGAAGGCGCGAATAAAAAGAAAGAAAAATAGAAAGAAGAAAGAGCGAGAATGAAAAGAAAGAAAACAAGAAGATTTAGAGAAAGGAAAGAAGGAAAGAACAGCTAAAAGAGAAAGAAAGAAAGAAAGAAAGAAAGAAGTAAGAAAGGAAGGAAGGAAGGAAAGAACAGCGAGAAAAAAAAGAAAGAAAGAAAGAAAGAAAGAAGGAACAAGGATAATAAAAAATAACGATAGAATGAAAGAAGGAACAACGAGAATAAAAAAGAAAGGAAGAAAAACAGCGAGAATAAAGAGAGAGAAAGTGAGAATAAAAAGAAATAAAGGAAGAAGATAGGAGAGCGAGAACAAAAAGAAAGAGAGAAAAAAATAGAAGGAACAGTGATAATAAAAATGTAAGAAGGAACAGCTAAAAGAGAAAGAAAGAAAGAAAGAAAGAAAGAAAGAAAGAAAGAAAGAAAGAATAACAAAATGTCGTAATTGTCTAGATTTCTGAGAAGAGGTATCGAAACTATTTCCAATCTTTACAACGTTCGGACTGTTGTCGTCATCTTTATTACTATATTCAAGACGTTTCGACTACTTTACGCACCGACCTTCTTCAGGTGATATACACTGGAATTTCGGACCAATCCCTTTATTTAGTCCAAGGACATATAGCCTAGAGGATAAAGCCGTTATTTGAATAATCCAAAACGCGACTTGACCCAGTGAGTTGTGAGTTCAATAACTGGCCACAGTAGAGGGAACAAAAACTTGGAATATTAAATTACTAAAGTGATTTAACTGATATTGAGATATGACAGGTGTAACTAGGAAAATCTATCTGCACGGACTAAATGAAGGGTTCGGTTCGAAATTCCAAAGTATGTCATCTGAAGAAGGTCGGAGCGTACAGCGGCCGAAACGTTGTGAATAAAGCAATAAAGAGAACGATGCAAATGTGTGAAGAAGAAGAAGGGAAAGAAAAAGGAGAATTAAATGGAATAAACAGGAAAGACAGACAATAAAGAAATAAAAACAAAAAGACAGAAAGAAGAGGGAAGAGGGTGACGGAATTAACAAATAGTTAAAGAGGAGGAGTATTTGATAAATGAATGAAGAAAGAAAGACAGAAAGAAAGAAGAAGAAAGAGGGTGACGCAAATTAACAAATAGGAAAATTTGTATGTGTTAAATGAATGAAGAAATAAATACAGAAAGAAGAAGGAAGAGGGTGACTGGAATCAACAAATCTGAAAAGAGGAGGAGTATGTGATAAATGAATGAAGAAAGAAAGACAGAAAGAAGAAGGAAGAGGGTGAGTGAGATTGACAAATAGGAAAAGAGGAGGAGTATGTGTTAAATGAATGAAGAAAGAACGACTGAAAGAAGAAGGAAGCGGGTGAGTGAAATTAACAAATAGGAAAAGAGGAGGAGTATGTTTTAAATGAATGAAGAAAGAAAGACAGAAAAAAGAAGGAGGAGGGTGACGCAAATTATCAAATAGGAAAAGAGGAGTATGTGTTATATGAAAGAAGAAAGAACGACAAAGAAGAAGAAGAAGAAGAAGAAGAAGAAGAAGAAGAAGAAGAAGAAGAAGAAGAAGAAGAAGAAGAAGAAGAAGAAGAAGAAGAAGAAGAAGAAAAAGAATTTCACGGAAGAAGGAGGTGACGGAAGAAGAAGAAGAAGAAGAAGAAGAAGAAGAAGAAGAAGAAGGTGACGGAAGATGAAGAAGAAGGTGACGGAAGAAGAAGAAGAAGAAGGTGACGGAAGATGAAGAAGAAGGTGACGGAAGAAGAAGAAGAAGAAAAAGAATTTCACGGAAGAAGGAGGTGACGGAAGAAGAAGAAGAAGAAGAAGAAGAAGAAGAAGAAGAAGAAGAAGAAGAAGAAGAAGAAGAAGAAGAAGGAGGAGGAGGAGGAGGAGGAGGAGGAGAAGAAGAAGAAGAAGAAGAAGAAGAAGAAGAAGAAGAAGAAGAAGAAGAAGAAGAATTACTCTATTCGGAATAGCAGAAGTAATTGTTTTGGTAAAAATTAATACGAAGATGATGACCTTATTAAAGAGAATTTGATTTTCCAGTGAAACTATGAAATAAAGTCAAATTCTAAGTAACGTACCCTTCTATATCTGACAAGTAGATCAGCTGTAGTCTGTTGGTGCATTCTTCTAAAAACGACAAGCATTTACAAAGTTTACATCAAAAGTATACCGAACATGGATGGCAATAGCGATCATTGTTATTCGAGTAATGCTACGTAGTTAGTTTGGCTTCGTTTAGTTCCGTTCGCTAAAATCTGCTCAGATGCATTCTTCTCGTTGTTAGGATCTGGGAAAATGTTTATTGGATTCTATAAAACGTCTTTTTTTTTCTTACATACTTATCTACATCAAAGAGCAGTATACAGTTCACTCTTACACCTGATAATTTTTTTTTTCTTTCCAGAAATTAACCGCACAAATTCGAGTTGTATCATAAAGGCCGGTGTTTCTTTGAAACCGGAAAATACGATAGCAATTTTTTAGTCGATATTTCCTTCAGATTTCTTCCAACAAAAAGAGATTTTTTCCTTTTTTCTTTTTTTATTAATTTTGAACATTTTATATTTAAAAGTACAAAAAAATAATAAAATAATTAATTTGCTAAAAAAAAAAAAAATCCAACAATGAAATAGAAACTGTAAAAATTTGGCTTTCTTTTCTTTTTTTTATTCTATTTTTTTTTTTAGCAATATTGCATTTTGACGGTATTTTAACTGCAGGAGTAGACGACGTGTCTGAAAAAATCTTCTGCAGTGAATTTGTGTCATTGAGGACTTACTCGAGTGAAAGAGGGGATGGGTGGCAAAACGAAAAGAGAAGAAAATGAATATATATATATATATATATATATATATATATATATATATATATATATAAATATATAAAGAAATGTTTTGTCGCCAGAGATTGTTTACGTCTGAAAGATCCAGGGATCGGGTTACAGCTTGGCTAAACCCCAACGTCAAAATGGCTTCGTGCTTTCAATTCGTTTAACCTCACTTGATCTAATTTCGCTGACCGTGATAGCAGACGACACAGACTCGTATAGACTAAAAGCATACAGCCGATAATCTTTCTCAAAATAGGCCCATACTTCTATTAAAGGAGCGGGAAAAGCAATTATTTAAAAGACTGCACAGTAAACGAACAAAAATTCTACTACTATGTGACGTATCCCTTCAGACGTTGACGATAACGGCTCTCAACAACTTCCTATTCATCGTAGCTTTTAGCACAAGCTCAGTAGCTGGGTTATTCGTTCGTTTCCATTCTCCTTTTGCCTTCTATATGTCATGAGAGTGTTAAATTTTACAAGCCCTCTTTTCGTACTATGCGCACTAGAAATTTCAGTTGGCTAAATAAAAGTGGCCTTCTTGTTTCCGTTTTCTTCAAAACTACATCGGTGCTCACAGGTTCCGTCCATAGAATTCTTAGCATCCTTCTGTAGAACCACATTTTCGACGTCTCTAGTTTCTTCTTCCTCATTGATGAAAACCGATATTATATACTATTCAATTACTGGTTTCTATGTTTCTTATAAAATTTTCCATTTTCGTAAATGTGCCGAGCCAGGAAATTTTTTTTCCCGGAATCGATCCTCCAAGTCTATAAATCAACCATTCGCCCTTGCATGGAGTATTGCTGCTATATATGGTCTGGAGCCCCTGCTGTTTGCCTCGGGGTTCTTGATAAGATCCAGAGACGGATATGCAATTTAATTGGCCCTGATCTGTCATCTCGTCTGCAGTCGCTCTCTCACAGACGCGCCGTTGTCTCGCTCTGTCTTTTTTACAAATACTTTCACATTAATTGCTCCGATGAGCTGCTTTCGCTGGTTCCCAGGCCTCATGAATTTAAACGTCCTACGAGGCTGGCATCCTGTTCCCACTCCTTCACCGTTGAAACTGTTAGATGTAGACATCTCTTCTACTCCAATAGCTTCATGTCTCGCACATCTCGCCTGTGGAACTCCCTTCCTTATTCCTGTTTCCCTGACAAATATAATCTCCAAGTATTTAAGTGTAACGCCAATCGACATCTCCAGTTGACTTGATCTATCCACTTCCCTTCTCCACATCCTTTCACCTTTCATTCCTATCTGCTCTCGCTCCAAATCTTCTGTAACCCCTTGCCTTGATCGATCCACTATCTTTCTACCCATCCCCTCCTTTACCAATCCTATCTGCTCTTCCTCCAAACCTTCTGTAACCCCTTGCGTGCTAGTGGCTTCCAGCCTTGCTTGGAGTGATAAGCTTAAAAAAATACTTTGCTTAACTTTTCGAAGGCAACTTTGGCTATTCCAATGCATCTTCGGATTTCGGTGCCACATTATCTGTCCTGTGTTAAAACGCTTCCATATCTTTAAATTTTTGTACTCGCTTGATATTTATTTTTTTTCAATTTGTATTTTGCTTTTTGATTTGGTTGGGTTTAGTTTGGTTTGTTTCACGGCATTTTTATTGCTGGTAATAATATTTTTTCAAAAAGGTATTGCTAATAATATTTATTTTCTTCAAAAATATATTTCTGGTATTAAAACCTATTTGTACATTTTCATCATTTTTTTTACCCCAATTTCGGGCTAATTGTTTCTCATAGTTGAGAACCTAACAGGTGCTACCACTCTCGGCCATGGTGTACCTGGGTACACCTGCAATTAAGAAGTGGATCCACCCTCCTCAAAGCCTCCTGATCATAGACTTGCTGTTAGATGTAGTTTGCCGTCATACCCAGGATGCGGATGTAGTTTATCGTCTTACCCAGGACGCGGATGTAGTTTGCCGTCATGCCCAGGACGCGGATGTAGTTTATCGTCTTACCCAGGACGCGGATGTAGTTTGCCGTCATACCCAGGATGCGGATGTAGTTTATCGTCTCACCCAGGACGCGGATGTAGTTTATCGACTTACCAAGGATGCTCAATCCCTTCTTCACGCTTTCCTTTACTGTATTCTATAAGGTTTTTCTGTAGTTTTCTTTCCGTGTCAGTTATCCACAACGTTTCATCTGCGTATCTGATATTGTTACAATTGTGGCCGACTATCATGATTAATTCTCTCTGTAAAGTGTGAATGAGTCCGGTAAGAAGACACCACCTTGTCTTAACCATACTAATAAACATAAAGATACTTACACACAAAGAAATATTAATTGTTTTTAATCATTTCATCAAAACCAAGGCAATAAAACCACTAAGACGCAAGAAGTTACCGAGTGTTAGAGATTATGAGAAAAATACTATTAATGAGATAGGACAATAAAAAAACAAGAGGATAAGGATTGACATTACATTTAAATTTGTTAAGATCAAAGACCGCCGAGAAGCAATAAACTGGGAAAAGTTCCATAAGGGACAATGGCGAAAGAAGAATCTCTTAGCATAGAACTTCCGGTAACATCTAGCCATTTCTACTGTAAAATGATGAGACCTTGTCGCCAATGTAATACTGCGATTAAGTTCCTAACCTCTGGGTTTCAGAGAAGAAAGTTTATCAGAATAATTCCCAGGAATATAGTTAAAGAAAAGACACAGAGATGCATTATGGCGTGGGAAAGAGATTGAAGTCGAGGTGCCAGGTTGGAACCAAAAATACTGCAGATTCCTTTTTGGATTTTATCAAGAATCCTTAAATATATAGCAGGGGCACCAGACAGTAAGTGGCAGCAATATTCAGAGTAAGGGCGAATGGTAGACATAAATAAAATAATACCAAATGGACCAACGTGTCTCGGAGACGGGGAGGTTACAAACCAGATTCGATAATAAAATTTAAAAAGAGACGCCGCTGTGTAAGCCTCTTTCTGGATATTGGTATTGGTAACTTTCTTTTTACAAAAAGTTTTTTTTCATTTTTGTTTTCTATGTCGACAATATAGTTAAATTACCCAGAAAAAATTTGGAAAATAAGACAAATTGGTTTAAAAATGATAATTGCAAAACAAAAACATTCTTAGTTCTTGCTAATATCTAGAAAGAGGCTTACCGAGTAGAGTCCCTTATTTAAATTATTGTTTTAATGTAACTCTTTTACCCCAAAACCATTGGTGAACGGCAGGGATGAAGGTGAATTTAGACGTATTTATTTTTAGACGAACACGTCAGTAACCGGAGAACTCGATTCGTCTTAACGAAGAGCCTTGCGTTAGCAGCAGTAATAGTCACTTTTCTCCCCAAAGAGATCAACCGAAATAGTTTTTTCCATATATTGTCATTCACAGACAGACTGTGTCGCTGTTTCACTGCTCATCAGTGTGGCTAGATATCCGACTGCCTCATACTGGGATCGAAACTGATTTCGTATCAGTCGGAGATTGTACCCCTAAGCCATTGGCGTAGGGCTGGGATGAAGGTAAATTTAGACGTATTAGACACATTCGCCAGCGACTGGAGAACTCAATTCGTCTTAACGAAGAGTATATATATACATATGTTGTCTTATCAACTAATGTGTACATATGCATACCCTATTCTGCATAATGTGGCCTCGCTCCTCAAGTATAACATCACGTATTTGCTTCTGCCCGCAACACGCGAATATTCCAAGTCATCTGTTATTGTCACCAGGATAATCTACCAACACCTTTCGTTCGTCCTGACATTTAATCTTTAAATAGAATAATAACTCGTTCTTTAAGAAATAGTTTTCTTTTCTTTTTTTTGTTTGCTTTTCTTATTTTTTCCGTGTTTCATTTTCTTCCCCTGTTGTATATTACTTCGTGTGCATTTTCATTTTTTTCTTCTGACTTTACTCCTTGTTTTTCCCATCAGCTATCATTTCCGTTTCCTCTTTGCAGTCTTTGGTTTTTATTATAAGTAGCAGTGACGTCACTCTTTCTCTATCTATTCCTAATGGAATAGAGAACTCTTCTTTTTTTTTTCAGTTATGTGACACGATTCCACCCCACCACAAAGAACATTACCAACTGTTTAAAATCAGATACAGTAAAAACAAAGG
>OZ038511.1:82377502-82392502 GCA_964036315.1 Acanthosepion esculentum | reverse complement strand
GCGGGGGAAAATTAGGTCACCGCAGGCATTTGAAAAATTCTAGCTTAAACGACCTTGTACCAATTTTGCAAATGTCGATCTACTAGAAACAGGGAGAAAGGAAAACAAAATCTATTTTTCAAATTATTATAATTAAGACATTTTTTATTACTTTTATTCCTGCATTAATTATTAATTTTATTGTGCGTTTTATTGTAATTAAATTGAAAATCATTATTTCAATCGTTGTAACGTTTATTATAATTACCTTTGCTTTAATTAGAATTGCCACTTGCTCGATTCACCAGTAGAATTATTTTCCTTTGTGATTGTCTGTAATTTTGACAGCAAAGGTCATTCGATGCGGTATAATAAAAAAAGCATTCTGAGGATTCATTTGCAAGGCGGGGTGTCTTGTTTACTTACTGATTTACAAATTATATACTTTCTAAAGATATTTCCTTCTTTTCATTATGTCTGGAAAATAGCCAGACATACAATCAAGAAATATGCCTAATTTGGAATCTATCTATCTATCTATCTATCTATCTATCTATCTATCTATCTATCTATCTATCTGTCCTTCATTCCGTTCATATCTATCTCCATATTTATCTATCTTTCTATATATTTAGCGTTAATTCTGTTAATATCTATCTATCTAGCTAGCTATTGTTCATTGGTTTCATATCTATCAAACTATATTTCATTTAGTTCATATCTATCTATCTAGCTATCTATCTATCTAGCTAGCTAACTTGCTAGTTAGCTAGCTAGCTATCATTACGTTTACATCTATCTATCTATCTATCTATCTATCTATCTATCTATCTATCTATCATCCCGCTCATATCTATCTATCTATCTATCTATCTATCTATCTATCTATCTATCTATCTATCTATCTATCTATCTATGTGACTGTCGTTCATTCCCTTCATATCTATCTATCTATTTATCTATCTATCTATCTATCTATCTATCTATCTATCTATCTATCTCAGTCCATTCCTATCTATCTATCTAGCTAGCTAGCTATCATTACGTTTACATCTATCTATCTATCTATCTATCCTATCATTCTGTTCATATCTATCTATCTATCTATCTATCTATCTATCTATCTATATCTCTATGTGACTGTCGTTCATTCCCTTTATATCTATCTGTCTATCTATCTATCTATCTATCTATCTATCTGTCTGTCTGTACATATCTATCTATCTATCTATCTATCTATCTATCTATCTATCTATCTATCTATCATTCCATAATCTAACCCTTTCTCATTCTCTCTCTCTCGCTATCTATCTATCTATCTATCTATCTATCTATCTATCTATCTATCTCATTCCATTCTCTCTCCCTTTCTCTCTTTCTCTCTCTCTCTCTCTATCTATCTATCTATCTATCTATCTATCTATCTATCTATCTATCTCTTTTTACCTTTCTGAATCTCATTTCTCTCCCCTCCATTTCTTATCCGTACCTCCATATTTTCTGATAATTTTCCTTTCTTTGTAGTTGAGTGAATGTAATTCTTTCTTCTCACTGCCATTTTAATATCTCTCCTGACCGCCAAAATATCTCTCAATCTTTCTACTTCCAAACTCATTTCTCTCCCCACCCTCTCTACTGTATTCTAGTTTTTCCACTTTTCTCATATCCCATTCTACGTTCTCTCTCTCTCTCTCTCTCTCTCTCATACTCTCTCTTTCCCACTCCCTTAACATTGTTTTACATTTTCCTCTCATTTTCACATCTTTCCCCCCCCTCTCTCTCTATTTATATATATATATATATATATATATATATATATATATATATATATATATATATATATATATCTTTCTTTCTTTTGTACTTATTCTTTCGGTGTATCCAAGTATGCGTGCATGGATGCGATGTTTCTTCCATATTTCGCCGATAATTATGAGGTAATTTTCTACTATAAAAAAAACATCGTCAAATCTGAATCTGCATCACAAACAAATAGAATTCCTTTCTTACCTTTTCTCCGGCAGCCACAATTTCTCCGTACCCTCCTCGTCTCCTCCCTAGTCTATTGACCCGATCCTTACCGCCCAAACCATTGCATACAAGAAGGAGCAAAGAAAAAAACTAAAACATAATTTACGCGTCACAGACACGCTCTGCTGCTTTACCAATCGCTTGGGCACAATCGGCGACGCCGTGCTCAGCAAAGTGAACAGTTCGCGATCGTTCTGGGCAAGTGAGCGAACGACACGCTTCATTGGTCGGCTTCGCGCACGCGCAGACACGCTCGGCCGGCGTTGCTGGGGCTTTTAAGTGACCATTTTATGAGCGTTTACGCGCTGAGTCTACTGAAAAAGTTGGGAGATGAAAAGGACGAAAAGAAAAGAAACAGAAGTCTTGAAATGTCAGCGTTTTTTGTGTCTTCATTTCTTTGTTGTTTAATGATCTCAGAAAGAAATGCCAGAAAGTAAATATTTTGGCAAAGAGAATTTAAATGAGTGAGAGAAGTCATAATTTTAAATAGATTATTATTGTTATTATTATTATTATCATTATTATTATGATAACTAATACAGAGAATAATGGTGTGATGATTTCGCAGTAGATTGACAATGGAAGAAGAGAAGAGTAGAGGACGATAAGGTGATAGGAATAGAATAAAATGCATATAGGAATTTGAAGCAAAATTAACAATGAGAGGAAGAAAATTGGAAAATTGTGTAAAACGATGATGATGATGATGATGATGATGATGATGATGATGATGAAGAAGAAGAAGAAGAAGAAGAAGAAGAAGAAGAAGAAGAAGAAGAAGAAGAGAGCAGCTTTTACAGAGGAAAGAGAAAAGAGACAGTTCTACTTAGTAGGATAAGAAGAAGAAAAAGAGAAGGGAGCAGGTGTTACATAGTAAAAGAAAAGAAGTAGAAGAGGAAGAAGAAAAGAGGCACTGTTTCATAGTAGGAAGGAGAAGAAGAAGAAGAAGAAGAGTGCATATGTTACATAGTAGGAAGACGTAGAACAAAAAAAAGAAGAGAGCAGGTGTTACATAGAAGAAAGAAGAAGAAGAAGAAGAAGAAGAAGAAGAAGAAGAAGAAGAAGAAGAAGAAGAAGAAGAAGAAGAAGAAGAAGAAGAAGAAGAGAGCAGTTACATAGTAGAAGAAGAAGGAGGAGGAGGTGGAGAAGGAGGAGGTGGAGGAGAAATGGGAGAAGAAAAGCGTCATTTTTACACAGTAAGATGAAGAAGAGAAGAAGAAGAAGAAGAGACGAAGAAGAAGAAGAAGAAGAAGAAGAAGAAGAAAGTAGTTGCTACACAGTAAACAAAGAAGAAGAAGAAAAAAGTCAGTGTTACATATTAATAGTAATAGTAGTATTAAGAAGAAGAAGAAGAAGAAGAAGAAGAAGAAGAAGAAGAAGAAGAAGAAGAAGAAGAAGAAGAAGAAGAAGAAGAAGAAGAAAATGAAAGAGAGTAGGTTGGTGAAAAAGAAAGATAGGGTCATTATGAAGAATTAGTAACAGTTAATAATAGCGATGAGAAAATGACAATCTAAAAGTACGTGGAAAGAAGAAGAAGAAGAAGAAGAAGAAGAAGAAGAAGAAGAAGAAGAAAGTTTTGACGAAAACGAAGAAGAAGAAAAGGAAAAATAACAACATAGTGAAGAAGTATATGGTGATGAAAAAAGAAAGAAGGTGAAGAAGGAAGAAGAGTAGTAAAATGCATAATAGTAAAGAAGAAGAATAAATTAAGAAGACGAAGGAAAAATAAAAAAATCAGGAGATGAAAAAGAAGAAAGAAAACGAAGACAAAGGAATCGAAGAAGAAGAAGAAAAGGAAAAAGAAGAAGAGAACTACGAAGAGCAAGCGTAAAAATAATTATGAAGTAGGAAGAAGAGAAAATACATGATAGTAATGAAGAAGACGAAGAAGAAGAAAAAAAACAAGAAAAAGAAGAGAAGAAAAAGAAGAAGAAGAAGCAAGTTAAGACGAAAACGAAGAAGAAGAAGAGGAACAAGAAGAAATAAGAATAACAAGTACAAAAAGAAGAAAAAGAAGAAGAACAACGAGGACAAACAGAAGAAGAAGAAGAAGAAGACGAAGAAGAAGAAGAAGAAGAAGAAGATGATGATGAAGTAGAAGTAGTAGAAGAAGAGGAAGAAGTAGAAGTAGAAGAAGGGGAATAAGAAAAAGAAGAAAAAGAAAAAGGAGAAGAAGAAGAAGAAGAAGAAAAAGGAGAAGAAGTAGAAGAAGAAGAGAAGAAGAAGAAGAATAAGAAGAAGTAGAAGAAGAAGAAGAAGAAGAAGAAGGAGAAAACGAAGAATAAGAAAAAGAAGTAAAAAGAAGAAGAAGAAGAAGAAGAAGAAGAAGGAGAAAAAGAAGAAGAACAAGAAGAACAAGAAGATGAAGAAGAGAAGGAGAAGATAATGAAACTGAAAAAGAAAACATATCATAAAGAATAAATATGTTGCTGTCTCACGGTCAGCTCACGTTGCAACACCGGTTCACGTATGATCACCGACGTTAAGCCACGTTGGTCCTGGTTAATTTGTATATGGGCGACCGATAGGGGATATCACCTTTCATTTTCTGATGTTAAGTATATCTCTATTTACTTTCAATTTTGCTCACGCCCCTATCACGTTAAAGTATTGGTCCCCATACATATACCGAAGTTAAGCAACGTCGAGCCTGATCAGTACCTATATGGGTGAGAGTTTGGGAATACCAGGTGCTGTAAGCTTGGATGTGCGGGTGGTGTAATCGATAATGACTAGGAATTGTTAATCGGAGAGCCGAGTTTCAATTCCAGTCGGGTTCGTTATATTCACTTACGCGTAAATACCTTCGGCAAAGTTATAAATCAACCTCTTCCACAGCTATGTTTTTTTATTCCTGTCACTGGATCTAACCAACGCCTTTATCCACTGTGCCAAGTGTCCTTGAGGACCCGAAGAGTGTGAGTTCAATACCGGGTTAACTGATAATTGACATCCATTAAACATGGCACATGGAACTAGAACAGTTTATTCCAGTGAGCGAAATAAAGGGTTCAGTTGGACATTCCAACCACCTGAAGAAGGCCGGAGCGTACGACGGCCGTAACGTTGTAATAAATATGGCGACAAAGGTGAGAACAACAGTCCGAATAATGTAAATAATGTACATAATACCTCATCTCAGAAATATAGACAGACACTGAAAGGCCGAAACGTTGTAATAAATATGACAAGGAAGATGAGTATAATAGTCCGAATAATGTAAATAATGTACATAATACCTCATCTCAGAAATATAGAGACGATATAGTCATATCATAATATAGTCGTAATGGGTATTGATTATTATTCATTCTAAATCTTACATTAATTCATCTTCATTGTCCTTCGTCTTTTTTAAAACTTAATTTCCCCCTGTCTCTACTGCCTGCTTATTTTTCTCCACATTCATAAAAAAAAAAATCGCTGGCCACTCGTATTCTAGCCAATCCCTAATTCAGGCGCTCGCTCAGGAACATTTGTGTTCGTTCAACACCCACAAAGCCCACCTGTGGTTTATACTTCAACTAAGCTGAACAGACCTTAGTTACAGTTTCTGGGAGAGAGCGTGTTATCTAGCGTGATCAACAATCAGAACAACGCCAGCAGACTCAAACCTTCGGTTAAGATGACTTGTGACTTCTTGCTAGCACAGCTATCGACGGTCCTCCAAGGGTTACCTCTACCTATTTTCATTCAGAAGGCTTGGGTTATGCACTTTCCAAAGGTGCCGCACACGGATTTTCCCGCTCCAGACCGATAAGTAACCTTCCTGTCAAATCAACCGTGGTGAGATTCGAACCTGGGCCTCATAGGATGATTGAAAAGTTACACTCTATTTTATTTATGAGTTGCCAGCCAGGCGTCCTGGCTTAACACACTGTGACGTTTTTCTTTGGGGTTGACTAAAGGAGCAAGTCTATATTACCGAACCAAGAATTTCGAAGAACTTGAAGGGCGAATACAAGAAGTGATGTCACTTAAGTTCCTGATAAAATTCCTTGATGCGATTCCTGGACGACTGTGACGTCACACAAGACCACGTGAGAGTGAAAACGAGAATTATTAAGTATGGGGAAGCTGTTGGTATAAACCAATGGCTTTTGTTATCAATTATAGGCATTTAAGAATATTTCTGGAGATTTTATAGTTTATTTTGTTCAGGTTGTTATATATATATATATATATATATATGTGTGTGTGTGTGTGCGTGTGTGTGTGTGTGTGTGTGTGTGTGTGTGTGTGTGTGTGTGTGTGTGTGTGTGTGTTTAGGCGGCATATTTTCATTCAAACAGGTATGGTTAAATAATTTAGAATTTAATTAATATTCATTATTAATGAGGCTTTGTTTAATTTTTAAAAAAATATTAATCAACCCTCAAATATTAAACAACCCTTGTTTAATACTTTGAAAATATGAAACCATCAGTGCCTGAGTGAGCGTCTGAATTAGGGATTGACTAGCCGCGCTTAATAGACGGGTATCCTCGAATACGAGTGGCCAGCTTTTTATTTATATATATATATGTATGAATGAGGACAAAAATAAGCAGGAGGAGAGACGGAGGGAATAATTTAGAAATTAATTAATAATCATTATTAATGAGGTATGGTTTACTATTTTTAAAATATTAAACAACCCTAAATAATGATTTTCCTAATTACATTGTTGATGAACAAATTAGACGACATATTAGGTATATAAACATATTTCAAAATGAATCCAATACATTATTAAATAACTCTAAATAACTCTAAATATATCAAATTACTATACCGTAATCAAATGCATTCTAACGATAAGCAGGAGAAAAAAATCTAAAAAACACATAAACCCCACTGATCCAAGTAAAAAAAATGAAATCATTTATATACTAAACTAAATTTAATACAACCAACCTAGTTGTCCAAAACAATTCTTCTCCGTCAACTAGCATCATACAAAAAGGCCAGCATTGTATATCAATTGAAATGTACTTTATGGTATTGTATCTCGGATAAAAATTGTTAATACATATGTTTTTACAACGACGATGCTAATAAAAAGGCTTACGTTATATTTGGTCAAGCATAGTTCAATATCACAGCATTTACGGGCACACTCAAGTCCACACTCACAGTTTCGACAGATATTAGTTGAAAATACATCTATATTACGTAAAAATAATAATAAGCAAAAACTAAAAAACCTAGGAGTCCTATATAAGAGAATTAAAGCCCAACATAGATAAATTCAATTACGAGTATAGTAAAAAAGTTCTTAAATGCTTATATATATATATATATATATATATATATATATATATATATATATATATATATATATAAATATAAAAGTGGACATTTTATATTTACACACGCTCTATCTCTGATATTGACCACTTTATCCCATAAATATAGCACACTTTAAGACTATATTTCTTCATATATATATATATATATATATATATATATATATATATATATATATATATGCGTGTGTGTGCGTGTGTGTGCGTGATATATTTGATAAATGTGATATAAAATAGGATGAGAGGGTCAAGAATAGTGCAATACTAAAGAAATGTAACAACATTACACGCATTGAAACCATTCTAGCAAGATGCAACGTAGGTGGGCTGGTCCTGTTGTAATAAAGGTGCTGTATGGACAACTACCAAACTCCAAGCGTTCAGTTGGACGTCCACTCTTACGCCACAAACACAAATTGAATGACAATTTGAAACGCCTCAACTTTGATCTGAAAACCTGGGAATTCCAAGCATCAAACCGAAAGGAGTGGCGCAAGACATGGTTCATTAAGTTAAAGGGTTTTGAAGACATTAGACTGAAACACCGTGACCAGCTTCGTCAAGCTCTGAAGCAGAGACGCTATCAAAATCCTGCTTTAACAAATTTCATCTGTCAGTGTGGCCGTGTTGTCTGCAGCAAAGCTGGGGTAGTATCGCACTTAAGAAAGCACAAATGAAATATGTCTTTCCCTTAACTGAGTTTCTTCACAATAGCCCCTGCAAGTATGCATAAGTGTAAAACGAAAGGCACCATCGAATGCCGAGCCTCATTTATCGTTCAGAAAGGGGAGTCCGCTATATATATTGTTAATGTTATAAAGCTTGTCATTTCATTTCCAACCTCCGTTTTGGTTATTCCTCATTCAGTAACCTTTTCTAGGTTATATTTTGGAGACGAGGATAAGATATTGACTTTGAGCAGAGTAAATGTAAAAAGTGGGGTGTTATATACCGTACCTATGAACACTAATGGATATGTCTCAATCCTAATAAATTCGTTGGGCACTATTGTAAGTGAAAGGTAATATGCAAAGTAGTCCACCACTAGCAGTGGTTTACCTATTTAACGACGCTGGCGAGTATTGTAATTTGTTGATGTTATAAAGATTAACCTTTCATTTCCAAGCACGACTTTGGTTATTCCGCATTCAGTAACATTTTCTAAGTTACAAAAATAAGCAAGGAGAAAAAGGTTTCGGATTTCTGGTACAATAAAAGTTAAAATCTCTACATGTTATTGTTATTTTTATTTTATTTTTTTCACACATGTAATGAGCACTTTTTAATACTACTGTTTCCTGGTCTGCTTCAACTCTGACCATTAAGCTTTAAGCCGTTGGCGCACGGTAGGGATGAAGGTGAATTTAAGCGTATTTATTTTTCGATAAACACACCAGCGACTAAGAGAACTCCATTCGTTTATCGAATAGTATTGCATTAGTAGCAGTATTAGTCACGCTTTACAAACTCCCACTTTCTCTCCCGAGCGCTCAAGTGAAATAATTTTTCAGGCGCATATATATATTCATCCACACGCACACACATACACACACAAGAAACGAAAAAAAATATTAATATACAACCCAGTGTGTCTAAAGGTTTTTAATATTTTAATATTTCTTATTGTTCAATATATATATATATATATATATATATATATATATATATATATATATATATATATATATATATATATAAATAAAAAAGGAAAGAACAGTAAGATATAAAATCCGGTGTTCTTATAGATATTTTTATTTTTACACAATAGTGCTCTATGTAAATTTAAATTTACAGAGCATTAATATTATAAATTAATAGATTTAAAATATGGTTTTACCGCTACACAGTGATGACCATGTTTCAGAAATGGAAGCTAAAGCCCCTGAATTTAATTTTGTTATTAAACCAAAGACATTAGTTCCATTTCCTCATCAAGCGAATTTTGGAGTAACTTACTTTTTAAACTTTTTAACTTACTGTGCCGTTAACAACCGTAAATTTTAAAAAGTAAGTTACTCCAAAATTCGCTTGATGAGGAAATGGAACTAATGTCTTTGGTTTAATAACAAAATTAAATTCAGGGGCTTTAGCTTCCATTTCTGAAACATGGTCATCACTGTGTAGCGGTAAAACCATATTTTAAATCTATTAATTTATAATATATATATATATATATATATATATATATATATATATAAATATATATATATATATATATATAAATATATATATATATATATATAAAAGTGTGTGTGTGTTCATATATATATATATATATATATATATATATATATATATATATGTATGTATGTATATATATATTTGATGTATCCCTTTACTGCTCGCCGTATGCCGTGGATTGCCACGGTGTTTCTGCAGGCAGATGTGGAGGGACACATCTCCTGATGATGGCCATGTTGGCCGAAATTAGTCGAGGAATTTAACTGAAATAATAATAAAAACGAAAGAATATTAATATACAGCCCAGTGTGTCTAAAGGTTTTTAATTTTTTAAATATTTTTACTGTTCAATACACACACACACACACACACACACACACATATATATATATATATATATATATATTGAACAATAAAAAATATTTAAAAAATTAAAACCTTCAGACACACTGGGTTGTAGATTAATATTCTTTTGTTTTTATTATTATTATTTCATTTAGATTCCTCGACTAGTTTCGGCCAACATGGCCATCATCAGGAGAAAATTATTTCTGTTTGCTGGTAGCGGTGAACTACAGAAAAGAATGTCTTGATGGAGAAAATGAACTTTAGTCTGTAGTTTTCATTTGTTTTTTGTTTTTTTGTTTTTTCTTTTTAACATGATTTTTTTTAACATTCCTTGTGTTGGTCAAACAGTCTCTTTTAAGTTGATATGTGAGATAAGAACTGGGTGGATTCATGCTGCTCTGAATTCCCTTGGTCATTTTGACAGTTTTATTGGCTCCTGGGAAGGGGATTTGTCTCTGTTGTGTGTGTGTGTGTGTGTTATTTGGTTCTTTGGGAGTGAGTGAGTATGATGTGTGTATGCGTGTATATTGCTGTGGGCGTGTGTGTTATAAATTCGCTCATTAGGGAGTGAGTGAGTATGATGTGTGTAAGTGTGTCTATTCGTGTGGGTGTGTGTATAAGTGTGAGGCCTCAACACCTCCATAAGCATGTCTGTCTTGTGTGGGTGAGAAATGTGGGTAGCTTTTGATTTGTAGGGCTATATATTAATACTATCTATATTGTTAAATATATAGTACGTTAGTATAGTACGTTTTTAAACGTTCTATCCACTTATTTTCATGGAACTCTAAAATCTTTCTAATGTTATCTGCTCTGGACTTTTCTATTCTCTCAATTATAGTGAATTTGGCATGGGTTTTGAAATCGTGTTTTTCTAGACGGAAATGTTGTTCTACAGGTAATCATTTTTCATGGGAAATCGACTTGATTTGATTGCGATAATTATTAATTCTGTAGTGAAAGGGCCATTCAGATTTTCCTACATATTGTTTCTGGCATAGTGTGCATTCTAGGAGGTAAATTATGTTATGACTTCTACAGTGAGAATCGTGGTAGATTTTGAAAGTAGATTTAGTGACTGAGCTAGTAAATGAATTCGTGTGTCTAATGTGGTTGCAGCATAAGCTTCTTGTGTTGTTACATGGTTGGGGAAATCCTGTTGTTTTTGTTGTTAGTTTATTACGGATTACGTTGTCCCCTGAAATGTGGTTACTACATATGATTTCTTTTAGGTTCTTAGGTCTACGATATGCTAGAAGGCCGGGTTAAACAATTTTTTAGGTCTGGTTTCCCAGCGACTTTTAATTATTTGGAATAGTGGAGGAAGAGTGGGGTTGAAAGTGGTTACTCGAGGAATGCGGCTAGATTTATTTTTAATCTTGTACATTAGGGTGTCTTCTCTAGGTGTGGAAATTGCTTTATTTGTTCCCTGATTAGGTGTTGTTTATAACCACGTGTTGTGAATTAATGCTCCAGATTTTCTATGTGTTTATTTAATTCTTCATTATTGGAACATATCCTTCTGAGTCTAAGTGCTTGTGAATAGGGAAGATTCTTTTTGAGGTGTTTTGGGTGGGAAGACTTAAAGTGTAGATAGTTGTGGTTGTCGGTGATTTTAGTGTGTAGTGTCGTTTGTAGTTTCCTGTTTTCATCTATGTAAATGCAGGTGTCTAAAAATGTTACCGATCTTGTGGATTTTTCATAGTCAAAATTAATTGAGTCGTGCACTGTGTTTAGGGTTATGAGAAATTGGATAAGTTTGTCGTCACTGCCCGTGTATATAAAGAATATATCATCGATATATCTTGCATAGAATACGCAGTCGCTACCGATGAGGGAATAGATATGGGTCTCCTCAAATTTTCCCATGAATATTGTAGCATATGATGGAGTTGCAGTGGTGCCCATGGCACAGCCTCTTACTTGCAGGTAGTGTGCTCCATTGAAGTTGAAAGTATTCAATGTAAGAATATGCTCCATGATTTTTATGATAACTTCTGTGGTGGGTGGTCTTGTTTTCTTCTTTTAGTAAGGTTAGCCCTTCGATCTGTTTAATGTTTGAATAGAGTGACCTTACGTCCATAGACACTAGAATACCATTCTCTGGAAATGTTTGTATGTGATTAATTTTGTTTAGTAGATCTGTTGTGTCTCTGATGTAGGATTTTACTTCCTTAGCTAAGGGTTGTATGTAATGGTCCACATATTTGGAAATTTTGGTCGTGTGGCATTTGAATGATGAAATGACCGGCCTTCCTGGGTTGTTGCTTTTGTGTATTTTAGGAAGGAGATAGAAGCGAGCAGGTGTAATGTGTGTGGGTGTAAGTGTTGTGCATGTTTCCTTGACGATTAGATTGTTGCGAAGCATTATGTTTAGTGAGCTAGTTAATTCTTTTTAGTATTCGGGAAGAGGATCTGTAGGTAAGCATTTATAGGTTTCTTTGTCAGCTAGCTGATTGTTGGCCTCTTTAATGTATTCTTTGATTCCCCAGATCCCTGTGGCACCCCCTTTTGTCAGCCTGTGTTATGATTAGGTCATCTCTATGTGTCAGCGTGTCAAGGGCTATACGTTCCCCTTCAGTAATATTGTTATGTGGCAGCTTACATGCTATTGTTTTCTTTCTGTCATTTGCTACGGCTATATCAAATGTTTGTATAGTAATGTTTGTTTTTTTGTGGGGTGTATGTAGTATCCTTCTCTTTTAATGTATCAAGTATGGAAGGTGTGTGATTATTGTCCCCGTAGTGGGCTTTTAGCCGTATTTTTCGGAAGAAGGATTTCAGGTTCTTTCCAAGCTGTCTTTATCAAACCTTGGGGGACTAGGGCATAAGCTTAGTCCTTTATTTAATAACCTGAATGTGTTGAGTGAAAATGTATTGTTACTTAAATTTATAACTCGCCCGGAAAAGTCAAGTTTGAATTTGCAAGCATGGCGAAGTTCTTTCGTAAAAGCTCGAAATGGGGTTATGTGTTCTGTAGAAGGGCTGCTGTGTTTTGGTTTGTATATGTTTGTACGGTACCCTAAGGATGTCCGCGTAAGTTAGTGGTTTGTTTTGTGTATGTGTTTGTTTTGAGATTCTAGCTATCGTTGATGGTGGCGGTGTTGTTATTGTTGGTTGTGGTGCTGGTGGTTGTCTGTTGGTGTATTTGTTTGGTCTGCTTTGTGTTTGCATTGGTTGTGTGGTACTCAAGGTAGTTACGGTGTTTTGTTGTTTTCTATGGTGGTATGGTCGTTCACTTTTATCTGAGTTTGGCTTGATTTCTCTTTTGTTCCCCTGTCTGGAGGAAATATTCCATTTTAATTTTCTTTTTTATATATATATATATATTATAGTAAAAAAAAAGAAAAACCAGTACGGTATATAATTCGGTGTTCTTATTGATATTTTTATTTTTACAAAACACTGCTCAATGTAAATTTACAGAGCATAAATATTATAAATTAACTGATTTAAAAATATGGTCTCATCGCTACACAGGAATTACCATGTTTCAAAAACAGAAACTAAAATCTTCAAGTTCAATAATATAATTAAATTAAAAGCTTTAGTTCTGTTTCATTTTCAAGCGAATTATGGAATAACTTTTTTTTCTTTTTTTTAGAAAAAATAAGTTATTTCATAATTCGCTTCAAGATGAAACAGAACTAATGTTTTTAATTTAATTATATTATTGAATTTGAAGATTTTAGTTTCTGTTTTTGAAACATGGTAATTCCTGTGTAGCGATGAAACCATATTTTTAAATCAGTTAATTTATAATATATATATATATATATATATATATATATATATATATATATATATATATATAAATTATAGGCATATATATATATATATATATATATATATATATATATATATACACATATGTGTGTGTATGTATATCAGTGTGCGTTTACACAAAATCCGTGGCGATCACATTTCGACTCACTTCGCAATATATTATCAATTTTAATCACCAGCTCTTGTAGAAGTGCATATCTCTCGACTCAAACATGTCTATGGACTTGTAGCTACTAATTTAAAATTAAGAAAAACAGAAATTTATATAGATGCTTCTAAAATCTCGAAAGCGTTGTATATCTTTAAACTACTGTTATTTGGACATCGTAAACAATGTAATTATCGTTCCAAGGACGATCACCTTCTGTCATCAACGTTTCCATATTAAATAATGTTGTGCCGATTAACGTTTTTTCTTTCTGTGTAGGCGACACAGTGACAAGCACGTAGTTTAATCCAGACGAATGGAAGGTCAAACTATCTAATTGTTTTAAACTGGATGTAGCTATTATATGTTCCTTGTCGTGGGTGGGAAAAATTATTATTTTTCATATATTTCAAACCAGTATGACATAAAATATGTGAAATTATCTGTCTGTCTCATTTTACATAGAGATAAAGAGTAGAAGATATTAATAAATAATAATTTTTATTTTCCCAAGTACATTCAATCTCATCTGAGACCATCTTCAGGGCTTGCTATATATGTGTTATGTGTTAACACTGTAAATTCACAATATTTTCCTCTATGCAAAGAAGGTAACTTATTCGATTTTTAAAGACTTTTTTAATTGTAATATTTTAATATAGTATTTTTATATAACAATTTTCATCTGCAAACAATTAATTACTTTGTTTCTATACCCGTAGTTGACTTTTGGATTCTCTTATATAAAGGATTTCCAGAATTTTAAGTTTTTGCTTATTATCATCTTGATGAAACACTGATGTATTTCGATTAATATCTATCTAAACGGTGAATGTGGATATTAGCGTTCCTTTAAATATTCTGAGATTGAACTATGATCGTTCAAGTGAAACCTAATCCTACTCGTCATCGTCGTTGTTGTAAAACGAACATACTTGCTAACATTTTTATCAAAGATGCAATTTCCCAAAGGACTTTTAAATCGATATAAGATATTGGCATTTTTTAAAATGCTAGTTGAAGGAGAAGTGTTGTCATATATGACTAGGTTGGTTGTATAAAATTTATTATAGTATATAATTAATTTTATGTCTTTTACTTGGATCAGTGGTGGGTATATTCGTGTTTATGAGACTTTTAAGAATGTTTCTTTCTGTTTTTAGTTAGAATATAGTTGATTTGATTATAGTAATTTGAAATGTTTCGAGATATTTAAGGACGTATTATGTACATTTTTAT
>OZ038511.1:82360002-82375002 GCA_964036315.1 Acanthosepion esculentum | reverse complement strand
CAAATCATAGAATGACTGGAAAGAAAGCAGAAAAAAAGGGATAACAAAAAAAGAATAATAACAAAAAAGGAAAATAAAAAGAAATTATTGAAGGAAGTATTTCAAGGAACAAATGAAGAGCAAGGTCGGCTGTAAAAAGGGAAGAAATAATAATAATAATAATTAGAATAATAATAATAATAATAATAATAATAATAATAATAATAATAATAATAAAAACCTGTTTTGGAAAAGAGACAGAAAAAAACAAGCAAACGTAAAAGACGAATCAAGTGTTTAAGAAGGAAAGACCAGTAAAGAAAGAAAAAAATAGTGGGTCAGAATAAATAACGAAAACCTGTTGAATAAAGTACAAACTATAATATATGGTAATAAGGAAGGAAGGAAGTAAGAAAGGAAGGAAAGATGAAGAAGAAGAAGAAGAAGAAGAATAGGTTTAAATAGGAAACGATGTAAAATTCTGTTGTTGCTGCATGTGATGATGATGACGATGATGACAGCGACGATCAACATCAGCAAATACTATGACAATGGATCAGATAAAAAGAGCAGGACGATAAGTAGTGTAATAAATTTTGTTTAGCATATAAAATTTGATGATGATAGTGATGATGATGATGATGATGATGATGAAATAGTAAAGAGTAGAATGATCATGATGACAAAATAGCAAGAAGAATGATGACGATGATGACGATTCTGATGATGAGGATGATGAAATAGTAAGAAGAATGATGAGGATGATGATGATGATGATGATGATTATGAGATAATAAGAATGATGATGATGACGAAGATGAGATAATAAGAATGATGATGATGATGATGATGATGACGACGACGATGACGATGACGACGATGACGATGATGAAATAGCATGAAGGATGATGATGATGATGATCAAATAGCAAGTCGAAACATGTTGATGATGAAGTAGCAAGGAGGATGATGATGATGACGACGACGACGACGACGATGATGATGATAAAATAGCAAAGAGAAGAATGATTATGATGATGATGAAATAGAAAGATGACGATGATGATGATGGTGATTATGATGAATTTGTAAGGAGAAAAATGATGATGCTGATGATGATATAGTAAGAATGATGATGATGATGATGATGATGATGATGATGATGATGATGATGATGATGATGATGATGATGATGATGATGGTGAAATAGGAGAAGAAGAAATGATCATCATCATCATAAGGCTGTGGAGGAGGAGGAGACTGAAGATAAGAAATAATAATGACAACAATAATAATAAAATGAAGAAAAAGAAGATGGAAGATGGAGAAGGGGAGGACAACAAATCAAAAATAACATATTTACATCAAAATATGAAACTTGGAAAAAACCTAGCGAATCCTCATATTTTCAGACGTTTCTCTGAAACTATGTTTATTAATGTCTATCTCCGATATAATCAGATATAAAATCAAATTGTTATTCAATTGTTAATATCTTTTTTCCAGAGTTTTCCTCAAAGGAGAAAGTTTTATTCGAGCGTAATCTTTAAAATTTCCCAGGCCAATTCTGTATTCGTATGCATCATTTATAAATTACCCGCATTTTCACTGCTATCTCTTCTAGTTTCGCTTTTATGATTTAATCATTTTTTTTCTTCTTACCTTGATCCGTTCTATCCGAGTTCCTCTTTTTTTAATATCTCCATTTTAGTTTGTCACCATTTTTTCTTCGTTATTCCTTCTTTCTGCGAATTCTTTCTTCCCTCAAAAGTGTTGCACGTCCCTCCAATATATGTTAGTATCAATAAGGCAAAAACGAATAACCTTCAAGAAGGAAGAAGGACATTTAAAACAAGAAAATGCTCCTTAAAATTGTATGACGAAAGAAGAAGAAGAAGAAGAAGAAGAAGAAGAAGAAGAAGAAGAAGAAGAAGAAGAAGAAGAAGAAGAAGAAGAAGAAGAAGATGATGATGATGATAATGACGATGAGGATGATGATGATGAAGAAGAATCTTTGCTTTAGAAACTTCTAGAAACTTGACTGGGCGGCTGTCTTCTGCCATCAACGTGGCGTCAAAATTGAGCGGGGTAAAAGAGCGGGAACTTGTTACGGGACTTACCTATGCACCTGACATCGGAAAATGGCGCCATACATATGTTAGTTTTAGGTGCACACAGGATTTGCAACAAAGGAGATAATAATAATGATAATAATAATAATAATAATAATAATAATAATAACAACAACAACAACAACAACAATAATAATAATAATAATAAATGTCTATCCAACCTATCATTGACCACCCGGAATCAAATGTTGATAAGCTGTACGTACCAAGAGCTATAGGTGGCCGAGTTCTAATCCAACTTGAACTAAGTCTAAAACTAAATCAATATGACTGGAAGCATAGGTCACAATAACCAATGACCCTCTCCTACAAATAGTAAAACACAAAATCCACTCTATCAACAAAGGAGCCTCACTCTTCAAGAAACAGCTTAATATGCCTGAAACCCTACCAACAAAAAACGAATACTATCTACGCGAAAAGAGCAAAACAGAAAGCAAAACAACTTGGCCAAATGAAATTACAAAAAAAAAAACGGGAAGACAAGGCGTTGTGTCGCAAATACCTAAAAAGAACGAAAGAAGCAATTGTGGACCAACAGAAAACACATCAGTGGCTGAGGAGAACCGGTCTGAAAACATGAGACAGAGGGCCTAATTATTGCAGTTCAGGACCAAAGCCTCGTAACCAGATCCTATAACTGTCACATAATCAAGGATGGAACTATCCCGAAATGCAGGATCTGTGGAAAATATGATAAAGCTGTCGACCATATTATGCTAAAATATGAATATACCCAGAGACATAACAAGGTAGTGACATATGTGCACTGGAAGATATTCAAGAAGCGCAAAATCGAAACGACTGAGAGACAGTATGAGCACCAACCAAACACAGTTACCCAAAATAACGATGTAACTATCCTCTGGGACATGCGAATTCAAACCGACAGGGAAATAAAAGCCAACAAACCTGATATTATCATAAATAACAAGAAATTCAGGAAGTGTATGCTTATTGAAATAGCAGTTGAATTTAAGAAAAACACCTCCATAAAAATTATTGAGAAACTGTCCCAATACAAGGATCAGAAGATCGAGATTAACCGGGTGTGGAGAATGAAGACTGAGACTGTCGTACCAACAGTAATCGGAGCTCTGGGTCACGTGAGAAAAGGAATAAACAATTTTACTAATAGTGTCCCAGGTAACATCGACATGCCAGTTGCCTAGATGATCGCCCTACTGGGAACACATATACTAAAAAAAGTGCTAACAATTAAATAACAATTCTTCTATAAGCCCTAAGAAGCATAGTTTGGACCCGAAATTGCAGGACACAAAGTAGGGAACATAACGTACACAAATAATAATAATAATAATAATAATAATAATAATAATAATAATAATAATAATAATAAGCTAACTCAAAATTACAAAGAACACATACTGAAAAATTATGTTAGCTCAAAATGAAGATTATGTGATAAATATTCAGAAACAATTGACCATCTTGTATCAGGTTGATCGGTATTGGCATTTCCTGAATATAAAAACGGGATTGACAGAATGGGTCAATATAAGCATTGGAAAATCTGCAACTTTTACGGAAAGTAACCTGCAAATAATTGGTATAGACACCACCCAGACCCGATTACGGAGATAGGATCTGTAAATAATTTTATGGAACTTTACTATACACAGAGGCCGGACGATGAAAGCTAATCGCCCAGACATTGCGATCAGAGACCCCAAAAGCAACATGTGCCTTCTTAATGACATAGCAGTCCTGCAGGTTATATCAAAATACAAGGACCTTGAAATTGAAATCTCAAAAAATGTGGCACATGAGAATAACGACAACACCACTTGTAGTTGGAGCCCTCGGATTAATTGGAAAAGATTCCAAGAGACTCGTTGAAGGAATTCCTGGTAGCCCATGTCTTAAAGAAATACAAAAAATTGTACAGTCCGCACCTTACGAAATGTAAAATATGTGTGATCTTGGCTGTATTCTTTTTCCTTCAAAAAATGTGCAGTAGAAAATATCATGAAGCAATATCTGATCTTAGGTCCCTGATTGTGACCCGGAAAAAATGAGTATACACACAGACAGAACAATCGAAGCTAATCCAACCTTTTTATTACTATAAGCGTTATTATTAGTAGATACTCGTATTTGAAATAGACGTCGCATTTTGTTTTTAATTGAATTAATAATAATAATAATAATAATAATAATAATAATAATAATAATAATAATATCTGCACTGGAAAATTTGCAACTCCTACGGGAAGGAAACTGAAAGAAACTGGTACGAACACCACCCTGACCGGGTTACAGAGATAGGACCTGTTACAATTCCATGGGACTACACAATACACACTGACAGAACAATCAAAGCCAACCGCCCAGACATTGTTATTAAAGACCACAAACAAAATAAGTGCCTCCTTATTGATATGGCAGTCCCTGCTGACTGCAATGTGTCTTTGAAGATATTCGAAAAACTGTCAAAATACAAGGACCTTGAAATAGAAATCTCAAAAATGGGGAACATCAACAATCCCTGTTGTAGTTGGAGCCCTTGGACTGGTTGGAAAAGATTCAAGTAGGCTGATTGAAGGGATCCCTGGAAGTCCATGCCTCAAAGAGATACAAAAAATTGTTCTGACAAGTACAGCCCACACTTTACGAAGGGCTTTATCTATGTAATTATTTTTAATTTAATTTTTTTATTTTTTGCAGTGGAAAGTATCATGATGCCATTTCTAACCTTAGTTCCCAGGGCGGGACCCGGAAAGAAATGTGTAAACGCCAGATATCAAAGAAAATAATAATAATAATAATAATAATAATAATAATAATAATAATAATAATAATAATAATGATAAACCATGATTCCGTAAAAGCCAGCAAATTCAAAAGGCAATTTCAAGTTAAGGAAGAAAAACAATTAAAAAACTACAGCGTCAAATAATCGACTAAAGGAGACAAAAACAAACACAATAAAAGAAATGCAGAAACGATGTCAAGATACACTTCCTGGTCAATACTCTGCCCGTACCAAACAAGTTGATGTTGACAGACCCCAACCCAGTGCTTACGTATTGCAGGATTAAAAGCTGAAACCGAAGTTTTTATTCTTCCTGTCGAGGATCAATGCTAAGCAAATATACTGAAAAAGTTGTGTTAACCCAAACTGCAGATTATGAGATGAATAATCAGAAAAATTGAACATCTTCTATCAGATTACACGGTGTTAGCATCCACGAAATATGCGACTTGTCATGACAGCAGTAAAATATGCAATTTGTACGGGAAGAAAACTGTAAAAAAATTCGTATGAATGCCACCCAGATGCCGTCACAGAGATAGGATCTGTAACAATTTGATAGTAATTGGCAATACACACAAAGAAAACAATAAAAACTAATTGTCCAGACATCGTGATCAATGACCACAGGTATAGAATGTACTTTCTTATTGACATGGCAATTCCTGCACACCGTAATGTATCTTGGAAGAAAGTAAAAAATACCAAAGTGGAAATCTCAAATATGTGACCCATGTGGTCATTTATTAACTGCAGTTGTGGTTCTGACCATTTTTTTTTTTTTTAGTTTTTTTTTTTTTGAAAAGATTCTGATGTCACATCGGGTTTGGCACTTTTGTTATCAATTTAGAGATTCTTGATAAAACACGAAGAAATTGCTATATTGTTGGTTCTAAACTGGCTACTCGGCTTCAAACACTTTCCAACCGTCGCAGTGTAGCTTCCCTGTGCTTTTTACTATAACTATTTCATGGTAATTGGCACCTAGACTTTATGAATTTAAATGCAATACTAGACTGAGGGCAAGGTCTCATCATTTTGCAGCTGAAATGTCGAGCATTATTTATTCTGTGCTATACCGAAATGTGGCACAAGGCCTAATGGGGGTTGGGGAAAGGATGGTCTTCTTCTGTCTTAACTATAACTTAGCTAGCCGGAATCACTGACCCAATCGTACGAACAGTATTCCATACACCAAAACAACACATTCGTACGTACCTTTCTTACTACAACCACCATAATACCTCACTGTCTCTATGTAAATACTAACTAGTTCCCATATTTACAATTCATTGTCTGTGGGGGCAGGGGAAAAAACAATTCTAAAAACTACCCCAATGATTATTTACAGCTGAAATGGCTAGCTGTAACCATAAACAGTTAACAGTTTCTTCAATCGCACTTCTTGTTCGGAGTATGTCTTCCGGCTACTTGCTTTCCAGTTAACATTGATCTCATAGATTTAAATATAGTGTCAATAGTTATCTTTTATTTTCTTAATTCTTACCCTTTTAATGTCCTCTCTCTTTAATAGTGGTTTTTCTCATATTCTCTTACATTCAGTAACTTCTTGCATCTTAGTGGTTTTATTAATTTGCTTGGGGTGAAATGATTTTAAAAAATAGTTTCTTCTATTGCACTTTTCGTGTGGTGTAATCATCTCCGGCTTCCAGTTCAACTTTGATCTTGAAAGATTTAAATGTAATGTCAATCGTTATCTTCTCTCTCATTAATTCTAGACCTTTTATTGCCCTCTCCTCTTATTGGTATAATTTCTCAAATCCTCTAGAACTCAGTAAACACTCGCGACTTAGTGGCTTTATTGCCTTGCTTGGAGTGAAATTATTAAAAAGATGTTATCTGACATCTGGAGCAGAAGATGTGATGTTCGTACGAACAAGAGGACAGGCCAATGCAGAGGAATATATGTCATGTTGGATTTCTGCAGATAATGCTGAAATATTTTGGCAAGAAATACTTTGGTGATAAGATGGGGAAAGGATAAGACAAATAGGACCGAAGGAGGTACAAAGTAAAAAGTAAACGGAGGCGGGGGTTAAAATTTATGGAAACGGTTGTGGATCGGAAAAGGCCGTTGGATGATCGTGGCAAAGAAAAGAACTTCGATAAAAACAAGTGGAACAAAATGTAACGGAAGAAGATTTAGAAGAAGCGAAATGATAGAAAAGAAGTAAAAAGAAACGAAAAGACGTTGGCAATCGTGGCTCTCCACAATTTCCTATCATTTGTATCTCTTAATAAATTTTGTCTTTTTGTTATTTCTCCTAAACCTTGTTCCACCATCCATTTACTCAAGCTCATTCTTCTTCTTCCATGTGCCGTGTCCCTTCAGGACGTAGGTGATCATGGTTGTCCACAATTTCTTGTCTTTTGTAGCTCTTTTTGCTATTTCTCCTGAACCTTGTTCCACCATCCATTGACTCATGCTCATTCTTCTTCTATGTGCCGTTGAGTCTCTTCAGGACTTAGGTGATCATGGCGCTCCACAATTTCCTGTCCTTTGTAGCTCTTAATAATTGTTGTCTGTTCCCTCACTTAAACCCCGTTCCACCATTTATTTACTGAAGCTCATTAAATATTTTATGCGTTGTTTTCTTCTGCCCAACATTCCTTCAATCTGTCCTGTGAGTATCAATTTTTCCAAACCAACTCTCTTCATCATCTGCCTTAAAAATGACACCTGTCTCTTTCTGATGGTCATTTTTCTTTCCGTTTCCATTAACACTTCGTCGTTTCTGATATGATCGGTTCATGGCATTCTCAGCATTGTTCTTTAGAACTATATTTCTGTTGTTCCAAGTCTCTTCATCCTTGAGAAAATTGTCCAGCATTCACTGCCACGGCAGAGGACTTATACAGACAATAAAAAAAGAAGGAAAATTGAAGAAATAAAGAATGAAAGAAAAACGAACGAAAGACAAAGTAATGAGAACATAATTGTGCGAAGCCTGTTCAGAATTCATTTGCGACAAAACAATATGAATAATAGTAAGAGTAATAGTAGTCTTAACCGTTTCCCAATAAGGAAACAATCGGCATTAATTGACCGAGGAACCAGTACTGCTTTCAATTTAAATTTATAAAATTTTTCTCTTGAAACAATGTTTTAGGGAAGCATTTTTTTTCAAAATCAGTAGCTGTTATCGCGCCTTCGTTTCTGGGGATTTCCTTCCTAACCTTTTGTTTGAAGTTTTGTGCAATATCAATATTTTGATTAATACAAAAAGAAATCTTATCTTTACTAACGCATTATATATATATATATATATATATATATATATATATATATATATATATATATATATATATATATATATGAAAGTAGACACTTTTATGAAGTCTACTATTTTTTGTTTATAGTTATATTATATCCAAGATTATTTTTTAATGATATAGGTATATATATATATGTATGTATATATATGTATGCATATATATATAAATATATATATATATATATATATATATATATATATATATATGTGTGTGTGTGTGTGTGTGTGTGTGTGTGTGTCTACTCAGCATCTGGAGTTTGGGTATTGTATGAAACTCCAAGCTGTGCTAGCCATGAGGTATAATATGCATATTTATTAATATACACTAATAGCTCTGTTATATTACATTGATCACTTTTCCCTAACACCTGTGCTAAATGAACTATGTCATATATATATATATATAAATATATATATATATATATATATATAAATATATATATATATGTATGTATGTATATGTGTGTGTGTGTATATACATATATATATATATATATATATATATATATATATATATATATATATATATATATATATATATACATACAATCAACGACGAAATTATTCGTACACCCATCAATTTTGAATATTTTTATCCATTTCTGAGAAACTAATGCCCGTATGATGAGAGGTATTTTATATGTTAATAAACACAAATAAAGGAATATAAAACTCAATTTTCGTTTACATAGAACAAATTTGACAGGCGAATTATGCAAAAGAGGAAGCGAAAAAACTATTCATACAGTAGAAAATATCATTTTAAATTGCTTGATTCGTGTAAGTACAAGTAATTTACATAATAATTTTATCGCTGAAGACTTCTAATAGATGCAATAGAATATTTGTGATAATTCTATGATAGAGCATCACGTGATGCATAGAGTGTCACTATTGTTATTCTTAAGTTGACATACGATAGTTAAGACAAAGGAACTTAGCGTTGATATGAGAAATAGTATTTTAATAACACTATTTCTCATATCAACGCTAAGTTCCTTTGTCCTTCCACAAATCAGGAAATAGTTACAGCTTATTTCAAACCGGTTAGCTGTCCGTAGATCTACAGTAGATAAAAGAAGATATAAAGAAGCTGAAATAGTTTGGCGCGACAGAAATTTGACTGGGCGTGGAAGAAAACGCAAATTCTCACCGAGAACTGGGCGAAAACTATGACGCAAGGTTAATATAAACCTTGTTTTGAAAGATATCACCAAATGTTTGGATATGATGGGCATCAGCGTAAGTATTCGCACAATACAACGTTGTTTAAATAGAAATGTGTTCTATGGAAAGCGACCACAATGAACCCTTCTTCACAAACCATATCACATTGTTGCTAGGTTTAATTTTACCAAAACGTTCTTGGACAAAGAAAATTGCATTTGGGAACAAGTACTATGCAGTGATGAAACAAAAATTAAGTTTTTTTGGACTTAATGATGTACAGATGATTTGGCGCAAGAAAGGTGAAACTTCCCACCCCCAAAGAACATAGTAACAACATTAAAAAATGGAGGCGGCTCGATGATGTTTCCCATCCAGAATTTTGATATGGTCTGCAGATTTCATTATTCCTCTTATTGAAAATAATTGTCCAGTCTCTCTTGTGCTAAAGCAACCCCAAAAAATCATCAAGCCGTCTCCATGTTTCTTTCCAGCAAGATAATGATCACAAACATACGTCTAAATCAGTGACTGCGTGGCTTCAGTAAAAAGAAGATTACAGTTCTGACATAGCCTTCAATGTGCACTGACTTGAATCCTATTGAAAATCTATGGTAAGAATGGAAAGATGGAATAAATCGTCGGTCACAGAAAAAAAACCTTCAGGAATTAGAACGTGTAACATTGAAGAATGGAAATCCCAGAAAAGACTTATTCAAATCTCACCAAAACCTTTGGAAAACGATTTCAGCAAGTTATAAAGATGATATTATTAATATTGTAAAAGACTATTAGTATTGTAAAAAATATTCAATTTTTTCTGTTACTCATACTGTACGAATAATTTTGTCTTTTCTGCATAAATCTCCTGTCAAATTTGTTTTATTTAAGCTATTGTTCTGAAAATTGAGACTTATATTCTTTTTGTGTTTATTAAAATATAAAAAAAACTTGGCATCATATAGGCATTAGATTCTGAGAAATGGATAAAAAATAATAGAAATTAATGGGTGTATCAATAATTTCTTCGTTGACTGTATATATATATATATATATATATATATATATATAAGATGTATCAAAAATACATTTACAAAGAATATTCCTCACAGAATATAAATCTATGTCTACAAATCCTTCGTTTTTGAGTGAAGTTTCAAGAAAGTTTACGGTAGACGGTGCTGTGCTGCCATGTAGACTAGGTTACATGTGCTATTCGTGTACATTTGTGGCTAGTATGTCGTCAGCCTGTGTAGCAGTGAGTTAACGGGCAACTGTTCCGTTTAACAATGGTAGGTTATTCATATGGTGAGCAGGAAGATATGATTTTTACATACGGTCACGTGAATGGCAATCGATGCGAGGCTGCAGGGCTGTATCAGATTGCATTCCCAGACCGAAACATCCAACCTTGATACTGTTCATCGTCGCGATGCTGAGACAGGATCCGTTGCACCACAGTCTATGGATTGAGGATGACCGACAGCCGCTCGCACTCCTTGCCACGTAGAACACGGTGAATTTTGTCCTTGTTTTGGTGCGTGGGACCCGCCTTCAAAGTTTGTAAATGTGCGTTTGTTGCACTCTGTATATATATATATATATATATATATATATATATATATCATAAAGAGAAAGAACAGTAAGATATTTAATCCGGGGTTCTTATTAATTATTTTTATTTTTACAAAACAGTGCTCAATGCAAATCTACAGAGCATAAATATTATAGATTAACTGATTTAAAAATATGGTTCCATCGCTACACAGCAATTACCATGTTTCAAAAACAGAAACTAAAAACTTTAAATTCAATTATAGAATTAAATTAAAGTCCCTAGTCCTGAAAAGTCCCCAGATTTGAAAATGAAAGGGGACTTTAATTTAATTCTATAATTGAATTTGAAGTTTTTAGTTTCTGTTTTTGAAACATGGTAATTCCTGTGTAGCGATGGAACTATATTTTTGAATTAGTAAATTAATATATATATATATATATATATATATATATATATATATATATATAAAGAAATATAGTCTTAAAGTGTGCTATATTTATGGGATAAAGTGCTCAATATCAGAGATAGAGCGTGTGTAAATATAAAAGTGGACATGGAAGTCAGCACTTAGAGGCGACAGTCTGTTTCATGCTAGTGCAATCGTCAGGCAACTAGTGCTGTTATTTTTCTCGGCTATTGATATATAAGGGTCGGTGGTGCATTATGGGTAGTCTATTTTGGCGGTTACTTTTACCGGAAGTTGCTTATTTGTTTATTTATTTATGTCAAATTATTTTGCTTGTTTTTTTTGTTTTTTTAATTTTATTTTTATTTTTTATCTTATATATTTATTTATTTATTTTTTATTTTGATAAAACACCGATCAAAATAAAAAAATAAATAAATTCCAGCTGCGTTCCAGAATTTTTCGAACGTTTTCAGGAAGCACATTTATTCATTTCAAAGAAGTACCAAACTCTAATCTCTATCAAAGTGGGATCCTCTGACTTAAAGTCACTTGTTGGAGCGTTCCAGCCACTTCGTGATGGTCCCGAGGAAATCATTCAAAATGAATGTGCCTAGGACCCTTGTCACAGCCTACTTCCTCTTCTCAATGTCTTCAAAACATCTGCCCTTAATGTTCTCTTTCATCGTGGGAAACAACCAAAAGTCAGAGATGAGGAATGTTTATGAACTGTCGATTGATGAAGTAGTACAGTTTTGAGGCCCAGATCACTCTAGTGCACCGCGACCTTCCAAATAGTCGCCACGTCCCGACTGTATTCTACCTACTAGTCTTCTGTGACAGAGTTTAGTCGGATGCGCTCAAAGTGCTGCTACAATTCTCTTTCTCAGTCTGGTATAACAAAACTTTGCAGCTTAACTTATTAGATTGTCAGTAATTATTTACTAAAACTACAATAATTCTGGACAGTTAGAGAAAGGGAGAAAGTGACTGTAGACGAGATGTCGGGTTAGGACCTATCACATTGCATGACCGTCTCTGGATTTTGTCGAGGACCTCGAGATGAACAGCGGGGGCACCAGACTATACATGGCAACAGTATTCAGTGCAAGGATGAATGGTCGATTTGTAGATTTGAATGATGTACTCAGTGGAGAAAAATCTTCTGGTGCGACACAGAGAACTAATTTGTCTTTATACGATTCTATATTTAAAATAAAGGGTGTTCCAATAACTTGGACCGATTTTAAATGTGAATTAAGTTTAAGCGTCTAATGATTTTTTTCTTTTTCTTTCAGATTTAACGACTTAAGTTTTGACAATTTCAACCATGGAAAGATTAACAATCAAACACTGTGTTAAAGTTATCGAAGTCTATTACGAAAATGGACGTTCAGACAGAATTTGACTGAGAAGTTGCCAGGTCGCATCATCTCTCGAAACAGCGAAGTCAACTGGCCACCACAATCATACGACATAACGTCTTTAGATTTCTTCCTTTGGGGTCAACTCAAAAGTAAGGTCTATGCCAACAAGCCAGCAATACTTCAACAGCTGAAGGATGAGATAATAAGACATTGGTGACATCGAGGAGCAACTGTACAGAGACGTCATCTAAAAATTTGACCATCGAGTGGAGGTGTGCCACCGAAGCCTTGGTGGACATTTGAGTGATATTATTTTTCACACATAACTGCCATGACTTAAATAACATGATCCAATAGAGAAATAATAAATTTTTACCAATAACACTGATTTACTTATGCTGACTTTGATCCGTCTTAATGAAACACCCTTTATTATGAAATAGTAAGACAAATACATTTTTCTTACATCGATTTATTTGCCCAAATTTAAAATCAATTGTACAAGTATATAGTTAGCATTCGAGGAAGAGGTAATAAAAGCTGTCATTTCAAAAAATGTCCAGTATTTTTAATACTCCAGTTGTTTAAGAATTGTAATAGGATTAGGTAGTAATAACGTCATGTGGAAATATACACTTTTCTTTTCACTAAGAGAGTGCCAAAAAATATCTCTCTCTCTCTCTCTCTCTCTCTCTCTCTCTCTGTATGTCTCTCTCTGTGTTACGCATCCTCCCTTTCCTTCTATTGTTCCTATTCCCGGTAACTGACAGAACCCGGACATAGCTTATGTGGGTCAGTGAACATCATAAAAATATCAACCAATGACAACACGTCCCGCCAAAAATCAAATGGAAAACACAGATATGGCAGGCCCAATAAAAAGAAGAAAAAACTACATGCGCAGCAGAAAAGCAGAAGCAGAAGTGGGTAATTGCTTCGATGTTGCAGTTCTAGATGCCAGAGTGTTTGAGATTCATCCGATGTGAGTTTGACCAGGTGTGTAGCTTCAGAAGAAAGAGAAGAAGAAAGGATGAATTCAACAAATTAATTTATGTCAGCCAAAGTACACAAGGACTCTGTATGAACTCTCAAATCGCAAAAAGGACTAAGACGATAATCACCCAGGTGTTTTTTGTTTGTATTTTTTAAGCATTCAAAACCAAGCAAGGCGGGAAAGCCACTAGCACGCAAGGGGTTACAGAGAGTTGGAGCCAGAACAAAGACGAGTGATAGAGGAAAGGATGAAGAGACGGTTAGGGGATAGATCAGGGCATCTGGAGACGTCGATTGACGTTACATTTGAATAGTTTGAGATTATAGCTATCAGAGAAACAAGAAAAGCGGAGGGAGTTCCACAGGCGATAAGTGCGAGACATAAAGCTGTTGGAGTAGAAGAGACGGCTAAATTTAACAGTTTCGACAGTGAAAAGGTGAGAGCGACATGCCAGCCTAGTAGAACGCTTAAATTCATGAAGTCTGGGAACCAGCGAAAGCAACTCATCGGAGCAGTTAACATGAAAGTATTTGTAAAAAAGACAGAGGGAGTTAACGGCAGGTCTGTGAGAGAGCGGCTGCAGACGAGATGCCAAATCAGGGCCACTTACAATGCATATCCGTCTTTGGATTTTATAAAGGACCTCGAGACAATTAGAAGGGTCTCCAGACCATATATGGCAGCAATACTCCATGTTAGGGCGAATTGTTGATTTGTAGATTTGAAAGATCGACTCCGGCGAGAAAAATTTCCTGGCGCGGCACAGGGAGACAACTTTCCTCAACAATAAAATGGTACTATAAACTACAAATTTGACCTTTTATTTATGTATTAGCCCAAACTTCTTCTCTATATGACAGAAAAAATCAAAAAGAGTAAAATGGATTTCATATTAATATTTAACTTATTTTATTTATATACTGGCAAAAATAATTTTTTAATGTTTTTTTTTGTTTGTTTTTGCGTGTGCTGGTTTTCTGTTTGTTGTCTGTGGGTTCTTGTGTAGACGAAATAAAATGTTAGTATACATTTTTATCGTCAAGCCTTTAACTTGCGTGCGAGAGTGCGTTCGAGGGATCTAGGGAAATAGAGCCAGCGTAGAAAATGAACTGAATGGGAAACAAAGTTATAATTTAGAAGATGTTATCCGGGGTTCGCGGGGGGTGGGGATGGGGTAGAAAGAGACGGTTGGGGGAACTTTCTAAATTCGGTAAAGTGTAAAGTGTGCGGACGGGGACTATTTGACAGGAGATAAATAGCAACCTAAGTGCAGAAGAACAGGACAGGGAAGAGAAAGAGGGAGAGAGAGAGAGAGAGAGAGAGAG
>OZ038511.1:82330002-82357502 GCA_964036315.1 Acanthosepion esculentum | reverse complement strand
GGCGAATTACTATAAAATTAGCCTCAATCCCCAAATCAATTACTCATATATATATATATATATATATATATATATATATATATATATATATATATATATATATAAAATAATAAATATACCATAGTTTTAAATTATAATTTTCTCATATATATATATATATATATATATATATATATATATATGAGAAAATTATAATATAAAGCTATGGTATATTTATTTATTTTATTAAATATAAAATTAGATCAAGATCAAGTGCCGACAGTCTGTTTCACGGTTGAGTGCAATATTTAGTCGATATACACATATTTTAGTAGATATTCGTATTAGAGAAGGCGCTACATTTATTTATTAAACAGTATATTTATTTATTTTCATCTATCTGTTGGAATGAAAATCTTATTACTTCGGTTTCCGTGAGGATTCGAAACCCCGACCACTTGAGGAGAAGTAGCTTAGCGACTCTCGTCATAGATTTCCTGAAATACGAGTATTCAATAAAAATAATGTTTAATGAGATAAAATAATTCTGTCGGATTAATAAAAAAAAACACTGCTCACGGCGTGGTTACTGTAGCCATGCAACATCTTTCAAATTGCAAAGATTTTACGGTGGCCTCGCTATGTGAAGGTATTTATTTATTTTTTCTTTTTAGGGTGAAAGAGGAACTGGGTTCTCATTCAGGTGTGGCTGGGAATATAGCGGAGATGAATGGGAGTAGCATGGAGGTGATGTGAGTATATATATATATATATATATATATATATATATATATATATGTATATATATATATAAATATATATATATATATATATATATATATATATATATATATATATATATATATATATATATATATATATATTGTGTGTGTAATTTGGCAGCAACTTTTCTTTTAAACATGTTGTGCTGAATGTCAAAGTCAACATACTCCTGCATATTCTCTTTTGAATTTTCTCATATTTTCTAATGAGACTTTATTTGAAAATTATATTGAAATAAATATTGTCCGTAAGATAACCGAGTACTTTCGAACATCAATGTTCATCTTCAGTGTCAAAATTTTTTAGCAATGTCTTATATATATGTAGAGTCAATTTTTTAAAAACATTTGCAAATTGTCTTGTAGGAGGGATCATGTTGCTACATTTTATTTTTACAAACTAAATAAATGTTACAAAATCATTTTAATCTCAAAAGAAGCGATGTTGTTATCACTTGCATGGCGAAGAGTTTTAATCATGTGAAGGCGTGAAAAAGGTTTTTTATTATACAATCCAAACAATCGAAGAATACGTTATGAAATTTAAAAAGATCAAAGGAAATGGTTATGTGGTGTATCTAATTATGTAGAAATATATTATAAACATTGAAGGATGTTTCCAGAAATATTGTAATCTATGCGATTAATAAGAGGTCTTTTGTTTTTAATATGTAGTGCTTCTAAGATTTTAAGGCGTCTAATGTCTGTATGTTTATCAATAATTTTAGTATTATCTATAAGTATTTTACGAATGTCTGAATGCAGAAGGGAAACAGTATGTGACATAAGATGTTGTTTAATAGCACTAGAATTATTTAAATGCACAGTCAATCTTCTGGATAGATAGATAGATAGATAGATAGATAGATAGATAGATAATATTAGTGGTTAATACACACACACACACACACACACACACACACACACACATATATATATATATATATATATATATATATAAATATATACACATACATACATACTTACACATACATATATATATATATAAAATTCGCAAGAGGATAGAATCCAGGTAGAACTCAATGTCCAGGACAGAGTATGAATGTAATAAAAAGGCTTAAACACTAATATTCCATGGTTATAATTTATTACATTGGAATCGTAAATACGAACCAATTCATCAAACCTACAAATTCTATTCAATTGAATTTGTCGAGGTAATGTGATGTTTTAAGTGAGTCTTTATAGTTAGTAATAATGTTATTATTAAGTTTTCAATGTATTTTCTCCCTAAAGAATTATGTTCTTTTTTAATTAGGGTGACATTAGTGAAATCAAATTATATATATATATATGTATATATATATAGTTTTATATTTAGGCAGCAATCCTTCGTTTATGCATGTTTCATTAAAAATGACAGACAATGTACTACGGTTAAGCTTTTTATTTAATTTTCTTGTGTTCGAACATGAGCTTTCTTTACAGGACAAAGGGTGTGTAGGTACTGTCCAAATATTTTCTATTTCTGAGCGCTTTCGGCTATACCTTTAGCCATTATCAAGGATGATTTGATTTTTCAGCTTAATTGAGTGTGTGCATTGCGTGTATGTCTTAGTGTGTAGTAGGGATGTTTTAATTTGCGAATACGGTTAGCACATTGTGGCCTTGTTCGTAGTTAATATTGTTAAGAATTGGCTTTTTCTTTTTTATTATTAAAGCTTCCATTATTTTTAATCTTTTTTTCCAGGTGGATGCAGTTATTATATTTGTGTTTTCTACTAGTATGTTTCTAATGGAGTTTGGTAAATTTGAGTGTGTGTTTAAATGTATTCTAATGGAGCTGTGGTCAGATAGGTGTAATGTAAGACGTCTGGATAAGCATGTGGTTGTGTAACCGATGTAATTATTCATGAGTCCGGTTTGATCAGGAACACAGTTCCTTAAGGGACATTTGTACTCATAGATAATCTTCGTTCTTTGTAACTTTGACTTAGCTGGTGTGTTGTTATTTTTGAGGATAAGGTTAACTGTCTTAATTTTTTTATAATAGATAATTAATTTGATTTTTTTATTAGTGTCAATTGGGGTAGTGAAGATTCGTTTTGTTTTTAATTAATGTGCATTTGGTTTTTGTAATAAATGTGTATGCAATTTTTGACTAATTCTGTGTATGTAATATGACTAAAGAAGAACAGTTAATGAAAAAGACAGAAAGAAAGAAAAAATGAATAAATGAGAGAATGGATTATTGAAATAAAGAAGGATGCAACACATTGTTTATAAAGTAAGAGAAATAAAACAAAGGAGAAACCGAATGAAGTAAAGAAAAAAAGAAAAGAAATAAAGACCGAAATATAGAAGGAAAGGAAAAGAAAGAACATTGTCCATAAAGAAATAAGAAATAAACTCCTGTCGAAAAAGAAAGAAGGGAAGAAAGACAGGAGAAGCCGAAGTAAGTAAACAACTTTCAAAAAGAAAGAAATATAGAAAAAAAGCAATCCGAAAGAAAGAAAGAAAGTACGGAAAAATAGACATAGAACGGAAAGAAAGAATGAAACAAGTACCTTTCAAGAAAGAAAGAATGGCGAAAGGAGGAAGGGAACAAATATCAAGAAAGAACGGAAGAAAAAATTGTTAGTAAAAAGGAATGAGCAACTGTCAAGAAAGAAAGGAAGGAAATAACTATGAAGAAAAAAGAAAGAAAGAAAAGTGAAAAAGAAGAAATGAAACAACTGTAAAGAAAGAAAGAATGAAAGAAAGAAAGAAAGAAAGGAAAAATGTGAAAAGAAGACATGAAACAACTGTAAAGAAAGAAAGAAAGAAAGGAAGAAATGCGAAAACGTAGGAAGGAAATAACTGTGAAGAAAGAAAGAAAAAAGAAAGAAATGTGAAAAAGGAAGAAACTGTAAAGAACGAAATTTTTCTTTCGTTCTTTACAGTTGAATCATACAACATTAAAGAAAGAAAGAAAAAGAAAGAAATGAGAAAAAAGGAAGAAGCAAACAACTGTAAAGAAAGAAAGAAAAAGAAAGAAATGAGAAAAAGGAAGAAGCACAAAGAGAGAAAAGAAAGAAAGAAAGAAAGAAAGAAAAGAAAATAGAAAGAAAAAGAAAAAAGTAAGAAAGAAAGAAAGAAAGAAAGAAAGAAAAAGAAAAAAAGAAAAGAAAAGAAAAGAAAGAAAGAAGACTAAATGAAGCGATGAAAAAAATAGAAAACGAAATAGAGGAAAGTAAAGGAAAGTAATTAATCTGACAAAAAAGACAAAGAGAAGGAAATTCTAAATTTTCTTTCATTAAACAAAAGCCGCGTGAGATACGTCCACATACCAAAGAAAATGGCGCTAGTGGTAAAGAGTTGGAAAGGAAGTCGGAAAAGATAGCGGGAGGGAGGACGAACATGGAGACTAGATGGGTGAGCCTCAGTACAACTGTGATAGCTACCGTACGCATCATGACTTCAATGAAGTACAAAGCATTAAAATCTTGTTTTATTTCCAAAGCTCTGGCTGTGGGTTTGTGGCTTAGGCCGGGTGTGGCGGGGGCCAGAAATAGGATTCCACAGGCCTAGTGAGTTAAATACGGACGAGGGGATAAATCCTTGCGGGAGAAGGTCACGTTTCAGGGGGTAAAATAAACTCTGTTGTATGGGAAGGGCAAATGTCGAAGGTGTGTGCATGGGGGGGGGGCAGAATTCGGCTGTTATTCGTCAGTCAATCATCAAATCTTTAGTCATCGCTGGATGTTAAGAAAGCCGAGGCGGTGTGCGACAGGCTCTGGAGGTAATGACCTCACATGACTATCTATATTTCTTTGAATATCTCGGGAGGTAACAGCCAGATTTCTGGAGATAACGCAATCGCAATAGGTCGGCTGGTTTGCAGAAGCAAAACGGCAAGCACTTTCCCGATTAAAAGCAGATATTTTAAAGAAATTTACGGCAGTTTGACGTTTTCCATTGCGTTGAAAATTTTTTTTTAGATAGTTTGAGTGTTAGTGTTTCAACTTAAAGAATTATTAGGTTGTTCCGAAAATAACCGTTTTCAAATATTTCAAATATCATTTACGCCTAAGCAAGGTAATAAAGCCCCTAAAACGGGTTACTGACTGTAAAAAGAATATAAGAAAAAGAAAACAATAATTAATGACCAACAATAAAAAAAAAAACAGAAATTAAGACGAGCGAAGGTAACAGTTTTCATTACATTTAAATTTGTGAAGATCAGACTTAACTGGAATGCAAGAAGCCAGAAGACAGTTCCAGGAAAGAGAAGTATGAGAAAAAAAAAACTGTTAGCATAGAACTTAGTTACATCTTGCCATGTAAACTGTAAAATAGTGAGACTTTGTTGCCAATATAGTATCGCGCTTAAATTTATAAAGTCTATTTACATTGCTCGGACTATATTCCTCATCTTTGTTGCCATATTTATCACAACGTTTCGGCCGTTGTACGCTCCGGCCTTCTTGGTTGAAATGTCGAACTGAACCCTTTATTTCGCTCGCTGGGGTAGACGGTTCTAGTTCCACGTGCCATGTCTAATGGATGTCAGTTATCAGTTATCTCATGTTAATTCACCTCTCATGAAGAAGGCCGGAGCATACAACGGCCGAAACGTCGTGATAAATATGGCAACAAAGATGAGGATGATAGTCCGAGCAATGTAAATAGTATACATAATACGTCATGTCAGAAATATAGCCAGATACTAAAGTCGATCTACCTTTGAAGAAAGTTCATCCAAACAGTTACTATGAAAGTATTTATAGACAAGGAAGCTACGTTACGGCGGTGAGGAAGTGACTGAGGCCGAGATGCCAGATCAGGACCTATGTATTATCCTAAATAGCTCCATAAATATATTAATCATTCCTTATGATTAAAGTATCCACTTTCTTAATTTTATATCAATCTCTTTCAGAATTTAATTTAGAATATTATATATCCGGCATCTTGAACACGAAAAGAGACGAGATGCATTTAATTTTTTTATAACTTCAAACTTGGTCATAATGCTTCTCGAGCTGCTGGCAATATTAACAGATCATCAAGTGAAGGATCCACTTGTGATCGGAGAGTAAGGCGCTGGTTTCTGAAGTTCCGCAGTGGGGATACGAGCAGGGGGTGGGCGCAGAAGGGGCAAATTTTGGTTGACCTCTCGGTCGCCCACCCCCATTTTTCTAAGTTTTATAGAGGAAAAACATCAGAGCAGACAAATTACACAGTTCTGCTAGTATTGATGTTAGCATTAACCCTTTGATTTTGTTTTGAAGTTAACCCCTCTTGTGATCCAACAGCTTGAGAGTGGAAAAGAGGGCAAGAATAGATTAGAACTCCACTACTATGAATGAAAAGTTATTCCGTTTAATTTAGTAAAGTAATATGCTTATACTAAAACACATTCCTAAGTTGTGTATACGATAGTGGTGTAATATGAAAATAAAGACACTGCTTGAATTTGACCCATCCTCCGCAGAAAAATTTCGGCCCCCAAGTGCCCCCCTCACTTTCAGAGTTCCAGAATCGCCACTGGATACGAGTCTGTAACATGACGGTGATAGCGGATGACCATCTGCAATTGACAATCAGCGTCTGAAAAAAAACTAGTCGGAAAAAAGCCAAGTTAAAGTGTCAGAGAAATGTTTCGGATAATGGGGGTCTGGATTTCAGAAATATCGGGCTATCTCAAGACAATTTTCATGATGAAGAAACTCAGTAACTGGGTTCCAGACGAACACAGCGAAAAATCAAAGGATTCGACGTTTTGAAGTGTGGTCGATGCTACATCTGAGAGATTTGAATTATTAATTTTTTTTCAATGTGACTATTGTGATCAGAAATGGATCCTTTATGACAGATATAAAAAATTGGCTCATGGGCTTGATCATGTAGCACATACGACTGTCACTTGTTAATAGACACAGTCCAATTCTACTTCATGACAATGACCGGCCATATATTGCCGGGGTAACACTCCAGAAGCTCACCGATTTAGAATATGAGAGTTAATTACTGACGTTCATATGAAATACTCCATCTGACGGGCCTATTTATGATCATGACTTGAGATTTTAGGTTTAGCTTAACTTTACTTTGAATACAAAATATAATAGCCAAGTTGTCTTCTGATAAAGTAATGTAACCCAGTGTGTTATTTGCAACGTAATGTAACAGAGTTTCCTACTTGTAACGTAATGGGACTCAGTTTGCTGCTTGTAACGTAATGTGACCACGTTTTCTACTTGTAACGCAATGTGACCAAGTTGACTACTGGTAAAGTAATGTAATCCAGTGTGCAACTTCGAACGTAATGTAACTCAGGGTGCTATTTGTAACATATATGACACACTTTCTTACTTGTAACGTAATATGACTCAGTTTTCTACTTGTAATGTAATGTGATCAAGCTTTCTACATGTAACGTAATGTAACCCAGTTCGCTATTGTAACGCAATGCAATGCAGTTTGTTCCTTGTAATGTAACCCCGTTTGCAATTTTTAAGGCAACGTGACACAGTTTACCACCTGTAACGTAATGTAACCCAGTTTGCTACTTCTAACATAATGTAACCCTTTTTTCTATTTGTAATGTGTCGCCTCTGCTTTTCGATAATCAATACAGGACAAAGACAAAGAAGCCAGTGGGTAGAGAAAAGAGTGCATCTTCTACAAGCATGAAACGAATGCGCGGGTAGTTTAATGGATGGTGAATATTGGCCATAAGGAAGGCATGAATCCGATTTTCTTGAGGGGTTAAAATAGTGAGTAAACTGGGATTGAATGGCAGTAAGTACAAGCGGACAACTTTGAAGTGAAAACCGGGGAGATGGCAATGAAAACACTTTCAAGAAATCAGGATAAATCTAATGTTAAGGAAGCTGTGGAGAGTCATTGTTGGCTGTACCCTGAAACGGATATGACATTAAAAAAACTAAGAACATTCCATATATTTTGACTTAGGCAAGACAACTTTCTATTTACTATGTTTAAACTCAAATCTTAATCTTCAGTGCAATCCGCTGAAACGAAAAAATTATCCCGTAACACTATAGCTGGCAACTCGTATTCAAGGGCGGCTATCCAATCCCTATTGCAGACGCTTGCTCAGGAGCATTTGTATTTATTCAACGCCCACAGAGCACACCAGTGATTTATACTGCAACTGTGCTAAGCAGACCTTAGTTACAGTTTCTTGGAAAGAGCGTGTTATCTAGCGTGATCAACAATTTGAACAAGGCTAGCACGCTCAAGCCCTCGGGCATGATTACTTGTAACTTCATGCTAGCACTGTATGTACGAATATAACTATTTCGTTTCTTTTTTTTTACTAATGGTTTCACATCGGGTAATTTAATTCTCTTCCAATTCTACTCTCGACTCATCTGGAGTATCTTTTCTTGACTTAGACGTGAGTCACCATTGAGTGACGTGCACATAATTTATTAAATCTTTTTAACAACATCAATTAAAATAATCCGTTGACAATAGCCTTCTGCTATTTCACTTATTGTAAATATAAATATCCTTCACATAATTATTGACAAATTAATATTAACTTTTTTGAGTGATCTAATTTTAAGTTAATATTCTTTGAGTTCAAGTCCTGAGATAACCTCCAGAGTGCTTTTAATACACCGGTAATTCCCCCTTGGTCTGGAAGAGGTCTGATTCGGAAACCTTCTACAACTGATGCCTTGATAAAAACGCCAAGCCTCCTGTGCTTTAAACAGGTTAATAGAAGTAGATAGACTCAACTATTGTCCGGCAAGCCTTCTTTCCAGGTTTATTGAAAAGGACGAAAGGTTTATCTCTTGTTCCCTTTTTAGGATATGGTTTTCTGGTTCTTTCTACTTTTATCGTCTTAATGATTTAGCCATCTTAACTTTTTGATGATTATGCTGATCAGTATCTGCCGCTATTCACCATGAGGGTATCGGTTTGACTGTTCTCTGTTTGCTGCTTTGGACGGGTATTAAAGAGCCTGAACACTTTGGTAGCGCTTAGAGTGGCTGCTCTGGTCAACAGCTGTAAAATGTGTTTGTGTGCTTTCATGTATTTCCGGTAAACAACTCTAAGGACACAACATGCTTTAGTATTAGCCATTTTCTGCCCAGTTTGATTTGCCACTGATGATAGATAGCGATAATAAGCTGGGCTTGAGAGATGCATAGAAAAGAAATAAAAATAAGCCAGTAAAAAAATGACTTAGTCGCCAAAACGTTTCTTTGTCCAATATTCGTGGAATACGTTCCAATTCCTGTATTCTCTATTGAAATATTCTCCAGATATCTTCGCCCAAATTTATGTTCCTCTATCGTTAATAATGAGTTCTAGGCCATCTTCCTATTTGCCAAGAAATTCTAACATACATATGCATGATCTCGGTACTTATATCCGGAGAAATCTTTCAATAGCATGGGGGATGCTTCTTTTGTCCCCTAATCATTCTTTCATGTGATTTCGACTTTCGTTATTGTACTCTGTCTGCTACCTTTTTTCCTTTATCGCTCTCATTTTTCACATGAAAAAATTTCTGACAACACACACACATACACAAACACATTATATATATATATATATATATATATATATATATATATATATATATATATATATATTATAAATTAATTGATTTAAAATATGTTTTTTTTCGCTACACAGTGATAACCATGTTTCAAAAATGGAAGCTAAAGCCTTTGAATTTCATTTTGTTATCAAATTAAAGACATTAGTTCCATTTCCTCGTCAAGCGAATTTTGGAGTAACTTATTTGTTTAAATTTACGGTTCCAAAGGCACGGAAAGCCTCAATTATGAATCTTTGCCGTGCCTTTGGAACCGTAAATTAAAAAAAATAAGTTACCCCAAAATTCGCTTTACGAGGAAGTGGAACTAATGTCTTTAATTTGATAACAAAATTAAATTCAAAGGCTTTAGCTTCCATTTTTGAAACATGGTTATCACTGTGTAGCGAAAAAACATTTTAAATCAATTAATTTATAATATTAATGGTCTGTAAATTTACATTGAGCACTATTGTGTAAAAATAAAAATATCTATAAGAACACCGGATTTTATATCTTACTGTTCTTTCTTTATATATATATATATATATATATATATATATATATATATATATATATATATATATTTATAAATTTATAAAATATTAGAAGAAATTATACTACCCAGGTTTCGGCCTTGCTGTCTCGAAGGTTAGGTACTTATGAATGGTTAATCCGTAGTACTGATTAAGCCCGCTTATATAAATTGAATAAGCGCCACAAATTAGAAATATCAAAAGGGGAGAATTGAGGGAAGATTTGGAAGAACAGGAAGTAAGAAAAAAAATGAATCATCAGAACTCATACTGGTCTAAAGTATATTTATTTGTCTGTCTATATTTGACATAACCTTGGATCGTTGATTCAACAAGTTGATTTTATCCGGGTATGTCATTATAGCCAGCATTTCCTCCATACACGGCCTATAAATATTGTCAATATATCTGCAAGGCTTAACTCTCCTGATTACATTCCACTTTATACTGGGACTTTTATTGAAGTTTTTAAAAAATCCTACACACGGTTTGCCAGCTTTGTTCAACGGCAGATCAAAGTCTACGTGGGATATCCATAAATCAAATTCAAAAAAAGGTCTTACAACTATAGGCCCTCCTTTAAACTGGAGAGTCATCACCGTTGTGTTTTTTTATTATTAAAATTTATCGCATGCGGAGACCGATAGACGTAATACACCCTGTATAATATAAAAATTAAAATGGGGCGTCTATTTCAAATACGAGTATTTTTGGTACTAATCTGAACCAGGTTTGACTGCTTGGAATATCCAGCTTCCCCACCAAAATAAGCAAATCCTGCAGATGCATGCTGGGATATCTTCCTAACCAATAAAAATAGACAATTTTACGCCCCCACTCCATTTTGTTATTTAGCGTCTAGAAGGTAGGAGGCTATAATCACTTGACTGTATCCCTTTTGCGTGTGAACACAATTCTTACTTTGTGTACGTTTTGCATTTTTATTATTGCTTTTCTTAGACATACATTGCTTGTTTAGTATTATTTCTCCGTGTTCTTTTTCTTCCTTTTCTTATAGTTTATGGAGAATTTTGTCAATTCACTCTGTTGAGAATTTTGAGAATTACACTTAAACATGGCCTATTACACCACAAGTAACAAATGTTTTATACATTTCAAATTATTTTACGCATAAAAATGGTATGCATATCAATGGAGGACCACCCGAGCAAAGAAATATTATACGGTAAAGTAGCTCCCATATGAGGTGTAATATGAGAACGGAGAAATACATATGCCGGAAACAGTTTTAGAAACAAAGGAGAGGGTATTAACTATATAATTCGCTGGCAAAAAACATCTTGTACTCATAAGAGGATTCGGAGATATGCAGGGTGTATCAAAAATACTTTTATAAAATTTTGGAGGCTGGTTCCTCACAGTAAACAAGGAGAAAAGCTCATATAAACATATGTCTGCAAATCCTTCGTTTTTGCGATATTAAGTTTAAAGTTTACGGCAGACGCTGTTAAATGTACAATGCAAGATACAATCCAAAAATAATTAGTACCACGGCTCTTGTCTCAGCAATGCGACGATAAATAGCAGCAAAGGTTGGATCACTCGGCTGCCTTCGGTCTGGAAATGCAATCTGATACAACCGTGCATGCTGGCGTAACATTAGCATTCGCGCCTCCGGATGTAAAAATTATATCTACCTGCTCACAATATGAATATCCTGCTATTGTTAAACGAACTTACCACTACACACGTTGAAACGTTGAAGACAGACAAACCACAATTGTATAAGAATGACATATGTAACCTAATAACGATAATAATAATAATAATAATGATAATGATAATAATAATGATAAATAATGATGATGATGATAATAATAAAGATAATATAATAATTATAATAATAACAATGATAATAATATTATAATAATGGTAATGATAGTAAGTCGATAATACTAATTATAATAATGATGATAATATAATGATGATAATGATAATAATAATAATGATAATGATAATTGTAACACAAGGCCATCTAGCGTAAAATTTCTTTAAACTTAATAATTAAAAAACGAAGGATTTACGGACATAGGTTTTTTATGGACTGTTTGATACACCAAGTAAAAACATATATATATATATATATATATATATATATATATATATATATATACACACACACACACACACAAAAGAAAAAATAGCAGGACTGGGTTCTATGGCAACTGGTCTAGGAGAAGGACAACTCTGAATTCAAAATCTGCGGAGGGTCATAATTCACCAGGTCTCTATATTCGGCCCTTCAAAAAGTGTGGATGGTCCTGCACGAAACCTTCACCGCTATAATCAAATCTCATGTGCTGTTTTCGGGCTGTCACTTTCCTAGGAACAGATCTGCTTGACCCCCATACGTCGAATTCGTCGGGAGAGTCGAGTATACATACATACATACATACATACATACATACACACACACACACACATATATATATATATATATATATATATATATATATATATAATTTTTAAATTGGACAATGTCCGACAATTTATTTAAAGACATTTATGATATGTTTAACGTTCTTTTTATAGATACAAGTATTTAAGCAAATGCTCTGTTTTATAATAAACAGTATTAAATAACATTTACCGGCCTGAATGTCCGAGAAATTTTCATAGAGAAACGAAACGGAGAACGAAAATTTTCTATGAAAATTTCTCAGACATTCAGGCCGGTAAAAGTTATTTAATACTGTTTATTATAAAACAGAGCATATCTTCCAACAGCTAACGAAGTATTAAAAAAACAATAAATTTTGTTAGCAACAAAGAAAAGAGTACAGAATTAAGTAAAATCGGTTTTCCTATATGGCAGTGAATGATGGACAATTTCCTCATAGATGAAGAAGAGACTTGAAGCAAGAGAAGCAAAGAAAAGAATACTGAACTGTTAACTAATATGCGTCCTCCTATATGACAGCGTATGCTGGACAATCCCCTCACAGATGATTAAGAGACTTGAAGCAAGAAAAACAAAGTTTACTTAATTGTTATATAAAATCAGTCTCCCTATATGGCAGTGAGTGCTGGACAATCACCTCACAGATGAAGAAGAGACTTGAAGCAAGAGAAGCAAAGAAAATAGTACTGATTTGTTAACTAAAATCGATTTTCCTATATGGCAGTGAATGCTGGACAATTTCCTCACAGATGAAGAAGCGACTTGAAGCAAGAGAAGCAAAGAAAAGAGTACTGATTTGTTACCTAAAATCGGTTCTCCTATATGGCAGTGAATGCTGGACAATTTCCTCACATATGACGAAGAGACTTGAAGCAAGAGAAGCAAAGAATAGAATACTGAATTAAGTAATATCAGTTCTCCTATATTGCAGTGAATGCTGGACAATCTCTTCACAGATGAAGAAGAGACTCGAAGCAAGAGAAACAAAAAAGGTGTAATGATGTAGAATAGACTTGAGGCAAAAGATATGTGGTTCTACTTAACGATTCTCGGAATGCCATTAACCGAACATGTGATCAATTATGAGATTTTAGAAAAATTGACAAAAGGGCACTTTTCTCTGACATCACTCATAGTTGAAAATCCTAAGGCACATAATGAGGAAAGAAGGCTTAGAGAATGTAAAACGCATAGGACATATAAAAGGCAAGACGGATAGAGGAAAGCATCAACTACCTAAGAAAGCTTGTTTAAATGGATGGTAGAAAAAAATTAGAGAATTAGCAGAATGAAAATAAAAGATATACAAAGGATAGGAAGCTATGGAGCGACACGACCGTATGATTCTTTAGCTGTTATTCTCTTTGTGCGCCTGTTACATTTAATACGCTTATGTTCACGAAGATAACTCGTTTGTGTGCTTGCAAGTTGCCTATGTGCACGAGGATTTCTGCGGGCGCGCATGTGCGTGTGTGTACGATTGTCCGTTTGCAAGCTGTGAATCAGTCAGGTTTCAGAGACTTCTCGAAGTGGGTGGGTCGAGGTTTCAAATTTAGATATCGGAAAACGTATGAGAAAGTACAGTCGGAAAGGTGGCGGCAGGGGTTGGGGAAAGAGGAACAAGGGGTTAACCGAAGCAGGAGAGGAAATCTTCACAAATAGTGTCTGGTGAGTGGGTGTTGATGCTAGTGATGTTCGGAGGTGGATAGGCGGGCGTTTGGTAGGGACAGCTTGTCCGGTGTGGAGATTTCAGTGGAATGCTTCCCGACAGAACGACTGTGTCATGTCAGATCGGGTCGAAATTATGATCAAATTTGCATAGAGGCCCTGTTACTGATGAGACCCAGGAGTGACAATCAATGAACACCGCGCAGAATCAGTACGAAACAACAGGACTACTCTTCTCCCCGCCCCCTACGCACACATCATGCTTAACGACGAAAATCATCACGACTAACACTGCCATCGCCATAACGACGAAGATCTTCAACGGCATTCGAAATAGCAATGTCTTCATATCAGAAAATACCACGTAAAATCAACTATGATAAGTCTGGATACGAATATTAAAAACTCCTAAAATAAACATTGAGAATTGAAAAGGGAGTTAAATAATAAACACAAGAACTGGAATTTATAAAACAAAATAGGATAAAAATAGAATTTCTTCCATTTTTTTTACTTTATTCGTACTGTTACCCTCATCTTCCTTGCCATATTCACAACGTTTTGTACGCTCCGACCTTCTTCAGGTGATTGGAATTTCGAATCGAACCCTTTATTTCGTCGTCCACCATGGTAGATTGTTCTAGTTCCACGTGCCATGCCTCTTGAGCGTTGTTGTTTGTTATTGACGGTCCAATTCGTTCTTTCAACGCATTTTGCTTATAATGTTGAATATCTCTGAGATGGGGCATTATGATTACTTGCATTATTTACATTATTCGGACTGTTATCCTCATCTTCATTGCCATATTCACAACGTTTCGCCCGTTGTACGCTTCGATTTTTATATCTATGTCTCTCTGTATATCTGTCTATATCTCTGAGATGAGGTATTATGATTACTTGCATTATTTACATTATTCGGACTGTTATCCTCATCTTCATTGTCATATTCACAACGTTTCGCCCGTTGTACGCTTCGATTTTTATATCTATGTCTCTCTATATATATGTCTATATCTCTGAGATGAGGTATTATGATTACTTGCATTATTTACATTATTCGGACTGTTATCCTCATCTCCATTGCCATATTCACAAAGTTTCGGCCGTTGTATGCTTCGATTTTTATATCTATGTCTCTCTATATATCTGTCTATATCTCTGAGATAAGGTATTATGATTACTTGCATTATTTACATTATTCGGACTGTTATCCTCATCTCCATTGTCATATTCACAACGTTTCGACTTCTACATCTCTGAGATTAGGTATTATGATTATTTACATTATTTAAATTATTCGGTCTGTTATCCTCATCTTCATTGCCATTGGACGTTGTACTCTCCGGCTTTCTTCTCCATCCATGATGAGATTTTGTCTAGCCACCTTCCTTACCAGAGAATGTACTATGCGCCAGATAGTATTGAGTTACACGATACCCGTAGTAATTCTCAATTGACCTGACATAAAATAAAATCCCATAAAAATTATGGTATAATTTGAATATTATTTATGATATTTGTATCATTTTCTCATAGTATCAGTATCAATGTCATTTATATATCTTTCATATTTGGGCAACAATCCTTCATGTTTACATGTTTGATCAAATATGGATAAGAATTTTTTATTTTTTATTTTTAGTGCTTTGACAGTTTTTTTATATTATGAATAAGGTTGTGTAGAAATTGTTCGCAGAGTTTATTGCCCCGCGCGCTTAAAACAAAATACTTTAGCCGAACACATCTTTCCTCCCTGAAAATGGCTAGACATATCTTTTCAACTTGACATTTGTAAAAACACAATCATGTCCCAATAACTCTGTAAAAAGTCAGAGATCAATTTTACATTCTAGATATTATGAACTGGGCCACCCCAATTATAAAATGGTAAAAACTAGTACATCTTTGAGATTCGCAGAACTGTTTCTATTTTGTGAATGCTAATCTACAAAAATTATTTCCAAAATTTTTTCCCCTATTTTTTTAAAAGTGGATCATTTTAATCAAAGAAACGGTCAGTTCTTAAGAAAATATCTTGTGGGATTTCAACATGGAACCAAACCGCGTTATTATGGTCCCCAAATGGTCACCGTTATTAACAAAAGAATATGGCCCTCCACCCTTCCTCGGCATGGCTAACCCTAGTGAACACATCAAAGTTAAAGAAATTTACAAACTTAAAAATGACACTGACATCCGAATTAAATTTGCCAGAAGGTCGGACGTTCAAACTATTATTGCGTAAGTTATTATTAGGGCGTTGTGGTCCATACCATCGAATTTAAAGTCCTTAGGATTTTTTTTTATCACATTCTCTGGAAAATGGCCATGCCATTTTATGTCGACCTTAAGTCGATACTTCCTCCATAGACACCGATGCAAACGAGAGGCCAATGTATCAAGGCGATGCTCGTTTTCCTGTTGCGCAAGCGTTCTACAAATTCTGATGTGGGTAACATTTTTCACCGACTCGTCTGAACCTGTTGTTGTTGTTGTTGTTATTATTATTATTACCATATATTTGGGCGTATCCCTCCCCTACATCCAGTTAGGGTCCCCGCTATGGGCAAATACTGGACCCCCAAACTTGGTTTAAAACATTATGAAAATATAAAAATGCATTTTCATAGAAAAAAGTTAGCAGTAAAATACATTTTTTAAATAAAAAAATTTACCAAAACTAGCAAGAAAATTAAATTCCAGCAGCAAATGACCCATGAAGGACTTGATATGCCGTTAAACAAACCAAACTAAACCCTCTCGTTGTAAGTTCGCACGACAGTTACATCCTGCCAATACCTAATAAATAATGGATTATTCCATTCTGATCTCGTGGAAAGACAAGACATATTAAAAATGCTACTTGGTTTCAGTCAGAAAGAAGGGAAATGCTTAACGTTTTTTTTCAGTGAAATGGAAAAGTAGTCAATTTCAAATCTTTTCATTTGTACCCCCTTACTTCTTAAAATAACGACCAGCATTCATATTTATGATTGTTATTGCAATATTTTGTTAAAGTTGTTCAGCTCAAATACTTAACGATGTGATAAGGGAATTTCTATGGATATTTTATTGTTGTACAACTCGCCATGAGCTTATTCGATCATTAACTGAAGAATTAAGATTTATCATAAATTTCAAATATGAATACTGTGAGATTTTCACGGTTTAAAACTTCCTCTTCTTCTTCTTCTTCTTCTTCTTCTTCTTCTTATTATTATTATTATTATTATTATTATTATTATTATTATTATTATTTTTTCTTCTACTTCATATGTTTCTTATTATTATTCTTTTTCTTCTTATTTTTGTTGTTGTTATTATTATTATTATTATTATTATTATTAGCAGCAGCAGCAGTAGTAGTAGTAGTAGTAGTAGTAGTAGTAGTAGTAGTAGTAGTAGTATTTCCTTTGATTACTGCTGTATAACATTTCCTTCCGAATCCCAACCAGAGACCTAAGGTCAGAAATGGCTTCATGGCATTTTCCACCAATCATTTTTGTTAAAATTATTATTATTATTATTATTATTATTATTATTATTATTATTATTATTATTATTATTATTATTATTACTATGATTATTATTATGATTATTCCTCTCCTTCTTCTACTTCTTCTTCTCATTATTATTATTATTATTATTATTATTATTATTATTATTATTATTATTATTATTATTATTATTTCTTCTACTTCTTATTTTTCTTCTTATTCTTTTTCTTCTTATTTTTGCTGTTGTTGTTGTTATTATTATTATTATTATTATTATTATTATTATTATTATTATTATTATTATTATTATTATTATTATTATTTCCTTTGATTACTGTTGTATAACATTTCCTTTCGAATCCCAACCAGAGACCTAAGGCCAGAAATAAAAGAAAGAAAGAAAGAAAGAAAGAAAGGAAAGAAGAGAGAAAGAAAGAACAATGAAAATTATGGAAACAACAAATGAAGGAAAAATAAGGAATATATAAAAATTAAAAGAAAGAAATAAAGAAAGAAAGAAAGAAAGAGGAGAACGAGGAAAATAAGGGAAAATGAAATAAGAAAGGATGAAAGAAAGATTAGATAAAATATGAGAAAGCTGGAAAGAAAAAGAAATTAAAAGAAAGAGGAAAACGAAAATATCGAAAGGTTTAAGAAAGAAAAGAACGATAGAAATAGAAAATCCTTTAAGGGAAGAAAAGAAAGTTTAAAAAATAGGGAGAAACGAAGAAAGAAAAGGAAAAAGAAAAGAATTAATATGAAGAAAAAAGAAGAAAAAGAAGAAGTAAGAACATTAAGGAAAGGAAATAAAAAGAAAAAATGATGAAAGATGAAATAAAAAATAAGAATGAAAAAAGAAAAATGAAAAAAGAACGGAAAAAAGACTAAAACAAAGAAAAAAAAAGATGGAAAAAGAAGTTGAAAAGAATGTTTAAAAGAAAAAGAAATAAAAAAGGAAAAGAGAGAAACTAAGAAAAAAGGAGAAAGAGTGGAATTAAAAATGAAGACAGAGGAAAAAGAAGGAAATAGAAAACTATGGAAATAAAACAAATGAGTAAAAAATAAGTTAAGTGAGAAAGAACGGATAAAGAAATACATAGATAGATAGATAGATAGGTAAATAAATAAACAAATATAGATAGATAGATAGATAGATACTAAATAAATAAACATAGATAGATAGATAGATAGATAGATACTAAATAAATAAACATAGATAGATAAATAGATAGATAGATAGATAGATAGATAGATAGATAGATACTAAATAAATAAACATAGATAGATAGATAGATAGATAGATAGATAGATAGATAAATAGATAGATAGATAGATAGATAGATAGATACTAAATAAATAAACATAGATAGATAGATAGATAGATACTAAATAAATAAATAAACAAATACAGATACATAGATAGATACTAAATAAATAAATAAACAAATACAGATAGATAGATAGATACTAAATAAATAAATAAATATAGATAGATAGATAGATAGATAGATACTAAATAAATAAACATAGATAGATAGATAGATAGATAGATAGATACTAAATAAATAAACAAATACAGATAGATAGATAGATAGATAGATAGATAATAAATAAATAAATAAACATAGATAGATAAATAGATAGATAGATAGATAGAGAGATAGATAGAGAGATAGAGAGATAAACAAATATAGATAGAGAGAGAGAAAGAGAGGAAGAGAGAGAAATATGAAAATAAGTAAAAATATGAAAGAGAAAGAAAGAAAGTCAGGTAGATGTACATTTTTGCAAATGATCCCAGCTCCCTTTCGCATCATTATTTTTGCAAACTAGAGCCGATATACAGACCCCCTGTACTTTTAAAATATTAAATAACACGAATAATCATTTGCTTTTAACATATTTTTCTCTTTGTTTATTATAATTATGATTAAAATGTTAACAAAAAATAACGTATCAAGAATAGAAAAACATGTCGTTTTGGAGAAAAGAAACTCTGTTTTTGAGATATGGCAACAAAAGTTTCGAAGCTGTGGAGTGCTTGTCTACGTCCAGAATGAACGCAGCTCATACAGTGAGCGAAAGAGGCGCTAGAGGAAAGCCGAATAAGAGAGAATAAACGAGAGGAAAAGAGAAAACCAGAAAGGTCACGCAGTTAAAAATAATGAAAAATGGATGTCTGGTAGAGAAGGAGAAAACTAAAAGAATTTGCGATTGAGCGAGAAGAGGAGAAAATGGAAGAAAGCAGACGATCATAGCGAGGAAAACAACCAAGATGGAGGGAAAAGTAGCGGGAAAGAGAAAAGAAAAAAGATAAATGTATATAAATGAGAAATGGAAGGACTGGGTGTGATGATAGTGGACTGAATCACGAAAATTGTACAAAGTTATAGCAAAATAGAAAACGAGGGGACAATAAAGAGAATGAATGGCGACAAACTGGTGAATAAGTTAGGATGAGAGTCAAGATGGCGCTAAAGTGTAATTATATTGTTTCAATTTGAACTCGAAGTCCTGTTTCTCAATGAATTATGTTCAGAGATAGTTTGTAAGTCTAGAAGGCCAGGATTGTTACAGTCATCTCTTTAACAAGGCAATTTGCTTTAAATATCACACGCTTGATCAGTTACAATGAGTTTGGTTTTATCTATCTATGATAGAACACGCACGCAAAATATACCAAGTAAATCATACACGCCCAAACCATCTTCCATACCCTGATGGAAAAATAAAAGACTGAGATATATTTGTGAATGAAGACTTACTCGTTGATATAGCCAGGTTAGATTAGACACAGGTGTCAGTCATTTTGGGTTACTTCTTATGGATAAGCAATATTCTACTAGACAGGTTAGTTAAGCGAAGCTAGATAGATAGACAAAGATATATGTGAACAGATTAAATAATAGACATTAACAGAATTAAATAGATGGATAATGAGATCGATCGATCGATAGATAGATATGAACTTGAATTATCGAAATTTTGGTGAAAAAATGTTCGACCTATCCTCCAGTATATACGGTGATTATTATTATTATTATTATTATTATTATTATTATTATTATTATTGTTCGGTCGAGTTAACTCGAACATTAACGAGTCCTATTACGCCAACTATCTCGCCAACCATCACGGTCTTGCAATCAAGATCAGAAGACATTAGGGCACATTAGTGGACCTTGCAAATGAATCTGTGTAGATAAGAACGAATCAAGGTAAACCGTCAGAAAACACACAGAAGTGATTAAACTGGTGAAGGCTTGTGCAGAACCATCCACACTTTTCGGAGGTATTGATACACTTAGTCGGTGTAAATTAATGCCACAGACGAAGCAGACAATATAAGTGTTTTCCATCTCCTAGACCAATCGTGTTCTATAACACTAAAGAGCTTGGTCAGCCTTGGTAGACATTATTTGCCCATAGCTTGGACCCTAACAGGTGCTACCACCCCGGGTCAGGGTAGATCTGGGAACAACAGCAATTAAAATATGGTTCTACGCTCCTCAAATCCTCCAATCTCCCGATGAGAAAACTTGCTGCCGGTTATAGTTTACCGTCATACCCATAATTATATATATATATATATATATAAATTACCAAGAAGATAGAATACCGGCAGAGCTCAATGTCTAGGACAGGGAAGAATATAATATAAAAGGCTCAAGCACTAATATTCCAAGGGTATAATTTATTATATTTGAATCGTAACCTCTTTAATTTGAGGTCTGATGAATTGGATCGTGATTACGATTCAATGTAATAAATTATAACCATGGAATATTAGTGTCTGAGCCTTTTATCCTATATATATATATATATATATATATATATATATATATATATATATATATATATATATATATATAGGTTTCTAGACTCGATGAATTACTTAATTATAATTCTCAAATCCTCCTAATTACTTGTATATCCTAACCTTGAACATATTTCTAATGCTTCAGTTGGAGGGGCTTGGTGATAGTAGTCGTGGCTCGAGGGGGCACAGTCCTATGGGTAAAAAAGGAAACTCAGTTGAGTTGCACCACGGAATATGTGATCGAGCGGCGCTATTTTGAGGCCCGTTGGAACATTTGGTATGGCGTTTGCCTGGTAGCGTATCTGTCCGTGTTTTAATTCTCGGTAGTGGATGCATACTGCTGATGTGTCCCAAATATAGGACGAAACGGCAATCTAGTGCTTTCTGTATTCTGCTGAGGTTTCTAGACTCGAGGAATTACTTAATTATAATTCTCAAATCCTCCTAATTGCTTATATATATTCACAGCCATCTACGTCCTCGATGTATGCAAATAAACAAATTGAATGTAAATATCGGTAGATTTAACATAAATTAGTTTATTTTCTACGTTCTAAAAATAATTTTAATAACTGTATTTTTTATTTAACTGTACAAAATCATTTTATTTTATAAAGTCTTACAACAAACCACATTCACAAATAAAGAGTCTGCGATGTACTGTAAAGATTTCCAAATTGTAAACATCTACATTTACCAGTATGTACGTACATGTATACGTAAATCTAGATTACTTTTTCTTGTACTATATTAAAAACTAAAATTTATTTGTTTGTAAGCTTAAAATAGATTTTTATTTACCATATTAAAAACTCATTTATAAATAAATATTGAACTGGGAATGGCTATTTCTCGTTTAGCCTAGTGACAAGTAAATTCGAAGACAAGTAAATTCGACTTAAGTCGTTCTTCGACTTACATCAACTCTCCAGGTATAAATTACCGATGTAAGGTGAGGTATACCTGTATATTATTGCAGTTTTCAACGTCTTACATGTGTGAGCAAGCCTTTATTATTTGACACGTACCAAGAGCAACGAGAGAAATCATCTCCTCTCAATTGAGAATGAAATCCTTGTGTGTCTATATAAAGTTCGAGCTTGAATTATATATTTGTGAAGCTAAAGACAGGCACAAGTTTCACATTAGCGAAACATGTTTCACTTTATCAAATATCTCTGAAGGTAACATTTTCTTAGCCCATTTATTGATTCACAAGACATTTTGCCTTCATCTGCCTTATGTCTTTTCAACATTGCCAGTAAAGGATTAAAAAATAAAAAATGATGTAACAATGATCTGTTTTCGTTCTGTTAGCATTTATACAAGGTAACCAAAAATGTTCTGTCCGTTTTTTGATTAGTCATTGAATGAAGTTGAAATATATACGAAATGCGTGTAGCAATTGTTTTCAAATTCGGACAGCCGGAAGTAGGAACATCAGACGTTATAAAAAACACGCGCACCAGTCAAAATACAAATAGTGTAAATAATAATAACGCTTCATCACTGAAAACGGCGCACGAATCAGAAAAAAAGGCTCTCTCGCCTGTCTACTATCTGCTTCACAAGCGAGTAGTGGCGCCTGGCTCAACGCAGTGCCCTCTTCATCTACCGGTACCCTTTTAGATGATGAGTGCACTCGGGTCGGAGTCGCGATCCGTCTTGGACTCAAATTATGTGAGCGTCACAGATGCAGATGTGGAGCCTCCATCGATGCGTTTGGTTTGCATCCTCTCACCTGTCGTCGTAGTTCCGGCCGCTTTCCACGGCATGCAGCAATTAACGACATCATCAAAAGAGGTTTGGATGCAGCTGGGTTCCCTTCCCAAATCGAACCCGTAGGCCTCGAACGTGGTGATGGAAAGCGGCCGGATGGCATTACCATCTTCTCTTTTAAAATGGGTAAGTCGTTGATTTGGGATGCGACCTGTGCGGATACGTTTTCGGCCGGTAATTTGATCAGGTCCGCGGTTGAGCCGGAGTTCGTCGCCCGAGACGCAGAGATAAAAAAAAAGCTAAATATTCTTCTCTTGCTGATAGATTTTTTTTTACTTCTGTGGCAGTGGAGACTTCAGGAGTTATTGGCCCTCGTTCGATGGTGTTCCTTCGGGGGATTGGTGCGATTGCGTCTCGATTAAGGAACGAGCCTCGCGAAACGGAGTGGCTCTTGCAGCGTGTCTCACTGGCGACGGTTCGAGGTAATGCTTTCTCCATCATAGCAGCTGGCAGAAAAAAAATGTTTATAGTTACGTTGTTCTGGAATTGTCATCATTGGTCGACTGAACTTGCTTTGTTTCAATGACTTTTGTTTTGTTATTTTTATATAGTAATATATATTTATATTTTTACGTAATAAAATTTTTTAAAAAATCAGAAAAATGTTTTGGTCTTAAATTTTGTTTAGCGGCATATCAACACCTCTTTGGGCCTTCTCACCCCATGTTGGAGGAGGCCCTCCCTGGTTGACCATGTCTTCAGGCCGGTAACCATACTCAACACGCTTGGCCATGTAATTTATTTTAAGGACAAGATGGTTGAGAAACGCTGAATTAGGGTGTCATTTAGTATCAGAGCTGGTCAATGTAGGTTGTTGATGGGCGACTAGCCCGTCTTTGCGCAATGGCTACGTGTTCAGAGCAGTGGATTATTAATTTCTCACGGCACGTTCACACTGTACAAGCCCCGGCGGCCACTAGAAATACAGGGTTAAGTTAAGGGGTGGTTTATATGGATAGGAGGATAAGATAAATGTTAATTCTAGACTTGAACAGGTTAAGATTAAGCGGGGAAACATCCTCTGGGGAGCCTGTTCCACAGGTCAGTCGTTCGAGGAAAGTAGTTATTCGAGTGGAACTTACTACTCGCCGATGGAATGCGGGTGGATTGTGGGTGATTTGCTACTATGTGAGTAACATGTCAGCTTCTAGCCGTGATTTCAGAACTGGCGGAACCAAGGAATGTAGTTCGTCCTAGCACTTTCCATGGACGTAAGACCAGTGAGAGGCTCACCGTATCCCGCCTATGAGAGAGAGAGAGAGAGAGAGAGAGAGTTTGGAGGGTGGAAAATAATTCTTCTCCAACAAGGATTCGAAGACGCTTTCGGAAAGTGAGGGCTGGAGAGTTCCTGCCCAAATATGGCAACGGTACTCCGTTTTCGGCCTCATCTTTCACTTGTAAAGGCACCGATTAACACAAGGAATCAGCTACTTACTGGAACGGTGCAGGGAGACGATTATGTTGCCTGCATCTTTAGCGATGGATCGTATAGAAGAGTTCCACTTGACGTCAGGAGTGGGTTTGAAGCCCAATATTCTCTCAAGGCGCAGTGCCTCCGCGCGGGGACATCCGTTTATCGCCCCTGGAGGTAGTGATGGAATGTAACTAGTTTAGGTTTTGTGGCATATAATCACTCGCCAGGGACACCGCCAGGTGGTGTAATTGTTAGCAAGCTTGTCTCGCTAGAACAATTACGACTGAGTAGGGAGTTCGATCCTCACTGGGTGCACCATACTTTCGGCCTTGTGCCACATCTAATCTACGCTTAGAAAAGAACTATAATCACTCGCGAGTTCTTGTTTTACTCGCCAGCAGTGTCAATGTAAATCGCATTCTTCGTAATATTGTAAAAATATGAGGGGTGGGTCAATAGAGCTGTGATTTCGTTGAATGCTGACTGCAAGAGATATTAAGTATAGCTCCCAGCATCCGAGTGCAGGTTCCATCAAGCTTAAACTCAAAATATTGTACACGCAGTGGCACCATACAAAGAAACCGCCTCTACAGTGGCGAGAAAGAATGTCCATTTGAGTTTTGTCTGGAAGATCAATTTTCCAGATTACATTCATTTTATTCAAGGCGGCCCAGGATTCAGCTATGCGAAGTTCAATAAAATTTATCTCGCTTCCTAGGTATGTAAAAGATTCGACAGATTTTCCTGATTCACGTTAGTTTGCTGGTTGAAGCTCTTCTATTCTGTTTTCGAGACATTGACAGAGTCCAACAGCACTGGCACCATTTTCTAGATGGTGTAGAACTGTGGCAGTGGTAATTGTGTCTGCAATGATAGCTTGGCCATCTTCATAGTCGATATCTGTCAACTTTTTTGCTGGATATTGATTTCAGTGTCTTGGTGATAAAATGAAACCTAGATGATGTCTGTCGAGGGATGTTCTCAGTATGTAGTCAAGGGTGATGAAACCAGAAGTTAACTGTTTAAATCAGCTGCCAATGAAATGCAGAACGGCAGCCAAGCGTAGATGGCATTGCATGATAATTAGAATAAATTGATATAAATATGTTGCAATTAAACGCAGACTGGAAAAATTGTAATAAAATATTAAATCGACAAGGACTTGACAGTTTAATTTAATAAAACATGTTTGTGTGGCATATATAATTAGATTAGCATCGTTATTTCACCGATATATTAACACTATGTGAAGGAATATACGATTATTCTTTGACAAAAATCATGTCAAACACAAGGCCGGGTTTAAGCATCACCACCACTATCATAACTATGACCGAATGTGGTCTTAGGGTCGCTGTCAAGCTGACCTAAAAATTATCTGCATTCTGTTGTTAACTGGTGCAAGGTATGGCTTGGTAATTTTAAAGCCTACAAAACGAACCTGCTATTAACAGTCTGAGAGACCACTTTTTACCTTCCATCTACAAGACTAACGGTAACCCCCAGGAGAAAGAATCATTGAGATTTCTTTGGATAACATTTTGGCTGACATGAAGTGTAATGATTATATAGAATCAGCTGCTAGGTCCACGGCTAGGAAATTTGGTTCACTGTGTCGGGCGAGACCATTTTTCTAGAATCTATCTTACATATTTATAAATCTACTATTCGCCCCTTCTTTGAATATTGTTGCCCTATCCAGTGTGGTGTTCTTGCTGTATATTTATAGATCGTTGATAAAATTCAAAGAAGAATCTGCAGTGTTATTCGTCCTAGCCTTACATCTCGGCTTCAGTCTCTTTTCCGCTGTAGCAATGTGAATTCCCTTTGACTTTTCGTTCAATATTTTCATGGTAATTGTTCTGATCTTTTAATTTTTCTGATCTGTTCTTTCTGTGCGGTGTGTCATTTCAGGACGTAGGCGATCATGTATGTCCACCTCCCTCTATCCCTTGTAACTCTCAACAAGTTCCTTTCCTCTGTTTCCTCCCCCAGACCACCTTTCCCTTGTCTCTCTTTTCCTCTGTTCAACCTGTGAGTATCAGATTCTCCAGTTCCTCCTCCTTTCTTTCTTTTTATGTGCCGTGTCCTTTCAGGACGTAGACGATCATGTCTCTCCACCTCCCTCTATCCCTTGCAGGTTTCAACAAGTTCCTTCCTTTTGCTTCCTCCTCTAGATCGCATTCTGTCATCTACCTACTTAAGGCTGCTAGTTATGTCATGCTTTGTTTTCCCTTGTCTCTCTTGCCTTCTATTCGACCCGTGAGAATCAAATCCTCTAGACCCTCCTCCTTCATTATGTGTCCCAGAAACTTCAGCTGCCTTTTCCTGATGTTAAGTATAAGCTTCCTCCTTGTTTGCTTACACGCTTGGTCCATGTTATCCTTAGCATCTTTCTATAGAACCACATCTCCGTCGCCTCGAGTCTCTTCTTCATCTTTGAGAAAATGGTCCAACATTCGCTGCCGTAAAGATGGACAGATGCCACGTAACAGCTCAGTATTCTTTTCTTCGTTACCAAAGAAATCCTCCTGTCTCGCAATACTCTGCCCAGGTTTTGAAATGCGTCCTTGGCCATCCCAATACGTCTACGGATCTCAGTGTCACATTTACCGTCCTCTGTCAGAACGCTTCCCAGATATTTAAACTTCCGCGTCTGCTTGACTCAAGTGTTCCCGACCTGCAAATCGCGTTTTGGGCTCATCCTTTTACTGACGACCATACATTCTTTTTCCTCTAGTTTATGCTTAGTCCCTTCTTCACACTCTCCCTCGCCACCTTCTGTAGGAGAATTTTTTAATTCTTTTCCGTGTCTGATATCAGGACTGTGTCATCTGCGTATCTCATGTTAAAACTGTGGCCGCCAATGCTAAATCCTGGTAGGGTTTCCAATTCACTCAGGTCGGTTAAGAAGACGCATTCTTACATACGCTCCTTTCTATTTTTGTATATTTTATTTTGTAGATTGTTCTAGTTCCACGTGCCATGTCTCTTCCGCAGTTCTCAGTAATTTTCCTTTAGCTCAATGTTCCTTAAGTCAACTCTCCAAGTTTGGTTCACTACTGCAGTGGCCTGG
>OZ038511.1:82295002-82327502 GCA_964036315.1 Acanthosepion esculentum | reverse complement strand
ACCAACACCTTTGGGTTATTTAAAGCCGAAAGATATTTTGGATTGTACAAATAATTATTTTTTTGTTTCTAAGACAATATTGCATTAACAATACTTTTGAAAATAGCTATGCTTTTTCCAGATACGCGACCAACTACTTAGCCCACATGTGGCGAGAGAAGATGGAATGATACCTTTACCAATGGTGCCTTGCGCTGGTGAATTTAACGAACCAGACTGATATTCGAACTCACCTGAGCGATTTGTCAGACCTAATCGCGACACTTCGCACCACCTATATATCCACAAAATGACGGACACAAAAACTATGATGTCTACCCTGAGAAAACGTAACATAATACAACGCATCATAATCTCACTCTGTTTGTCTGTCTCCTCTCTCTCTCCATATATATATATATATAAGGTTTTTTATGTTTAACATTCCTTTTATAGATAGAAGTATTTAAGTAAATGCTCTGTTTATAATAAACAGTATTAAATAACATTTACCGGCCTGAATGTCCGAGAAATTTTCATAGAAAATATTCGTCCTCCGACAGGATTCGAACCCGTATCCTCTACGGAACCGTCATATAGCCTGACGTGCCTTAACCGATTCGGCCACCGAGGGTCTTTCGGTTAGCAAGGTCCAATTTACTGCTTATAAACTTCAATCTTCCATGAATCTCTCACGTACATTCATAACTGCTCATGGCGTATCAAATGTAAATATAAGGTTGTCGCAAATTAAATCTTGCAGTTTTTGGTTGGTTTTTGATCCTGTCGTCTAACGAAGTAACCTCCTTAGTGTATAAAAAATATCTTGACTTATTCCTGACTCTTTTCCTTACCAGAAAATCTTTCTTTCAATCACGAAAACAATATACGAAAACTTCCACAGCGCCCTAAAAATTAAACTGTTATGTACTGGGGAACCATCCTTCATGAAACCTTATCGACTGGAGCCGAAGAATTACACAGAACTGTACCAAATACCAGAAACCATATAATGTAAGAAATTTCAACAGCCGCAACGACTAAAATGCATAGCACGTGTAACTCGAAGACTCTTAGAGAAAATAATAACATAAGAAAGGTTAGGAAGAGTCGTCAGTGGTGAAAAAAGCGATAACTTTTAATGAACTTGAGAAATATTATTTTTATGAAAAATCTGCTAATTCCATAAATGCCAAATGTTTCCTTATAAAAGAAGCGGATGATATTACTATTACCATTAGAAATGAGGACAACAGATACTACACTTTGATTCCAGCATGATGACTTGGAAGTGAATAAAAACGGAACTCGAGTAGTACTGGCTGCTTGATCAATGAATGCCGGATGTCTCCTTATAAGGAAACGGCTAATATCATCATAGTTATTAGCGAAGAGGAGAACAGATACTGTACTTTGATCCCAGACTGAGTGAGTGTAGAAAAACTTAACGCGAGTAGCACTGACTGATTTGTCAATAGATGCCGGATGTTTCCTTATAAGGAAACAGCTAATATTATCATATGTATTAGCGAAGAGGAGAACAGATACTGTACTTTGATCACAGCCCGAGTGAGTGTAGAAAAACTTAACGCGAGTAGCACTGACTGATTTGTCAATAGATGCCGGATGTTTCCTTATAAGGAAACAGCTAATATTATCATAGGTATTATTGAGGAGGGGAACAGATACTATACTTTGATCCCATCCCGATATAATCAAGAAAAAGAATTACGTGAGTAGCACTGACTGCTTGGTCAATGAATGCCTGACATTTCCTTATAAGGAAACGGCTAATATTACCATATGTATTAGCGAAGAGGAGAACGGATACTCTACTTTGATCCCAGCCCGATGGAGTGAAGAAAACTTAACGCAAGTAGCCCTAACTGCTCGACAAATGGATGCCGACCCTTTTCCTTATAAGTATTACCATTAATATTACCATCATATGTCGACAATAGGTTCTAATGGCTGTTGTATTTATGTGCGCTTTAGATTGTTTTAGATATATTATTCAGATTATCGGCTTAATTCGAAAGTATGTGAGTATATGAAAGCTAGCACATAGGAGCATCAAAGAATTTGTGAAAAATCTCATTCTTTCTTTTGTTAACGTCAATTCCGCTTCCCCTACAATAATCAGGGAGCGACAGAAGTAAAATTAACTTCCAGTGTTTAAGTCAGCATTAAGAGCGATATTGTAGAGTCGCCATTTTGTTGGTTTAGATATTAATCGCAATGATTTACTTCTTCTTCCCTAATGTTTCTTTTCTTCCAATTTTCTTTTTTTTTAAAGGATATTTCAGGATTTTCTTTTCGTTTTTTTTTTATATTCTTTATTTTAAAATTCTGCTGTCTCAGTACTGCCCCTTTTCCAATACCCCTACGCTTATTATTTCTTGTCTTCAATTAACTCCTATTTTCCCCAATTCTTATCTTTCTAGGTTTCAACCCTTTCCTTCCTTCTTTTTTTGCTGACCCCGCCTTCCTTTTCTTCGTCTCTTTTTCAGCCTCTATTTTTCTTCTTCTTTTCTAACAAATTCGCTTACTTTTTTCCCTACGTCTTCCCTTTCTAATTTTCAACCCGATTCTTTTCTTCCCACTTCCTTTCTAACCCCGTCCTTATTTTCTTCTCCCTCTGAAACCTTTCCCATTTTTTTTTTTGCTTTTGACTTTTTCTTCACTTTCTTCCTTTTTCAATATTCTCTTCATCCTTCTTCTCTCCAAAACGTACATCTTTCTTTCTTTATCCTTTTCAAACCGCTTCTTTCTCTTTTTCTGTTCAAATTGTTTCTTTCCATTTTAATGTATTTATTCATACATCTTCACAACCCAATTATTATCTCTATCTCCCTTTACAACCCATTTATTCGCCCTCTCTTTCTTTACAGCACATCCCTTTATTCTCTATTTCTTTCTTTACAACCCACTTATCCCCCCTCTCTTTCTTTACAACCCACTTATCCCCCCTCTCTTTCTTTACATCCCACTTATCCCCCCTCTCTTTCTTTACAGCGCACTTATTCCCTCTCTCTATTTATTTACAAATCCACTCATTCTCTTTCTCTCTTTATAACCCACTTCTCTTTTATATTTATAAACAGGTTCTTTCCTTTCTTTATCGGTCTATCAGCGACCCCTAGCTCCTCCTCTTCCTCGTACTATTTCTCCACCACCAAATGTTCATCCCTCCTATTTTCTATGTCTCTTTCTACTTCTCCTCCTTTTCCCATTCAGACATTTCCTTTTCCTTTTCTTCCGAGATTCTTCCTCCTCTCACCCCCTCTTCCTCCTCCTCCTCCTCCTCATTCTTCTGGAGCTTCTTCCTCTCGCTTTCTTTCACCACTTTCTTTTTATCACTCTTCTCTCTCTCTCCCTCTCTCTCCCTCTCTCTCTCTCCCTCCCCCTCTCTCCCCCTCCCTCTCTCTCCCTCCCTCTCCCTCCCCTCTCTCTCCCTCTCTCTCTCCCTCCCTCCTCTCTCTCTCTCTCTCTTTTCACCTAATGCATTCCCCTCCCTGTTAAGTTATTTCTTCGTTTTCATTCAAAGACAACTTTCCGACAGCACTGGTTAACAATGCACCACGGAAAACAAAGAAATGAAGGAATCACTCCGACTTTATCAATGAAAGACTTTTTATTGTTAAAACGAGATGCACATGCAACCCGTGATATCACAGGCAGCATTTTTGTAAACAAATGCATCAAAACCTCCATTCATTTTTGCATATTTAATGACACCAAATTCTGGAGGTAGAATGAAAGAATAACCATAAATTTATTTTAGCCTCGAATGCCTTTCAGTTTGGTATACGATGTCGTGTCTTTGAATTTTAGAATCTCCTTAAATGATTCCTGATTATAAATCTAATTGAAGATGAAACAATGTATTTTAACGGCACTTTGCTTCATTTTGTTTAGGTACACAATCTCTATATTATACTTTAAAAATCATGATGGAAGTTATTGTCAGTGGTCAGGAATTATTGCAAGCGTTAATAGCAAAGTGGGCTATTATATGGATGATGTAGATGTATTGGTAATGGCTTTTGTTGTAGCCTTGTTAGGGGCCAGAAACAAAGACACAAAGAGAGGAATTGAGTTAAACAAATATATTGACAGAAACATACAAACGAGAGTGTTACAGCAAGAATGTTCTGTCAAACTCTCAGAGCTGACTGCTAGAAACTTCCCACTGCAAAAGGCAGTACCTGCTCCTATTTATAGCTGGGAGAGTCCATTTGTGCGTGGGTAAATTACCACAACAATTTTACACTAGGAATGCATTGAAAATCAGGAAGGAAGGGATTATTAGGGGTCGGGAATGAATGCAAGCAATTCTGATAAAATAAGGCTATTATATGTATACTGCAAATGATTTTACTATATGAATACATCTAAAATAAAAAAAAGGGGATTGTCAGTGGTCAGGAATGAAGGCAAATATTACTAATAGGTCTATTATACAGGGCAATTGAAAAGTAAAATTTTAAAATACTTATAATTTATTTATTAATTATCTAGAAAGGGATAGGAAAAGAAAGCGTTTTGAATGAGGTTTCATTTCAAATTTGACGTGGGCACCAGATTTCGCTACACACACACAAACACACACACACACATACACACACACACACACACACACACACACACATATATATATATATATATATATATATATATATATATATATCCGCATTTCTTTCTTTCGTTCTCTTCATCTCAATCTATCACTGTCTCTATATTTGCATTCCTCTATTTCTCAATCTATCTATCTATCTATCTATCTTTATCTCAGTCCATATATCTCTACCTTAACATTTCTTTCTGTCGCTCTCTTCATCTCAATATCTCACTGTCTCTTTATTTGCATTTCTCTCTCTCTCTCTCTCTCTATCTATTTATCTATTTATCTATCTTTATCTCAATTTATATATCTTTATCGCTTTAATCTATAGATATAGCATACCTAATGTCCAAATCGTGTAACAGCATAATTCTTCGTCACACACACACACACACACACACACACACACACACACACACACACATATATATATACATATATATATATATATATATATATATAGATATATATATATATATATATTTAGTTTACGAAAAACTAGGTAATCCGTATGGGTAGAACTAAAAGGATAAAATCCAGAGTGCTCAATGTAAATCAGAGCTAATAATTTAAATAAAAATAAAAACAGACCACTTTAAGGTTCCATGTAATAAATTATTTCCCCACAGCCCTTTTAAAAGACCGCAGATCATCAGACTTTACTTCCAAAGGTTGAAACGAAAAATGAAAAGAAATTTACACATTTTTGACGGGCAGTACTAAGCATATGTAAATTAACAAAGTGAGGAAGGGGAGGAGAGAGACATGATTGAGTTAGATGTAAAATTTCCATTCTTTCAAATTTTATATTGTTTGAGGAAGTTAAGACATTGACACATTAAATCTGTTAACTTAACGGAAGTTATATATTGATATGGAAGTGGGAGAGGAGAAGAAGGCATAAAGAGAAAAAGAGAGAAAGAAGTCATGAGAGAAAGTGTCACTAACTTTCTTTGGAATGAAAGGCCCGAAATAGATGCTGTTGTTTTGCTTTGAGAGTTCATAAATATTATAATATATATATATATATATATATATATATATATATATATATATATATATATATATATATATATAAAGGGTGTTCCAATAACTTGGACCAATTTTTCATCTGAATTAAGTTTAAACTTCTAATGATTTTTTTCTTTTCTTTCAGATTTGGCGGATATTTGAACGATGTTTATTTTTCACACATAATTGCCATGACTTAAATAAAATGATCCAATAGTTTTACTAATAAGACCGATTTATTTACTTCCGACTTTGATCCGTCTTAATGAAACACCCTTAGAACCTTAAAGAGTTGAATTGTGAAAGCCACCAGCATTCACTGTATTCTTCTGATATGTTTCCTTTTATTTGTTCCTGTGTCTACAAAACAATTTAAATGGCAAGAAATTTAACTCTGTACATTCAGTCCAAAACTATTCACAACCTACATCAAAGACACGACATTTCTACACAAATGGTATCAACAAGAACGATGTGTGTAAAATAGACAAGAGTATGTTAATTATAAAATTTAGGAAGTTAACAAATATCCTAACAGCTACATATATTGTTGGTAAAATATTCTTTTTCAGAGATACGATATCTCTGAGAGTATCTGAAAAGGAAAAAAGAAAGATGTAAGAGTGTCCTTTCATTTACCCGCGAATTAATGAATCAGTGATAAGCACTGGTTTTCTAGTTGAAAAATTAATTACTCCATCCAAAATTATTCAGTAAGAAATTTCACCTTAAAGGAACATATGCTATAATTGGGAAGTACGTCTCTTACTCACTTCTCCCTCTGCGTCACTGACAAATTGTGGGCAATATTTCCCTACTAGAGACAATAAAAGGGATCAACGCAACAGAAGATGACGATTGACTTTGCATTTAAATTTTTGAAGACTATAGTTATCAGGGAAGCAAGTGGGAGGAAGACAGTTCCAGTGTCGGGAAATGAGAGAAAAGAAACTCTTGGAGTAGAAGTGGCGGTTACATTTAAATATTTCAACAGTAAAAGTGTGGGAAATCGATGCCAATCTTGTAGTAAGCTTAAATTTATATAGTCGAAGCACCATGGAAAAAACTCGCCAGAGCATTAGCCATGAAAATATTTGTAGAAAAGACAGAGGGAAGCCACATCACGTCTGTGAGAAAGTAACAGAAATCAATTCAGGCCCGATTACATTATAAATCCTACTTTGGATTATGTCGAAAATCTCGAGATGGATAGCAGGGACACCAGACCCGATATCGCAACAGTATCCAATGCAATGACGAATGGTAGATTTTCAGATGCATAACATGGGCTCTGACGAGAAATACCTTCTGGCACGACACAATGATCCAACTTTCCTTGCAGTAGATGCAGCTATTGTAATTGTTCTACTTCAAGTTAGTTGAAAATGTGAGGCTGATGTCGGACAGGGACGTTTTTCTATGGTGCTTAAGTGAGAGCAGTGTAGTTTTGGAGGCATTGGAATTTAAAAACCATTTCCTGCACCAGACAACCACTGATTGAAGGTCCTTTCGACAGTAGCGGCCAGATTAACTTTGTCAGCACTGCCGGGGTTGTTATTGAGACAAAAGTGAATGGTTGGATCGTCTGCATAGATGCCTACTTGGGAATTGATGACATCAGGGGGGATCGGGCAGGTATAAAATTTGTCGTGCATGAAATTTCCAATGCCTCATATCACAAAACCCCTAACAAGTCTCTGTAATGTTATCGGCCTTTATCGCGCATCTTGACATCAGTCATATTCCCATCGTCGTGACACAGCTTCCGTCAGTCGTTTTCATAAATATTTTCATGACAGTTGTTTGAAATATCTTTCCTCCTTAGTACCTCCACCGTAGAAATTTAAGCGCACGACTCAATTGGCAATTCGGTCCCACCGTTATGCTCCCGGAGTAGATTGATATAATCTTGCTTTAGTCTAATAGTTTTTTTTCCCTCGAAGTTCTCGGCTCTGGGCCTCTTTTCAAGTTTCTTGTTTCCCACCAACGTACAATCTTCAAACATTTAAATGCAGAACCATCTTCTGTCTTCCTGAAACCTATTTTTTAGAGTTCCTTCCTCTCACATGTCATTTGAACAGATGTCGACGTTTATCTATTGTTTCTTGTTTAGGATTGAGTTTCCGGTTGCTTCTAAATATTACTTCAACGCTACACGTCTGACGCCTCCGCCTAAAATTTGAAATGTATATTATTATTAGGTTTCCGGTTCCTTCTAAATTCTACTTCAACTCTATACTTCTAACATCTTCACCTAAACTCTGAAATTTATACTATTATTTGGTTTCCCAAAAAAAAAAACTTCGGTTTTCCATTTTCGAGGCTTATTGATAATGAATGTATTCAACACTTCTTGTTCTATTTACTCACAGTGCTACATTTGGTGTAGGTTCGATATTCGCTCTAGAAACACACTATCTTCATTAACAAAATACTATAACTGAAGGATATATTAATATTTTAAGGCATTTTTAAGACAATTTATACGTTCTTTTTCTATAGATACAAATATTTAAGTAAATGCTCTGTTTATAATAAACAGTATTAACGACTTTTACTGGCCTGAATGTCCGAGAAATGTTTATAATAAACAGAGCATTTATTTAAATATTTGTATCTATAAAAATAACGTATATACATAAAAAATGTCTTAAAATAATTGTCGGATTTTGTCCATTTCATAATATATTAATGGTTTTCCACATTGAAAGACCTTCTCTATTTATATTCATCGGAGGCTTTGAGTAGTGTGGAACCACATGTTAATTGCTGGTTTTCCAGGTACACGCTGACCCGTAGAAGTTTTTTTTTTCATTTAGTATTTTTTTGTTTCATTTCTGCTTAAAGTTCTTGGCGTTTTCATCTGTATTATCCTCTTTGTTCTTGTTTCTTTCATTCTTGCTTTCTTATTTTAATTATTCTTTCATCAGGTTTCCTTTCGTTTTTCTTTCTTCTTTCTTTCTGGTTTCATTCATTTTTGATCGTTTCTTTCTGTATTTCTTCATTCATTCTTTCTGCATTTCTCCATTCATTCTTTCTGTAGTTCTGGATTCATTCTTTCTGTATTGCTTCATTCATTCTTTCTGTAGTTCTTCATTCTTTCAGTATTTCTTCATTCATTCTTTCTGCAGTTCTTCATTCATTCTTTCTGTATTTCTTCATTCATTCATTCTGTATTTCTTCATTCATTCATTCTTTCAGTATTTCTTCATTCATACTTTCTGTATTTCTTCAGGTGTTCTTTCTGTATTTCTTTCTTCATTCTTTCTGTATTTCTTCATTCATTCATTCTTTCTGTATTTCTTCATTCATTCATTCTTTCTGTATTTCTTCATTCATTCTTGCAGTATTTCTTCATTCATTCTTGCAGTATTTCTTCATTCATTCATTCTTTCTGTATTTCTTCATTCATTCTTTCTGTATTTCTTCATTCATTCATTCTTTCTGTATTTCTTCATTTTTTCTCTCTGTATTTCTTCATTCGTTCTTTCTGTATTTCTTAATTCATTCCTTATTTATTTCTACAGGTGTTCTTTCTGTATTTCTTCTTTCATTCGTTCTGTATTTCTTCATTCATTCTTGCTGTATTTCTTCATTCATTCATTCTTTCTGTATTTCTTCATTCATTCTTTCTGTATTTCTTCATTCATTCATTCTTTCTGTATTTCTTCATTCATTCTTGCAGTATGTCTTCATTCATTCATTCTTTCTGTATTTCTTCATTCATTCCTTCTGTATTTCTTCATTCATTCATTCTTTCTGTATTTCTTCATTCATTCTTGCAGTATTTCTTCATTCATTCATTCTTTCTGTATTTCTTCATTCATTCTTGCAGTATTTCTTCATTCATTCATTCTTTCTGTATTTCTTCATTCATTCTTTCTGTATTTCTTCATTCATTCATTCTTTCTGTATTTCTTCATTTTTTTCTCTCTGTATTTCTTCATTCGTTCTTTCTGTATTTCTTCATTCATTCCTTATTTATTTCTTCAGGTGTTCTTTCTGTATTTCTTCTTTCATTCGTTCTGTATTTCTTCATTCATTCTTGCTGTATTTCTACATTCATTCATTCTTTCTGTATTTCTTCATTCATTCTTGCAGTATTTCTTCATTCATTCATTCTTTCTGTATTTCTTCATTCATTCTTTCTGTATTTCTTCATTCATTCATTCTTTCTGTATTTCTTCATTCATTCTTGCAGTATTTCTTCATTCATTCATTCTTTCTGTATTTCTTCATTCATTCTTGCAGTATTTCTTCATTCATTCATTCTTTCTGTATTTCTTCATTCATTCTTTCTGTATTTCTTCATTTTTTCTCTCTGTATTTCTTCATTCGTTCTTTCTGTATTTCTTCATTCATTATTTCTTTATTTCTTCATTCATTATTGCAGTATTTCTTCATTCATTCATTCTGTATTTCTTCATTCATTCATTCTTTCTGTATTTCTTCATTCATTCTTTCTGTATTTCTTCATTCATTCATTCTGTCTGTATTTTTTCATTCATTCTTTCTGTATTTCTTCATTCATTCTTTCTGTAGTTCTTCAGGTTGTCTTTCTGTATTTTTTCATTCATTCTTTCTGTATTTCTTCATTCATTATTGCAGTATTTCTTCATTCATTCATTCGTTTTGTATTTCTTCATTCTTTCTGTATTTCTTCAGGTGTTCTTTATGTATTTCTTCTTTCATTCCTATGTCTATTTCTTCATTCATTCTTGCTGTATTTCTTCAGGTGTTCGTTCTGTATTTCTTCATGCATTCTTTCTGTATTTCTTCAGGTGTTTGTTCTGTAATTCTTCATTCATTCATTCTTTCTGTATGTCTTCATTCATTCTTTCTGTATTTCTGCAGCTGTTCTTTCTGTATTTCTTCATTCTTTCTGTATTTCTTCAGGTGTTCTTTCTGTTTTTCTTCATTCATTCTTTCTGTATTTCTGCAGCTGTTCTTTCTGTATTTCTTCATTCTTTCTGTATTTCTTCAGGTGTTCTTTCTGTATTTCTTCATTCTTTCTTTCCGTATTTCTTCATTCATTCTTTCTGTTTCCCTTCAGGTGTTCTTTCTTTATTTCTCCAGGTATTCTTTCTGTATTCCTTCTTTGATTCTTTCTGTATTTCTTCAGGTGTTCGTTCTGTATTTCTTCATTCATTCTTTCTGTATTTCTTCACGTGTCCTTTCTGCATATCTTCAGGTGTTCTTTCTGCATTTCTTCATTCATTCTTTCTGTATTTCTTCACGTGTCCTTTCTGCATTTCTTCAGGTGTTCTTTCTGTATTTCTTCATTCATTCTTTCTCTATTTCTTCATTCATTCTTTCTGTATTTCTTCATTCATTCATTCTGTCTGTATTTTTTCATTCATTCTTTCTGTATTTCTTCATTCATTCTTTCTGTAGTTCTTCAGGTTTTCTTTCTGTATTTTTTTATTCATTCTTTCTGTATTTCTTCATTCATTATTGCAGTATTTCTTCATTCATTCATTCGTTCTGTATTTCTTCATTCATTCCCTCTGTATTTCTTCATTCATTCCCTCTGTATTTCTTCATTCATTCCCTCTGTATTTCTTCATTCATTCTTTCTCTATTTCTTCATTCATTCTTTCTCTATTTCTTCATTCATTCTTTCTCTGTTTCTTCATTCATTCTTTCTCTGTTTCTTCATTCATTCTTTCTTTATTTCTTCATTCATTCCCTCTGTATTTCTTCATTCATTCTTTTGTTTTCCTTTATTCTTTCTTTTCCTTTTCCTTCGAACATTCTTTCTGATTTTTTTCCTCTTTCTGGATTTGTTCATTTTTTTTTAGGGGGGGTGTCTTCAATCTTTCTTTTTTTATTTTGTTTATTACCGTAATTCCCCACGCATAAGCAAAATTAGGGGTGCGTATTATAAACAGCTACAAAAAATCTTAAAAAATCTGCCGTAAAGTAAAGTAAGTATTATCATAAAACTAAATTAGAATAATTTTATTCTATGTTTAAAACCATTTCGTAATAGGAGTAGGAACGCTGGTCCTGATGAAATTGGAGAGGTACAATTTATAAGGTTTGAATAGCAAACAAGCTGTGCGTCTTGTGCATGAATAGAAGCATTTTCTAAATTTCATCACAATTTTAGGGGTGCGAATTATGGATTAAGGCGTATTATACAAGGAGAATTACGGTATTTGTTTCTGGTTTCATTCATTCGTCATCTCTGTATTTCTTCATCATCACTTTTTTCTTTCATTCTTTCTTTGCCCCTTTATTTATCCTTTTTTTCTCATTTTCTTCATTGTCGCCTTCCACTTTTCTTCATTTTGTTTATTATTTCCTTCAGCTTGCATTCATTTTTCCTTTTATTATTTTATTCATTCTTACCTTCTGTATTTCTTCAAACTTTATTTTGGCTTTTCTTCAATCTTTCTTTCTTGTTTTCTTCATTCTTTCGGCATTCTTTCATTCCCTCTTTCTTATTTTCTGTATTTTTTCTGCGTTACTTCGTTTCATTCCTTCTTTTCTTATTGCAATCTTTCTTTCTGTTTTCGCTCAATACTTCTTTTTTTCATTTTCATTCAATATCTTTCTTTATTCTTTCCTATCTTTCTTTATTCTTTCTTCTTTCTTTCTTTCTACTGTCCTTTTCTTCATCCTTCTTCCTTTCTTAGTTCCTTCTTAGTTCTTTCTTAGTTCCTTCTTCATTCATTCAGCCTTTCTTTCTTTCATTTTTTCTTTCTTCTTTTTTCCTCCATCCTTTCTTGACTTCATTCTTTCTTTATTTGTTTTTTCCTTTCTTTCCTTCATTCTTTCATTATTTCTTTTTCTCCTTCTTCCTTTTTAGTTCCTTCTCCATTCCTTCATCTTTTCTTTCTTTCATTTATTCTTTTCTTTAGTCATTCTCCTTTTCTTTGTTTATTCCTTCATCCTTTCTTTCATTTCTTCATTCTTGTTTCTTCTTTCCTTCAGCCCTTCTTCCTTTTTTAGTTCTTTCTCCATTCTTTCATCTTTTCTTTCTTTCCTTCATTCTTTCTTTCCTTCAGCCATTTCTTTCTTAGTTTATTTCGTCATCCTTACTTTTTCCTTCGTTCTTTCTTTCCTTCAGTTCTTCCTCCTTTCTTAGTTCCTTCTCCATTCCTTTCTTCTTTCTTTCTTTCTTTCTTAACTCCATTCTTTCTAATATCCTTCATTGTTTCTTTCTTAATTCTTTCATTCATTTTCTTCTTTTTTCTTTCTTTCTTCTTTCTTTCAGTCCTTCCTTTCTTAGTTCATTGCTTCATCCTTACTTTTTTCCTTCGTTCATTCTTTCTTCTTTCCTTCAGTCCTTCTTCCTTTCTTAGTTCCTTCTCCATTCCTTTGCCCTTTCTTTCTTTCTTTCTTAACTCCATTCTTTCTAATATCCTTCATTGTTTCTTTCTTAATTCTTTCATTCATTTTCTTCTTTTTTCTTTATTCTTTGCATCTGCTTTTTTGTTCCTTCTCTCTTTCTTTCCTTCATTATTTCATCTTCATCATTTTGTACCAATTTCCCCATTATTAATGTTCTTTATAGCACCTCGTGTGTATTGAAATGTATAGGAATAAAAAAAGGGCATGAAAAACAGATATTTTAGGGGCTCTCTACACAAAAAGGGCACAGGTAGAATGGTTAGGGTGGGGTAAGGGTATGGAAGTTCTACTTGGGTGGTGAGAGGAAGTGGGTGGGATGATCGCCAAAATTACAAATCTGTGGCCTTAGGCGAGTCGTGACAAACTGAACAATAGCAACGCACGTCCCCCTTTAAGTCTTATTCCTTCATGCTACCATTTCTCGTCTTTCCTTTTACTCTCGCTTTTTTCATTCTTTCCTTTCTTTCTTCGTTTTAGCTTTTTTTTCTTTCTTCTTCTTCTTCTTCTTCTTCTTCTTCTTCTTCTTCTTCTTCTTCTTCTTCTTCTTCTTCTTCTTCTTCTTCTTCCGTTCTCCATCCTTGATTACTTTATTAGAATCCCTTTTTGAATCATTGAGTTTAATGCTGTACTTTTCTTTCTTTCTTTCTTTCTTTCTTTCTTCTCTTCCTTCTCTTTCTTTTTTTCGTTCTTTCTTAGTTTCTTTCTTTCGTTTTTTCTTCTCTTCCTTTCTTCTCTTTCTTTCTTCTCTTTCTTCACTTTTTTCTTTCTTTTCTCTTTCTTGTCTTTCTTACTTTCTTTCTTTCTTTCGTTCTTTCTTTCTACTTTTCTTTCTTTCTTTCGGTCTTTCTTTCTTACTATTTGTTCCTTCTTCGTTTTTTTTTGTTTTCCTTCTTTTTTAATTTGTTTTTCTTTTCTGTCTTTCGTTTTGTTTCTTCTTATTTATTTTGCTTTTCTTTATTCGAATTCCATTTTTGTATCATTGCGTTACCATTCTTTTTTTCTGCTTACTTCTTTCTTTCTTCTCGTTTCCTTTCTTTTTTCTTTCTTTCTTTCTTTGCTTATTTTTCTGTTTGTTTTTTTTTCATACCTTCTTTTAACTTTCTTTCCCTTTTAACCTTTATTCGTTTCTTTATTTATTTTTTCTTCTTCTTTTCTCTTGTTCTTTTTTTTTATTTAAATAACTTTTTGTATAATTTTGTGTATAATACAGTCTTTCCGGTCTTCTTTTTCTTTCTTTCTTTCTTTCTTTCTTTCTTTCTTTCTTTCTTTCTTTCGTTATATCTTTCTACTTTTGATATTTCTTCATATTATTTTTCATTCCCTTCTTCCCTCTCTCCTATATCTTGTTCTTTTCGCATTTCGGATTTTCTTTTGCTTGTTATTTTTTTAATATTTTATTTTATATTTTTTTTCTGTTTTTCTCTTCCTTTCTTTCTTTCTTTCTTTCCTTTTTTCTTTCTTTCTTTCCTTCCTTCCTTCATATCATTCGCTTCGTTTTTCTTCTTTTTCTTTCATTTTGTTTTCTTTCTTTCATTTACATCACTTTGTTCTCATTCTTTTTCTTTATATTACGCTTTCGTTCGTTTTTTTTCGCCTAATCTTAATTGTTGTTTTTTTCCGTCATCTTTTCTTTCCCCAATCTATTTTCTCGGATTTCGTTTCGCAGGTGAATTTCTTTTCACCCCGTCATTTTAGTGTCATCAATAATTCCTTCATTTCCTCGCGTTTTTATCACTCTTTTTTCGACTTTCTTTTTTGCGTCATTCTTTTTTGCGTCATTCTTTTCGTTGTTTAGCTATTCTCTACTCGTTCGTCTTCTCTTCCAATTTTGTTTCATCTCTATTTTTCTTCCAATTTAAAAAATATATTTCCTTGATTTTATTGCACCAATTACATCGCTTTTTTTTTCTTTCTGCTCTAAATTTCTCTTTCCTTTTTCTTATTTCTTTTACGTTTTGTCACCCATTTTTCGTTCGTTCTCTCTTTTTCTCCTAGCTTGTGTTTTCTTGAAACGTATCCGCCCATATGTTATTATTATCATTATTATTACTATTATTATTATTATTATTATTATTATTATTATTATTATTATTATTATTATTATTATTATTCAGTGTCATGATTTTTCGTTAAGGTGTTTTGAAGTGAGTCGTGTGCTTCCTGTGTTCAACTTACTTTATTTTGGGTGGGAAGACATTCCTTCGTGTTTTGCATCGGGAGAAACGGTTCAAAAGTACAGGAATGAGGCAAGGTTAGAAAAATTGCGGGATTTCAAAGCAATGGAATCGGGGCTGGAGGGGAAAGTAGGAGGAAAGGAAAACAAGAAAAGAGAAGAAATAGGAGGAGAGGAATGGAAGATAATGCAAGAAAGAAAGAAAGAAAGAAAGAAAGAAAGAAAGAAGGGTTGGACATTTCGTAAAGAAACATAAAAAGAAGGAAGAATCGAAATTTTAAAAACAAAAAGAAAGAAAGAAAGAAAGGAACAAAGAAAGAAAGAAAGAAAGAAACAATGAAAAATAAACGAAGTGATCGACGAAAGGAAGAGGGGAAGTAAGGGCGAAACGTGTGAGAAGACGGAAAGATAGAAAGCAAGGAATAAACCAAAGAGAGAACGAAAGATCAAAACAAAGAAAGAAAGAACGAACAAGAAAAAGAACGAAGGAACGAAAGAGGAAAGAATGAATGAATGAATGAAAAAACAAGAGAAAGAAATAATGGACTAAAGCGAGAAAGAAAGAAAGAAAGAACAAGAGAAAGAAAGAATGAATGAAATAGAGAAAGGATGAAAGAAAGAAAGAAAGAATAAAGAAAGAAAAAAAATTAAAAGGTAAGAAAGAATGAATAAGAGAAAGAAAGAGTGAACACAAAAGAGAAAGAAAGAAAGAACGAAAGAAAGATAGAAAAAAGAAATAAAGAATTGAAAGAAATAAAGAGAGAAATGAAAAAGAAACGAAAAGCGAAAGGCGAGAAAAAGAAGTGAAATGAAATCTAGTAAAAACTTGAAGGAAATATAAAGAAAACACACAAGAAAAGAAAGAAAAAGGGTAGGTAACGAAAAGAAAATTTAGATTTTTAAAAAAGCTGACTTTACAGAAGAAATAGAAAGATAAGACTGATGTGTAAAATCATTCTGTTAAAGAAAAACCAATCATTGAAAAGAATGAAGATCGCCACAAGAAGAATTTGTACTCTACAGAAAGGACACGTCTACTTTTATCGTTGTACTTACGTGCATCAATTCACATTCGCCAATATATATCATTCTACAATTCTCACAATTTAACTATTTTAGACCCCTCCAGTCAAATTTTCATATGCTAACCTCTAGGAGAGTGACTCATTGCATCTTTGCACGCTAACGTTTTCCTCTGACATGAAGTAGATAGATTATATTGAATCAGTTTCTAAGTATGTTCTCAGAAATTCTGGTTCACTGTGTCGCACGAGACAATTTTTCACGCCAGAATCTGTCTTACATATTTATAAATCTACCATACATCCTTTACTTTGAGTAATTCTGTTACATTATTTACATTATTCGGAATATTGTCCTCATCTTTGTCGCCATATTTATTACAACGTTTCGGCCGTTGTACGCTCCGGCCTTCTTCAGGTGGTTGGAATGTCAAACTGAACCCTTTATTTCGCTCACTAGAGTAGACTGTTCTAGTTCCATGTGCCATGTTTAATGGATGTCATTTATCAGTTATCTCCTGTTAATTTTTCCCTCTGAAAGTTCTCCACTGCCTTAACCGGGTATTGATGAACTCACACTCTTTGGGTCCTGTCACTGGATCTAACCAACGCCTTCATCCACTGTGTCATGTGTCCTTGAGGAACATGGCACGTGGAACTAGAACAGTCTACCCCAGTGAGCGAAATAAAGGGTTCAGTTCGACATTCCGACCACCTGAAGAAGGTCGGAGCGTAAAACGGCCGAAATGTTGTAATAAATATGGCGATAGAGATGAGGACAATAGTCCGAATAATGTAAATAATGTACATAATCCCTCATCTCAGAAATATAGACAGATAATTCAGTCACATCTGGTCTGGTGCTTCTGCTCTATATTCAGAGATATTTGATCAAATCCAAAGAAGGATCTGCAATGTTAATGGTCCTGACCTGTCATCTCAGCTCCAGTGCCTTATTCCACCGCCGTAACGTAGCTTCCCACTGCCTTTTCTATTAATACTTTCATGGGATTTGTGCTGATGGAATTTCCTCTATCATATCTTGAGTTTATGAATTTAAGCGCAGTACTAGATTAGCGTCATTGTCACTTTGTTTCCCCGTTGAAATGGCTAGAGGTAAACCGTAAGTTCTATGTTAGCATTTTCTTCTCTGGCACTTCTCGCTTATTGAATGAACTCTCTTACAGTTCCTTCAATGTTGATATTCAAGAAATAAATGCAACGCCAATCGTTATCTTCTCTCCTCTTACTTCTTCTTCTTTTATTGTTCTTTCTCCTTGATTGTTTTACTCGGATTCGCTCACACTCTAGTAACTCCCTTTGCGTCTTAGTGGCTTTATTGTCTTGCTTGTGATGAAATGATTAAAAAATGTGCACGTCAGGAAATATTACTTTTGTAAATGTATCAGTTCAAATACACAAATATACTGTAGCTGTTGACAAAATAATATGGCAATGTTAATGCACTTAATTCAGTGTTAAATATTAATCCCCTGAAGGTAGCATTATACAATGAAAACAATATATCAGAATTCAGCTTCGAACTACGCATTTGCTTAGGATTTTAAAAAAAGGCTATATCTGTGTGAGTTCATATATTTGCTTCATATTAATCTCCCTGGGAATGTTTGATTCGTTGGTTTGTATTTTTATGGTTTATCAACCTATTGCAGGTTATTTAATACCAGAAAATAATTTTAGATTGTAAGAATATTTTGGAGATAAAGATGATTTACTGACAAAATTCATACCAATTAATCCGTAGTTTGGGAAAGAGTAAGTGGATTCTTACTTTTGCCAACGGTATGTCCACATAATTAAATATGAGTCTGGCTGGAATTGGAACTCGGCTCTCCGATTTCCACTTCTGAGCCACTAGCGATTGCACCACCCGCACTTTTAAGGTTACAACACCTGATATTTCCCAGCGGTCATCCACCTAATTACTGACGTTGTACGAGAACCGGTGTTTTAACGTGATCTGGCTGTAAACCTGAGAATTTTAGTACAAATTCTAATTTGACGAGTAATGAATAAAAAATTATTAAAAAAATCGCCATGAAAAATCATCAAAGAAGCTAGCAGCAGAGAAAAGTTATTCACTGTGCGTTAGACGCCATTTCTACTCGCGGCGAGTAGTGGAAAACATGTGCCTCAGTTGGCGGACTAAAACGGCATATAAAAGTCCTCCAATATATTATTATAGCACCTACATATTTGTGCAAATTAATTGAAACAACCGCTTTAGTTTCATTTCTTTCACCATACGGTCAGTTTTAGACGCACTGGAGTGACAGGATGTAATCCATTTGTATTTTTTCCTCAGATTAAGTCATTTGCAGTGGTATGCAGTAATCTGAATATATTTTCGGGGTGTATGATGAAATTTGTTTGGCCTTGAAAAATATTGCGTCATCCGTGATTGCATCAGATTTTCATCACGCCCAGACGCTATTGTCTCGACTGTCTATTTGTTGTCCTACGGCCATTGTCCGCGATGGAGTTTACTCCAAGGAAGCGTACGAAAATTGTAACGTTGCACAAACAACCTGGCAAGCATTTACCACGGAGCAAATCAAAGTACTATAGAGTGACTCGGAAACTCTCCTGATTTAAATCCAATCCAGAATCTGTGATTAATCTGCAAGGAACGACTTCATGGAATGGACATTGGAAGCACTGATATGTTTATTGGGTCATGCTTCATTTGAAAAATATGAAAAAAGTAAATAATAACGAAATTATTCGTTTGTTTCCGTTAATTTCCAAAAGGGGTACCCGACATTTCCGTATTTATACAAGTGAATGTGCGCCGTTATTCTTATATATTCGCGCTGCCCTATGTTCTGTTCAGTCAAACAAGGTCATTATAATGATTTTGTTATCATTCGGATTTCTTTCACACACACACACACACACACACACACACACACACACGCGCGCGCGCGCGCGCGCACACACACACACACATATATATATATATTATAGTAATTTAATTAATAATTGAATTTGAAGTTGTTAGTTTCTGTTTTTGAAACATGGTAATTCCTATGTAGCGAAGGAACCATTTTTTTTAAATCAGTTAATTTATTATTATATATATATATATATATATATATATATATATATATAGTCCAAGGGGTATAATGAATCTACCAAATGAATATTTCTTCTATTAAAAGATACTATTTAATGTGTAGCCTAATAAAGTTAAAAGAATTTAAGTATGTATGAATTGCTTTATTACAAGCGGGATTTAAATTAAATTGTATAATTATATTTAATAGGAGCAGATAAGGTCGTCTCTCCTCCGATTCCCGCCCTCCCCGGTCTTTTGAACAGGGGTAAAGGGTGATCTCTTGTTTCCTGTTTAGGGTTGGGTTTCCGGTTCCTTTTAAAGTCTACTTCAACTCTATATTTCCGACGTCTCCGCCTAAACAGCGAAATTCTTTTTATTATTTATTTATTATTTTTATTTGTATCCTCATTAGAACAGTTAAGTTCGCCTATCATTTCGTTCACACGCCTTCCTCATCTTTTGCACAGGATTAATGATTTATTCCTTGTTTTTGGTGTAGTTTTCAGTTTCAGTTTCCTTGTAACTTCTTATTCAAATCTATAATTCTGACGTATCTGCCTAAATACTGAAAATTTAGTCCGATTCGCACTCTCCACGGTCTTTTGAACAGGAGTATAGGTTTGTCCCTTGCTTCCTGTTAGGACTTTGGCTTTTCGGTTCAAAGTAAAGTTTTCTTATTCCCTTTCACTCGCAGTTGACCTTTGCGTCTTAGTGACTTTATCGCCTTGTTTGGAGTGAATTAATTTTTAAAAAATCAAAACTTTATAATTTTCGAATTCTCTTTTCTTAAATGGAAAATTTAATTTATTTGATGTTACAATATGTTATTAAGATTTGACTAAATTTTTAAAGAATTTTATTACATGGATTTAAATATACCTTTTATTCCTTTTCTTATAATAATGTTGAAATACTTTTATTTATTTATGTGTATACAAATATTTAATCTTTTCCATTCATTTGTATTTTCGTTATGTTTTTTAATTAATTCATTTTACTTTTAAAATTTCAATTCAAAAATATAAAGTGAACATTGGTTAATATCGTTATATCTTAAATTACTATTCCGAAACGTTGTCTATCTTCTACCATTGTTAAAAAAAACATCTACTCGATTGTAGTACAATGAGGATTAAAGCTTTATTGATATCAAAGGTTTATTGATATCTTAAAGGCTTATTGATATTTTAAACGTTCATTGACATTTTAAAGGTTTATTGATATCGCAAAAGCTTATGAAAGATTCTTGATATCTTAGAGGTTTATTGATATCTTAAAGGCTTACTGATATCTTAAAAGAGTCATTGATATCTTAAATATTCTTTGATACCTTAAAGGTTTATAGATATCTTAAATGCTTTCTGATATCTTAAAGGTTCCTTGATATCTTAAAGGTTTATTGATATCTTATAGATTCATTGATATATTAAAGAGTCATTGATATCTTAAAGATTCCTTGATGTTTTAAAGGTTTATTGATATCTTAAAGGCTTACTGATATCTTAAAGATTCCTTGATATCTTAAAGGTTTATTGATATATTAAAGGTTTATTGATATTTTAAAGGCTTACTGGTATCTTAAAGATTTTTTGATATCTTAAAGGTTTATTAATATCTTAAAGATTCATTGATATCTTAAAGATTCCTTGATATCTTAAAGTTTTATTGATACCTTAAAGGCTTACTGATATCTTAAAGATTCCTTGATATCTTAAAGGTTTATTGATATCTTAAAGGCTTATTGATATCTTAAAGGTTTATTGATATCTTATAGATTTATTTATATCTTAAAGGCTTATTGGCAAATTAAAGGCTTAACGATATCTTAAAGGTTTATTGATATCTTAAATGTTTATTGGTATCTTAAATTTGTAATTTTTAAAATATATTTATTGGCATGGAATATCACTTATCTTGGCATTTTATTTTTAATTATTTTTCGTCTATATTTTAATATATTAAAATAGATATAATGTAGTTTTATTATTCTTTTTGCTTACATACAAATTTGATACGTATATAAAACAATCTGATTTCTTCATTTTGTAGATATCAAGTTTATTTTTCCCCAAAATTTATCGTTTATTTATATTCCTTAATTATTTTTTTTCTTTATGATTCACTTTAAATGTAACTTGTTGATATGTGATCTCAGTTGCATGCAATTTATAAACTAACTGTTAACTGAAAACCAATGACTGGGCATCCATTCCTCAGACAACAACTTTTTATTGTAAAACCCACTATAAAATATATAGTCTATACTTGATGGGGTTTTGTTGTCTCACACGGTGCATCGGTCATTATGGGGCCGAGGAATGCATCTCTTCGAGTGGAACAATATGTCTTCAATCTTGGAAAGTTAATTCATTTCACGGCCATCAAAACCATTTCTTTCTTTTCTTCATTCCTATCTGCTCTCGCTCCAAATCTTCTGTAACCCCCTTGCTTTGATCGATCCACTATCTTTCTCCACATCCTCTCCTTTACCACTCCTATCTGCTCTTCCTCCAAACCTTCTGTAACCCCTTGCGTGCCAGTGGCTTCCAGCCTTGCTTGGGGTGAAAGGCATAAAAAAATATTATTTTAATAAAATATAAAAATGAAATAATTTAATTCTTCGAAATATTCTTTTGTAGCAGAGACAAAAAAACAACCAGTCTGAGAATAAAATACTTGATATACGTGGCTTTCATTAAGTGCATTAACAAAATGAAAGTTTACAAATGGATCAGTTATGTACTATGCGTAATACACGCGTAAGCGATCAGGTATCTTTCGATACATGACTGGCGAGGCAGATTTTTCCCCGCAGTAGGTTGCCATTTCTTTCTGCGGTAGACCAGTTGCCATCTAAGGCTACAGAACCCGGTCTTTCCTGCTATTTACCCATAGCTGGGTGGGGAAGAAGGAAAGGAATCATACCTTCCCAAAGGGCATTTGCACGTAAGTAAATGTAATGGAATTCGAACTCGGCTGGCCGATTCATCAATCCGAGCCGCTATCCATTACTCCACCGTGCCTCCGGATCAACGCTTACGTTTATGTTTAGGGTATCTGTGCACACTTTCTAGTAACAAAATATCAATCTCCAGATCTTTACCTGAAATCAAAGTGTTTTATCTGTACACTCTATGTATGATCAGAGTGTTGCTCACTGTCTCATCTTTTACAGTGATGAGCAATCAGTACATGGCACGGGAATAATTAGAGGTAAAGTCTTACAGAGTAATAGGCACATTTTATCCTCTCATCACTGCTCATTTGGGAAGACATAGTGGTGCTGACTTAACGATTTTAAACTGTTCTATTTTTAGCTGAATAACTCAAAGGGTTTTTCAGTGATTCTTAAGACAAATGGTGCCAAGACGTCTTGTCGAAAAATCTTACGGTTCGACATGATTAGGTTAAGATTGTAGTTAGCGTGGAAGCATCATCTTGGGAGTCTGTTCCGAAAGTAAAGGCAATTTTGAAATCATGCGGTAAAGACAACAGGTAGGTGGTGAGGCTCGAAGCCACGCGAGCACATGGGGTGATGATTGGCTAGCCGCGTACAGCACTTCATCGTACAGTCAAGGAGCGGAGAGCAACGATTTCAAACGTATGGTCGCTTCAGCGAGCGATTGCAACATCGAAGAACAATGAGTCGTATTACACTTTCTGAGGGCAGAGAGATAAACAAACTTCATTCCATATCGGCACAGTATGGAACATGAATCAGGAATCGGGAATCAACGAAAGGTAGATTAATAGGTAGAATGAGCGGGAAGAACAAGTGTGATACATCCATGTTGTGGTAGGATCCACCTAATCTGCATAGGTGACTACCGACTATATAAATAATGGTTGGTACCGGAAGACAGGAAGGGAATACAGAGACCCAGCTAGAGACTCTGCCCGACTGCGACTTAGTCAACACATTCTCCAGGAACGGTCTTCCCAGAAATATACAGAAATACTATATGTAAATATTGTGTACACTTTCTTGTTATAATACATTCTTGTTCTAAGTACATTTTGTGTTGCATTATTATTCCATGCATTAGTCGAGATTCAACAATGAGTCAAGACTCAACAATCCAGCGGGTGGGGGGGGGGTGTTGATCTGTGAAGACCGACGATTCACGTAAGCAAAAGTGCCGGTAATCGTGGTCATCACCTTTGGTTCAGTACAAACTATAGTACATACTGACTCCGGGTACAGTTCAGTTTATGCACATTGGGTTCCCAAACAGGCAACCTCTGTAGACGTGGATTCGTGAGAAACCGAACAGGTGTGTATATATATATATATATATATATATATATATATATATATATATATATATATACAGTGTAACCCGGATATAAGAGACCCGGATATAAGAGAAACTCGGATATAAGATATATTTTCTCTGGTCCCAAATTAGAGCTTGTGTTAATGTATATATAATAGACCAAACCCGGATATAACAGAAAACCGGATATAAGAGTCTTCTTCTCCGGTCCCGACAACTCTCTTATATCCGGGTTACACTGTATATATATATATATATATATATATATATATATATATATATATATATATATATACGCATTTCTTCATCTCAATGTATCACTGTCTCTATATTTGCATTCCTCTATTTCTCAATCTATCTATCTATCTATCTTTATCTCATTCTATATATCTCTACCTTAACATTTCTTTCTGTCGCTCTCTTCATCTCAATATCTCACTGTCTCTTTATTTGCATTTCTCTCTCTCTCTCTCTCTCTCTCTTTATCTATTTATCTATTTATCTATCTTCATCTCAATCTATATATCTTTATCGCTTTAATCTATAGATATAGCATACCTAATGTCCAAATCGTGTAACAGCATAATTCTTCGTCACATAAAATGTTTAACCTCTAAACAGCCACTAAATAAATTGACTTTATTTTTCCAGCTTTTTCGATAAGACGTGTATCCATCTTGGCACCATTTGTCGTAAGAATCAGTGAAAAAGCCTTTGAGTTAATCAGGCAGAAAAAGAACAGGTTAAAATCGATTTGTGTCTCCGAAAAGGAGCAGTGATGAGAGCATAAAGATTATTCAGGCCTTCAGTAATGGCACCAATATCCATACGCCGGCTTCGATTTTCACAGTCCATTCAAGAACCATCAAGAGAACGGTGAATAAGTTTTAAAAAGAAGGGAACAGTAGAGAGGAAGTCGACAGCAGGAGGTCGCAACAGTAAGAGGGATCATCATTTCAACTAAGAGCTGATGCGTTGAATTAGAAAAGATACTTCACAATCCAAAATGACTCTTTGGTACACGAGAGATGAGTTTCACCTATGACAGTTCAAAGAGCGCTGAACAAAAGACTTGAAGATTAATTCGTACGTGAAACGTGTCATACAACTTGTTAAACTAGGACCGAAAGTTAGAAGTTTAGAGTGGGCGAAGATCATCTTGAGTAAGTTTGAAAAGGATCCTGGAATAATACACACACACAGAAACACACATACACCCACACACACACACACACACACACACACATATATATATATATATATATATATATATATATATATATATATATATATATATATATGTCTGTGCGCGCGCGTGTATTTGAACTGTATTGAAATACTTAATGAGCTTCTGGCTCCTTAGCTATGATTAATTAATGATGAACAATGAACATGTCATTTTCGTTTAAGATCGATTTCATCACGATGCTTCTGTTAAGCTTAGAGAGTAATTTTACATTCGTATTGCTCAAAGTAGAGCACAATAGGGTTATAAAAACCTCGGACTATTCCAGTAAGATATCTTTAATCATTTCTACGATGCAACATTTCAAATCTTAATTTGAAAATGGATAATTTTGCTGTTACACGATTTGGACTTTTTGGCTGTTACACCCGAGATATATATATATATATATATATATATATATATATATATATATATATATATATATATATAACACAACTACAACTTTCATTTGAATGATATGTCTAACATTTCTAAACATTTACCTGTCTGCATTCGAAATTCAGAAAATTTCTTGTTGAAAATATCTCTATTATTTTTCACAAAGAATCATTCGATAAGAACTCCCTTGATTCGCCTATTTTTTCGATAGTACATATTTAAAATATTCTTGTATTATTTTCATGTTATTTAAGTGACTTAAAACATATGACAGTCCATTTGTATTGTAAAATATCGCAGAAACTTCATTGTTAAAAAGAAATGCAAAAACATGCTTAGTTCTTGGCCTTTGTTCTTTGTTACGGGCTGCGGCTTGGGTCATAAAAATGGTTTATGCTAAGTCTGGCGATTTCATCACAGTTCTGTTTTTAAAAAAATGTTTTAAACTTTATATTTTATGTCTTATTACACATTTTTATACAGTATTTTCAATGGATGTATCGATCTATGCGTAATTAAAAACGGTTATTGTACGTATGAAAGAAAAATACGCTAGGTATAATAAATAAATAAGTGTATGGTCACCAATACTATTTTTAAAAAACGGTTTAAAATGGATATGAAATGTTTCTATCGTGTTTAGGATTAAATTGTAAGGCATATGGGTTTTAACAATCAAAATAGGTACTTATAAACAATTTTAGGGGGTTTACAATTATTCGCGGATTCTAACTATTCGCGTCTGAAAAGATGTATACAAATTTTACAGTGTATAGCTCAAATCAGATTGCTTTCTTTTCTGATTTACCCGTTAGCATTACTAATATTGTCCAGGTTTCAGTTTGAACAAAGAAACTTTATCCTAAAATGCTAGTGGAAGTCCAAAATGCAGTTGAAGTTCCAAGGCGAAAAAGAGTTTCGTTCAGATTCACCCACGCGACTTCCAATCTCCCGAATTAGAGACAAGTTTTGAAGCTGATGGTACTGTACAAGATGTGCAGAAGAACTGCTTCCGAAGATCACAGATATCAACCTCGCCCTGCGAAGCAAGAAAGATGATGGGATGTTTTCACATGAGTCCAAGAAACCTAACGAACTGTTGATTGCTGCTTGAGATTCCATTGCATGAAATAGTCGATTAGAAAAATATTCATAGAATTTACATTAAAATACTAAAATTTTATTTTAAAATTTAAGTTTACTTCTCGTTGTAATTGATTATTAAGGTGATATCTCTATCAGTTTGAATTTTATTCATGAATTTAATTTGCGACTATTTTTAGATTGGTAATTTCTCTTACTTAAAATTTAGTTCTTAAGTTAATATGGAGTGATATTTGAAGGTAATATTAGAAATCTTGCTCTATCATATATTGTAAACACATCCATGCAAATTTCACATGTACATACGTTCTTTTACATGTGCAGTCACTCATATAGGTACACATGTACCGATATACACGGGTAATTTCATGTATTAATACCCACATATATCTTTTTAAATGTTTCCGCATACTTACACATATATATATAGGTGTGTACTTAGAATTCCCTAAAAGATTTCTTTAAAAAACATTAAGTGATGACTTTAGTATTCAATTATCAAAAATCTAAATATTTTATCATCAATAATGATTATTAAAGAGTAATACATTTAAATTCAATTACCAATTTTAAAAAAAACGTTCCTCCGTATTGTAAAGAGTTTTAAACTCACAATTCCAAATGGAGAATATTAAGGGAGAAAATGGGGTAAAACATTAATAACAGACCTGTAAGTCCTTTTTTTAAAAAAATGCACACACCCATGCATATACACACACATATATACAGACATCGGCACACATGCACACACATATATATATACACATATATCCATATATCTACACATATACACATACACACATATACATACATCTACACATACATACGCACACATATATATATGCATATATACATATATACACACACATATTCACATACATATACACCTATAAATATACACATATAAACATACACATGTATACACATATACACACATATACATATACACAATGTTACATCTAACTCAATCATGTCTATCTCCCCCCTCACTTCCTCACTTCGTTAATTTACATATACTTAGTACTGCCCGTCAAAAATGTATAAATTTCTTTTCATTTTTCGTTTCAACTTTTGGAAAGTCTGATGATCCGCGGTCCTTTAAAAGGGCTGTGGTGAAATAATTTATTACATGGAACCTTAAAGTGGTCTGTTTTTATTTAAAATATAAATATATATATATATATATATATATATATATATATATATATATATATATATATATATATATATATATATCTGCCTGTCACACATGATGATAGAATGAATATACTATGGAATTTCTCAATCTTCACAGACATGAAAATTAATGCAAATCGAACAGATAATGATAAAAGATTGACAAAAAAAGTATTTCGTTGTAATACCCACAATTCCGTCATACTTAATCAATTAATTAATTATTTTTTAACTTCTGCGTTTTAAATGCTCCGACGGGATACATGCTTTAATTCCACCAGTTCAAACCTTTACAGTTAAGACTCGTCATGTACACAGTAGCGAACTATCCTCATCACTTTCGTGTTCGACTTCAAGGGTCAATATACATTGTGGACTAGACACCCGACAATATGCTTCTTCCACAACTACAAGTTTAAACACTTCACGTCCAGGGTCAACAGTTTTATATCCGAGATATCTTCAAAATCTACAATCAATAAATCCGTAAAACAAGCCTATTCTATTATCGGGTATATTTACTGACTCTTGGACTATGTATAGTGCAAAAAAATAGCGTAACAAAGCGTAAATATATACGAATTTAAAAAATAGCGTAAAAATGCGTAAATGTATACGAATTTAAAAAATAGCGTAAAAATGCGTAAATGTATACGAATTTAAAAAATAGCATAAAAATGCGTAAATGTATACCAATTTAAAAAATAGCGTAAAAATATACCAATGTTTTAAAAAAGCGCGTAAAAAAAGCGTAAATTCATACGAATTAAACAAATAGCGTAAAAATAGCGTAAATGTATACGAATTTGTAAAAAATAACGTAAAAAAGCGTAAGTGTATACCAATTTAAAAAATGGCGTAAATGTATACCAATTTAAAAAATAGCGTAAATGTATACCAATTTTTTTAAAATTGCGTAAAAATAGCGTAAATTTATACGAATTAAAAAAATAGCGCAAAATGGCGTAAATGTATACGAATTTAAAAGTAACATAAAAGGCGTAAATGTATACCAATTTAAAAAATAGCGTAAATGTATACCAATTTTTAAAACAATCGCTTAAAAATAGAGTAAATTTATACGAATTAAACAAATAGCGTAAAAATAGCGTAAATGTACACGAATTTAAAAAATAACGTAAAAAAGCGTAAATATGTACCAATTTAAAAAATAGCGTAAATATATACCAATTTTTTTAAAAATCGCGTAAAAATAGCGTAAATGTATACCAATTTAAAAAGGAAAAAAAGAAAAGTAATGCTGAACAGGATTTTTCATCAAGGAGATGATCAATTTGAATGACATGCGAGAAAGCGAAAATAAAATTCAATAATGTAGTAGCTATTAGATCGAGTTCGGGGAGGTAGAGCGGGTAGAATTTTTGTGATAGAAGTTTGACTTGTTCATGCCTTCCATGTCAACATAACAAATTTGGACCTGGCTGATAAAAATTTAAACAACTAGCATCAAATTTGAGCTTGCTACCACTATGCCCATCAGAGCAAGCCATCGTTTTTCATAAAAAATGCACGCATACTGGGTGAGTATGAGAGCAAAGTGCTATTGTATATTTGTGAATATAGAGTTGATGTATATACATATATATATATATATATATATATATATATATATATATATATATATATATATATATATATTCGTTGGAAAGTTATGCATAGAATATTCTGTACGTGCATATGTATAGATTGCTAAGGAATTTAGGTAAGACAAAAACAAAAACATATAAAAATAACCATATATATATATATATATATATATATATATATATATATATATATATATATATATATATATTTATGTATATATTTATGTATATATATATATATGTATATATATATATATATATATATCTAGCACATAGATGTTCAATTGTATACACAGATATACAGGGACGTATATGTGGAGATAATTTCCCGTACTTCTATACTACGATTTTAGAAGTATTCATTCATCGAACAGAATGAATGGTGGATTTCAGTTCTCTTCTGTCTGTCTATCTCTCTCTTATTCGCTCTCTCTCTCTCTCTCTCTCTCCGCCTGTGTGGTGGGTGTGGTCGATAAAGCCCAAGGTGCGTCGTGATAAGAGTGCATTTCGTCAATATTAATGGCTGCGGGAATTCTTTGACGATATTCGCGGTTAATTCTTCAAGAAGACGAACTCTCACGCGCAGGGCGGGTAAACGTAGCTAGCGACCTCTGTATTCGCCGATAGCAGCCGACGTTCGAGTCTCAATAAAGGGTAAAAGTCAACTGTCGAATTTCATGAGATTTATGTCTTTAATGCTAACAAGGCTTTATAAAAATTTTACATTAAAAATTAAAATAAAGGCAACCTACATAGTTAGTTATGTGCCATGCGTGACACACGCTTAGGCGTTCATGTATATTTCGATACATGACTGACGAGGCAGAGTGTTTCCTCGCGGTAGGTTGCCATTTCTTTCTGTGGCAGACCAGTTGCCATTCAACGCCTGTTTTGCTATTATGGGGAGAAGAATAGTATTCATACAAGGGTATTAGCACGTAAGTGAATTTCAGTCAGTTATATGCCATGCGTGATACACGCTTAGGCTATGATGTATCCTCCGATACATGATTGACGAGGCAGATTTATTCCCGTGGTAGTTTGCTATTTCTTTATTTGGTAGACCCATTTTCATCCAAGACAAGTGTTGTGGATTCCGGGATGAAATCCGATATTAATAAATAACAAACGTCAGGAATACATAAGGAAAATAATTGTATTAACGTAATAATACAAACTGGTAATACGGGTTAGTAGATCCAAGAATGCGGGTTAGTAGCAATAATATATATGTACAGTCTTGGTATTGAAGTATCGCGGTATGACTCCTTACTGATTCTAGGTGCTCGTGACGGTGACTCTTGTATTACCCTCCTCTAATACTACACTTATACAGACTTCTCGACTGTCTTAACGTACTACCGACAGTATTTACTGTCCCCCCACGAGGGATAGATGTAGCACAAGGCCGGGTTTAAAGTGGGGTATTCCCGATCCCGTAGGCTCAGCCAAAAATGCCCGTAGATCCCGTATAAACGGGATCGGGTTGGTCAACCTCCCCGAACGAGAGACTGCCCTTCGGCGGAGCCTCGTCCGGGTTCCTCTCTGCTCAGAGGCAGAGAGTTCGACCGTCCAGCACTTAACGTGCTACCGACAGTATTTACTGTCCCCCCCCCCGCCCGCCGAAGGATAGATGTGACACCAGCCCGGGATTAAAGTGGGGTATTCCCGAGCCCGTAGTCTCAGCCAAAAATAGCCCGTAGATCCCGTATAAACGGAATCGGGTTGCTCAACCTCCCTGAACGAGGCTCTGCCCTTCGGCGGAACCTCGTCCGGGTTCCTCTCTGATCAGAGGCAGAGAGTTCGACCTTCCAGCACTTAACGTGATGCCGACTGTCCGGGTATTCACTGGTAGTAATATATGTATACCTCGGTTGAGTCCATTTGGGGAAAAAGGGGAGACCCCTTAACATCTAGAGAACCCAGGCTGTCCTGCTGTTTACACATATCTGGGAGGAGAAGAATAGGATTTATAACTTTCCCAAAGTTATTAGCACGTAAGTGAATTGCAGTCAGTTATGTGCCATGCGTGATACTCGCCTAGGCGATCATGTATGTTTTGATACATGCCGTAGTAGGTTTCCATTTTCTTTCTGCGGTAGACAAGTTGCAATCCAAAGCAACTGGTCTACAACAGCTATTCAACCATAGCTAGTGGAAGAAGAAGAGGATTCATACCTTTCCGAATGTAATAGATTCGAATGGAATTCGAACTCGGCTCTACGATTGCACAGTCCGAACCGCTATTCATTACTCCACCGTCGAATCGATTGCCGTCCGCTGCTCGGGTCACTTAGTCGTGCTAGACAATCCAGACAAACCAGAATCCATCTGGCATATATACATATAAGTCTGCTATTCGTACTTTTGCGCGAATACTACTTCCACATTTTCACGGTAACCACGCGTGGACGTAGAATGACGAGTAGCTAGCCGGGTTCTGCATTTCATCGTACAGTCGAGGAACGGAGAATAACGAGTTCGGACGCGTGGACGCCCCACTCAGCGATGGCACCATCGAGCAATAAAGCGGCGTAGTGAGCTTTCCGGGGGCAGAGAGAGTCAAACCTGTGGGAATTAATTCCCAATTAGACACATATTGGAACGCGCATCAACGAAAGGTAAATGAGTGGGTAGAACATTTTAAAACTGGAAGAACAAGTGTGACACATCCAACGGGTGGGATGGGGGGATCAGTAAAGTCCAACGATTCACGTTAGCACAAGTGCTGACAATCCTGATCTTCGCCTTTGGATTTGTATAAACCATGGTAATTTTTTTATGATGAACTCTCACCTATTGTACCTAGAATTTGAGGGCAGTACTAGATTGTCAGAAAGGTCTTATCATTTTTCGTCTCTCGCACTTCTCGCTTGTAAAACTATCTTGTTTATTAGTCATTAAATGCAATATCAATCATTATCTACTGTCATCTTAACTCTTCTTTTAATGTTATCACATCTTAATAGTGTTTTTTTTTCACATATTCTCTAACACTGAATAACCCCTTTCGTCTTAGTGGCTTTATGTCCTTTGTTATTCTTTAAGGAACTACAAACACACAGGTCAGCATAAATTTACATTCATACTGATATATACATACATACATATATATATATATATATATATATATATATACTAAAAATCAAATTAATTATCTACGACAAAAAATTTAAAACAGCTAACCTTATCCTCAAAAATAACAACATACCAGCAAAATCAAAATTGCAACGAAAGAACATTATTCATGAATTCAAACGTTCCTTAAGGAATTGTGTTCCTGATCAATCCGAATTCATAAATAATTACATCTGTCACACGTCTTCTTCTCCGTCACGTGTCCCTTCAGGAATTTGGTGATCATGGCTCTCCACACATTCGAGTCCGTTTTAGCTCTTTATATATTTTGTCATTTTGTTATGTCTCACAAACCCTGTTCCGCTAACCATTTACACAAGCACT
>OZ038511.1:82257502-82287502 GCA_964036315.1 Acanthosepion esculentum | reverse complement strand
AATTATTAAGCGGATTTGAGTAATTCACCGAGTCTAGAAGAAACATCAACAGAATGCACTGGACGACCGTTTTGTTCTATATTTGGGACATCTCGGCAGTGCGCATCCACTACAGAGAATTGAAACCCGGACAATTACGATATCAGGCAAACGTCATACCAACTGTACCAACATATATATACAGGGTGTGTTGGATAAATGGTTGCTTAAACTAAGCAAAAATGAAAAATGTTTAAGTTGTTGAATGCTGCCATGATCGTTGTCTTCAGTTCACCTATGGTCTTACAAAGAGATTTGTTGGTCTCTCACGCAACTGCGCCCCACACATAATGATGTAGGGGGTTGCAGTCTGCGGAGTTAGGTGGCCAGGTATATGTGGTCGCAGAAATTATCCAACAGCCATGTCTGGATTCCTCTGCTTGGGTGACATGGCGCAGGTTCCTGTTGTTTGATTTAGGGTTTTATAGCAGTCACCCTCTTGACCCAGGAGAGTCGTAATTCCTCAAAGCACATGATGTAGACCGCTTTGTTGAATTTGTGGTCTTTTGCGAAGGATCATAAGGTCGCCATCACTAGTGATCATTCCAAAAGCCTTCGTAATCACCATTACAGCCATCCAAATCATTCCTGATCCTCTAATCCAAACACTCTGTACTGGACATTCCGGCAAAGCCCAAGCAGTACCGTCGTTTCTAAATTTCTGTCGGATTTAATTGAGCTATGGTGCTCTTTTCTCACAGATAGTGCCCAACTCACCCTACAATGGTGTGCAGTCGACAAAATTAAAGAAGGAACAACGCACATGTGCGAAATTAAAATTATAAAATTTAGCCATCGCAACCTGTATGTGTGTGTTCGAATATATATATATATATATATATATATATATATATATATATATATATATATATATATGTATGTATGTATGTATGTATATGTATGTGTGTGTTCAAAAATATTATAATGTTTGATATAAGTTTGAATGTTTAAACAGTCTAAGGAATTTAATTATATGTTTGTTAAAGTTTTTTTTTTTTTTTAAACTTTATTGCAAAAATTTTTGGGATTTAACATCGCAATCTGTATGTGTGTATTCGAATATATATATATATATATATATATATATATATATATATATATATATATATATATATATATATATTCGAACACACACGTGTTCGAATGTGTTCGAATATATATATATATATATATATATATATATATATATATTCGAACACACATACAGGTTGCGATGTTCGAATATATATATATATATATATATATATATATATTCGAAGACACACATACAGGTTGCGATGTTAAATCCCAAAAATTTGTTCGAATATATATATATATATATATATATTAATATATATATATATATATATATATATATATATATATATATATATATATATATATATATTTGAACACACACATACAGGTTGCGATGTTAAATCCCAAAAATTTTTGCAATAAAGTTTAAAAAAAAAAAAAAACTTTAACAAACATATAATTAAATTCCTTATAGACTGTTTAAACATTCAAACGTATATCAAACATTATAATATTTATGAACTCTAAAAGTAAAGCAAAACAACAGCGTCCATTCCAAAGAAAGTTAATGACACTTTATCACAACTTCCTTCTCTATTTCTCTTTATGCCTTTTTGTCCTATTCCCCTTCCATATCAATATATAACTTCCGTTAAGTTAACAGATTTAATGTGCCAATGTCTGGATTTCCTCAAACAATTTAAATTTGAAAGAATAGAAATGTTACATCTAACTCAATCATGTCTCTCTCCCCGCTTCACTTCCTCACTTCGTTAATTTACATATACTTATTACTGCCCGTCATAAATGTGTAAATTTCTTTTCATTTTTCGTTTCAACCTTTGGAAGTAAAGTCTGATGATCCGCGGTCCTTTAAAAGGGCTGTGGTGAAATAATTTATTATATGGAACCTTAAAGTGGTCTGTTTTTATTTTTATTTAAATTATTGGGTCTACCCATACGTATTACCTAGTTTTTCGTAAACTATATATATATATATATATATATATATATATAATAGTTGGCTACTTTATTCGAGGATACCCGACTATTAGGGCAGCTAGCCAATCCCTATTGCAGAAGCTCGCTCAGGCACCCACAGCGCCCACCTGTGGTTTATACTGCAACTATGCTGAACAGAACTTAGTTCCTGTTTTCTGAAAAATATTTTGTTATCTACATTTATTATAACGTGGAAACATTATTTTTCAATAACATCCATACAATTTTTTTTCAGTGTGAAGCAACAAAACATTTAAAATGTGATAATGTCTTTATTTCTCATTCTTTCTTTCTTTTTACGTGCCGTGTCCCTTCAGGACGTCGGCGATCATGGCTCTCCTCTACCCCCTATCCCTCCTACCTCTCAGTAAGTTTCATCCCTATAGATATATATATATATATATATATATATATATATATATATATATATATATGGAGGGGTGTTGGTGCCATACTGTATGTTGGTATATATGCAAACTTATATAAATGCGGATATATATGCATATATACTCACATGAAAAACATTTTCAAACGTTCCTTTCGTGTTAGAAATTCATGCCTTCCGTTGCCATGTTTGACAATTTCCTGTTGAAACTGACTCAGCCCAGAAAATAGGGGACGGTTTGGGGAGGCGAAGATTTGGCGACATTTTCCCCTAATGGAGTGTCCCTAAAAGACCGAAAAAAGAATTGGCAATAAATTTATTTGACACAGTAATGTTTGTCACAGCAAGGGTTTCAATCTTCAACTCCCTGTTCCCTACTTAATTACTCGCTCTCAACCCTTTTATAATAATTAACATTTTTATGGAATGTTTTATTCCCAGCGATTGTTACAGCGGAATCCTAATTTCTTGGCATGTTTTCTTCTGTGTGTTCAGGACGTCGCTGATCTAGGCTCTTCACATCTTTTCCTATCTCTTGTAGCAGTTAATATCGTAATTCTTTTCGCTTTCACTCCGATCTTTACACCACTTAAACACGCTTGTTACTTAGTTAAATCTGTTTTCCTCTGTTTCTCTGGGTTTAATAAGCCCTATGAGTGTTAAATTCTCCAAGTCTTATTTCCTCATTATGTGTCCTAGAAATGCCAATAAAATACGAGGGTCGTTCAATAAATAAGGTGAATTTTTAGGTGTAAGGACTTCCAATACAGATAGAAGCTTACTTTTTTTAATTTTTCAACGTAGTCTCCCAGCACTGTCACACACTTTTCCCGTCTGTGCACAAGCTTCCGTATTCCCTAAGCGTAAAAATCTTTGGACTGATGTCTCAGCCAGTCGCCCACAACACTTTTGACTTCATCGTCAATTTTAAACTACGTGCCTCTCGTGAACGCTTTCAAGGCACCAAACAGGTGAAAGTCTGAAGGGGAAAGGTCTGGGCTGTAAGGGGGATGAGGGAGAAGTTCCCAGCCCAGCTCGTTGATGGTCTGCACCGTTTGGGCTGCTGTGTGAGACCTTGCGTTGTCATGATGCAAGATGACTCCTTCTGACTGATGACCTCTGCGTTTGTCCCAACAGATAAGCTCAAAGTCCTTGCAATGTCATCCACTGTCACCCTTCTGTCAGACTGAATGAGGTCATTGACTGATTCGATCACCTCAGGAGACCTCACATCTGTAGGCCTCCCAGGTCTGTCTTCACCCTCAATACTGCTCCGTCATTCTTTAAACAATTTAGCCCACTTGTAGACATTTTTTGGCTGAAACATGTGGTACCATACACAGTTGACATTCTCCTATGAATTTCAACTGGTTTGCACCCTTCAGCAAACAAAAACTTGATAACTTACCGCTGTTCAATCGTGGAGCATACTTCTTGGTCGGCCATCTTTGTTAATCGCCAAAACTCTGAAAGTTTTTATTTTAATCTGCAAAAGAAATTAAATCCATGTGAAAAAGAAGTAAAACAAAAAAAATAAAAAAGAGTAAGCTTCTATCTGTATTAGAAGTCCTTATACCGAAAAATTCACCTCATTTATTGAATGACCCTCGTATTTCTCAGCCACGATTATTTATTTATTTCTTAGATCAAGAATTTTTTTTCTTCCGTATTAATTGTTTTGTGTTAAAATGGAGATTGCTTTTCTATTACTTTAAACATTGCTTTAATGGGTCACCAAATTTAAATAGACGCTTCTACGTTAATTTTCTAAGCAACAGAGCGTCTATTTAAATTTGGTTATTGTTATATACCGTACCTATGAAGACTTTTGGATGTCCCAATCCTCGTAAATACGTTGGACACTATTTTAAGTCGGGTAATAAGCTGTCTAAGTAGTCCACCACTAGCAGTGGTTTACCTACTTTACGCCGCTGGCGAGTATTGTATTTTGTTGATGTTATAAAGATTAGCATTTCATTTTCAACCTCCGTTGGTTATTCCTCATTCAGTAACCCTTTCTAGGTTTACAACAGTTATCCACTAATATATTTGTACTAAAAAAATAAAATCCTTTTATTCTTTAGATATGACATATGCTTTTACGAAATTGAACATGGCATCGGATTCGAATTCAGAGTTGTCCTTCGAGCGGGATTGCCCAAAATGTCTACAGAGGCGAGACTACCGTAGTCGGAGAGTTTCAATTCACCCAAGGCTATAGTACCCAGTCTGCCCAGCAATTTATGCATCTCTGTGGGTAGAAATGATGGAGTCACATATTTCCCAGGCGTATTCACACATAAGTAAACTTAACGAACTCGACTGGAATTCGAACTCGGTTCTCTGATTCATCAAAATGCAATCAATTTGACGTGCATGAGTACACTGTATGCAAGATGCAATCGTCAGGTGCTGACTATATATATATATATATATATATATATATATATATATGTGTCTGTTTATGGATATATATATATATATATATATATATATATATATATATTGTGTGTATTTAGGCAGCATTTTTTCATTCATACATGTTTCATTAAATAATATAGATAAGTGTTGTCTATATATTTTATGTAAGTTCTTTTCATATCGTCTGATAAGCTTAATAACATTATCATTAAACAATGAAAGAAAATCACAATATTGATACATATTTTTTAATCCAATCTAAGCTTTCGGCTTACATAAGCCATTATGTGTGTGTGTGTGTGTGTGTGTGTGTGTGTTATACATTTATATACATCTTGATTACATTGTATATATAAATACATATATAAATATGTATGATTCCAATGTGTTTGATTTACAGGGTGCGATGGGTAAATTGTCGCCATTTTATATTTTGATTTCGCGCATGCGCGTTGTCTGTTTTTTGTTTTTTTTGCAGACTGCACAGCGTAGTAGGGTCAGTTCGGTACCGTCTGTGAGAAAATGAGCACCACTTCGCCAGACATTTGGAAACGGTATGCTGTACTGCTTGGCATTTGCGCCGGAAGCTACAGTAGCAACATTTCATGGTGTTTTGGGTGTCAATATGAGGTCAGTGCACAGGATTGAAAAAGAGTTTGATGAGTCTGATGGTGATTACGAAAGTGCTTGAAGTGATCACTAGCGATGGTGAAGTTATGCCTCTTTATCGTCCCACAGGGCCCCAGACTCAACACGGAGGTTTACATCAAGTGCCTTGTAGAGGTAGTGATGTTCTGGGTCAAGAGGGTTGCTACTGGAAAATCCTATGTCTGGCAATATGGCTCTCCACCATGCCACACAAGCAGGAGAACCAAATCATGGCTGTCTGACAATTTCTGCTTCCACATCACATCTTACATCTAGCCATCACCCCTTATAATGTAAATATTCAAAAAAATCGACCAACCAGTAGCCTCTACATCAAATGGTTCTTGAGCTTTGTATAGAGAGAACATTAGATAAAAAAACAAACAAACAACACACTTACTTCGGAAAGTATATGTTTTATTATTCATATTAAAAAAGAGGTTCTGTTTTTTTTTACCCGGCAACCAATACACACTGTTTCAGAATATCAATGTTGCTCAATCTTGCTTATCTGAATCGTTCCATTCTCGCTCTTTATTTTATAGAAAGGTCAATATTCCAAGTGTGAATCTCTCGTTTTAATCCCCCCCATAGAAGCCTTTAAAATTCTTGCCAGGGGTAGAAAATATCCGCCATAGTTAAGAAACACGATATTAACATATCTTTATCAAAAAAAATTTAAAAAAAACGAACTAAAACAAGAATATTTGTTTATAGAAGCGTCCAATCCTATATCTAAATCCGTGCGCATAAAATAACTGATTTCAGTCGTAAGTGATCGCGCTGACGCAGCTTTTTTTTTTACCTGCAGCAACTCGTGAGAGATCGTGTTTAAATTAGCTCTTCATATAGCCATCCTAATTTTTAAAGGCTGCGTCTCTTTGTTAGCGCCTCTCTTAAATATCATTCTTCAGTGAATTTTGCATTTCATCATTGTCTTACTTCCATTCTTTCTCTTAGTCACTGATCATGGCTGATTGAGTCACTGTATTCTTTCGTCTTAAGATTGTAAGGAAGAATACGCTCCTCGTGTATAAGTCGAGTTTGTGATAAAAACAAATAAGGAAAAGCATTGAAATCAATAAGTTATTTGCATTATTTACATACAGACTATTGTCCTCATCATTTTTGTTGTTATCATAAGGTTTCAACCGTTGTGATCTCCGGTGTTCATCAGGTTCTTGCCGATCCGGGTAATATTCAGGGAATTTCGAAGACTTTATTTAATCTACAGAAATAAATTGTTCTCAGTCCTCTGTCTAAACTCTCATCCAGTCCGGATTTACTTTTGCTCAGTTATTGCTTGCCTGAAACCAATACACATTGCTTGCAATGGAACTCTCAACTCCCAAGGACAGAAACACTGATGAAATCCAACTAGATTACTAAGAATAGCGTAGTGTTAAACAGTTCTAAAGAGAGAAAAAGGCGATAATGTCACTAAGACGCAAGGGATTACTGAGAGAATGTGTACATTTTACTGAGGATAAAAGACAATAAAACAACAGGTTTCAGGGAGACAGAAGATAGCGATAATCTCACTAAGATGCAATTGGTTACTGGGAGTGAAAGAGAATGAGAACAGTTTAGTGAGGAGAAAGGACAATACAGGAATAGGTTACAGGAAGACAGAAGATGGCGATAATGTCACTAAGATGCAAGAGGTTGCTGGGAGTGAAAGAGAATGAGAAGACTTTAGGGAGGAGAAAGGACAATAAAAGGACAGGTTTCAGGAAGACAGAAGATGGCGATAAGGCTACTAAGACGCAAGTAAAAAGTATGAGAAAACTTTACTCAAATGAAAGGACGCAAAAGAAGACTTTTCAAGGAGATATATGATAGTAATTGATGTTGCATTTTCAATTCTTGAAGATTGTAGTTGGCAGCAAAGAAAGAAACCAAAAGAGAGTTCCAACGGCGAGGAGTGCGAGAAAAGAAACTCTTAGAATGGAATTTCCGGTTACATCGAGCTAATTCAATAATAAGCAAGATTCTTGATTTTGACAATTCTCGATCTTACAAAAAAAAAAGAAAGAAAATTTCCAAAACAAAAAAGAAATACCATTTCTTGAGTTGATACTGAATCGAGCATCCATTGCTGTCCGAAACGAAGATGATCCATTGTAAATCCTAAGCACGAATAACTGCTGAAAAGAGTAGAGAGAAATTATCATATACGACAATGGCAGTTAATGATTCAACGAATAAAAAACACAATTATTAGTAGAAAAATATCAACTCATATGATTTAAACTAGAAACGTGTACTGAGTTATATCTTTCAGTCATATACCATGCGCGAGACACGTTTAGGCGATCAGGTATCTTCAGATATATAACTGACGAGGCAGATTTTTCCCGCCATTTCTTTCTGCGGGAGACCAGAATCCGGTCTGTCCTGCTATTTACCCATAGCTGAGAGGAGAAGAAAAGGATTTATATCTTTCCCGAAAGTATTAAGCGAATGCAAGGGATTCGAACTCGGCTCTCCGATTCCTCAATCCGAACCGCTACCCATTACTCCACAGTGTCTCCCGATCATTTATCCAATATTTATTCTGCATGCAGTTTTTTTCCTGATAATAATACTATCCACTGGTCTTTATTTAATTATAGAAAGCTGGTCGGATCAGACGATGATTCTTCTTGTAAAGACAACCGAAGTGCACATTTTCTTTAATATCTTTTCTAGAATTCGCAGGCCGATAAAATAAACGTAGCGTCTAATTAAATACGGGTATCCAGTAAAAATAAAATTTGAAGTAATAAATATATGTCGGATTAAAAAATAAAATCCATTAATTCTTTTAAAATATGCTTTGTTTACCTTTTGGTTACGAAACTAGGCAGATAAGTGTTTCGACAAAAATACGAGCCAGTGTACATTAATGTGTCTTACTGTGAAGCTTTTCCTTGACGGGCTTAAGACGATATTTTTTTTTACAGTAAGGTTCACCCTGTACAAAGGCCCGAGAGCCACTGGAAAGGTTACATTAAGGGGTAGTTTATACGCATAGGAGAGGGAGATAACGGTTAACTCTAGACTAGAACAGGTTAAGAGTGTAGTAATCTGGGAAACATCCTCTTGGGAGTCTGTCCCACAAAGTAGTGATTCTTGTGAAGATGATTCTGTTTCCTTCCTTCCTTTTTTCAAAATTTACTTTTTTATTCTCTGCCTCTTCTCTCCTTTCTTCGTTTCTTTCTTTCTTTCTTTTATCTTTCTTTTTTCATTCTTTCTTATTTTTCTTTCTTTACTTATTCCCCTTCTTTTTCTCTTTCGTTTCCTTCCTTCTTTTCTTTCTTCCTTACTTCCTTCAATCTTACCTTTACCTTTTTATTCTCTCCTTCTCTTCCCTTCTTTCTTTCTTTCTTTCTTTCTTTCTTTCTTTCTTTCTCATTTATTCCACGTCTTTATCTCTTCCGTTTCCTTCCTTCATCACTTCATACCTTCCTTCCTTCCCTATTTTCTTCCTTCCATTTTACCTTTATCTTTTTATTCTCTCCTTCTTCTCTTCTCTTCTTTCTTTCTTTCTTTCTTTCTTTCTTTCTTTCTCTTTTATTCCCTTTCTTTATCTCTTCCGTTATCTTCCTTCCTCCTTCCTTCCTTTCATTTTTCGCTTCCCTTCTTTTTTTCTTTTCTTTTCTTTTCTTGCTTTCTTCCTTCCTTATTCATTATTAATCTTACAGATTTAAAATACCTGTTCTCATCCGATCCCCAAAGTTAAGCAACTATGAGCCGGGTCAGTAATTAGATGGTTGACCGCTCGGGAATATCAGGTGCGGTAAACATGGATGTGTGGGTGGTGTAATGGATAACAGTTCAGAATTATAAAAATGGAAGAACGAGTTCCAATTTCAGTCGGGTTCGTTATATTCACATACGTACAATTAACCTTCGGCAAGGTATGAACACACCGCTTCTGCTCCCAGCTATGGATTAAACAGTAAGACCTGTTTCAGAAAATTATTATTATCCCCCACCAAATTCTTACAATCCCAAAATATGTTCTGGCTTTAAATAACCTCAAAAGGTAGATAAGCCGAAAAAAACAATCAATCTTCCTAGCCGAGTGATAAAACACGCCGGATCAGGGGGACGCAAGGTTCGGATTCTGTCAGAGGGCACATCTTCTGTATTAGGTTTTCACGGGTACGCATGTAGGGAGGCGAAATATATACTGCTTAAAATAAACGGAACGTCTACTCAAATAGGTGTACCCACTAAAAAACGTTTGAAATATATATATGTATATATATATATATATAAATATATATATATTTCTGCATTCTGTTGAGGTTTCTTTCAGACTCAATGAATTACTTAAGTATAATTATCAAATTCTCCTAAGAATTTCTATCATGTGTATATCATTGCTTGATCCTACTTCTAATGCTTCAGTTTGAGCGACTTGGTGATAGTTGTCGTAGTTCCAGGGGCACAATCCTATGGTTACAGAGAATTTCAGTTGAGTTCCACCACGGAATGTGTGAGCGAGGGGCGCTATGTTGAGTCTGATTTGCTATGACTTCGTCATCGAGGCCCGTTGGAACAGTTGGTATGACGTTTGCTTCATAACTCAACTGTCAGGGTTTCAATTCTCGGTAGTAGATGCTATTGCTGATGAGTCCCAAATATAACGTGAAACGGCCGTCTAGTGCTTTCTGCGTTTTGTTGAGGTTACTTTCAGACTCAATGAATTACTTAATTATAATTACAAATCCTCCTAACAATTTCAATAATTTTTTTTTTTTTATATATATATATATATATATATATATATATATATATATATATATATATATATATATATATATATATATATATATATATATATATATATATATATATATATTGAATACAACAGAGAAGGTGCTTTTATTTAGTTTTTTTATACAATTTCCAATGCTATTTAATATTTTTTTTCTTTTCGGATGATAAATTATATAAAAACTGTCCGAATGTTCTTTTTATCCGAGCTTTGGTGCTTTTTTTTCTTTTTTTTTTTGCCGAATGAAAACATTTAATAGATTTTCTCTGCATTTCCCGGTTGAAGAGTTGTCATTATATACGCTATTTGCATTTGAAAATATTATGGACCAGTGCTAAAAACAATTAATCTTTCCACCGTTATCCTTCAAGGTACCACCTTAGGAAAATGATCAAGGGGCACACAGAGGGATTCTTTTTTTTTTTTTTTTTGGTGAATTTATCCCACCCAAGTCACTAAGTCACAAGGGGTTACTGGATGTGAAAGTATTATAAAACAGAAACATTATGAAAGAACTAAAAACAGTAGAAGAATATCCCGGAAGGCACTTGATAACGACTGACACTGCATTTCAGTTTGCGAAGACCAAAATGATGATAATGATACAAATATGCTATAAATTTTGTTTCTTTTATTTTATTTTTTTATCCTAGAATATATACAAATATACATCAACTATTACAATTTTTGGTGTACACTGATTTGACAGATATCGTTATACATTTAAAAGCGATCTTTTTAACGGGATAAACACATCTAATGCTGTCTAACGATAAAAACTGAACAAACATTTTGAATTGTTGACTTTTATGAGTTGGCGGGCTCGTTCCTTATTTGGGTAAAGACGCGAGACAACGCTATTGAGAATATTTTAGCGAAATCAAATGCATCAATTTGCATTACCATAAATACTCTTTATAGACGTGAATTTTTGAACAAATAATGTCACCCAGTAAAAATATGACGAAGCATTGATAACGTTTTACGTAAGTCTATTGCTTTCATGCCATTCAAGATTCATTATAATAACGAGTATCTGGGGCCATATTTTACGATTTCTGGGTGAGGTAATCGCTGGGAATGCGGAGGTGGATTCCAAACAGTGAGTTATTATTATTATTATTATTATTATTATTATTATTATTATTATTATTATTATTATTATTATTATTATTATTATTATTATTATTATTATTTCCTTTGATATCTGGACGTTACACATTTCTTTCCGGGTCCTGCCCAGGAATGGTATCATGACACTTTCCACTGCAAAAAAAAAAATTTACATAGATTAAGCCCTCCGTAAAGTGTGGGCTGTGCTTGTCAGAACAATTTTTTGTATCACTTTGAGGCATGGACATCCAGGAATACCTTAGTCTACAGGAATCTTTGCCAACCAATCTTAAGACTCCAACTACAACAGGGATTGTTGATGTTCCCATGTGCCACATTTTTGAGATTTCTATTTTAAGGTGTAATACATTTTTAATGTAGTTTGAATGTAGCAATCCGACGTAGGAAGTAATTTGTTCAATGTAACAGCAACAATGTCTAGTAGCAGCTATTCAGGAATTCTTAAGGTCTTCCATATCAGCGGTTGGCAGTGGATATTCGGAGAGAGTAGGAAAACATAGTTCTGCAGTTCTTTCATATCAGAGGTTGGCAGTGGATATTCCGTCAAGAAATAAACAAAATGGCCGCCTTTATACACTTCGGATCGAATATTCTACGTCTCCTGATTGGTTAACCTTCTCTTGGTAAACTATAAAATGAGTCAGCTCATTTTGGTTGGCTCACTAGTTACATTATGTACACGAAAATTGTAACACAAGGTTCTTGCATTTAGACAGCTTTTTGAATATCTTCAAAGATACATTGCAGTCTGCAGGGACATTTATTTGTTTGTGGTCTTTAATAACAATGTCTGGGCGGTTAGCTTTGATTGTTATGTCAGTGTGTATTGTGTAGTCCCATAGATTTGTAACAGGTGCTATCTCCGTAACCGAGTCTGGGTCTTGTTCATACCAGTTTCTTTCAGTTTCCTTCCCGTATCAAATTTTCCAGTGCAGATATTGGCCCACTCTGTCATGCCGGGTTTTATATTCAGTGGGTGCCAATATCGTGCAACCTGATACATGATGATCAATCGTTTCTGGATATTTATCACAGAATCTGCATTTTGGGATAACACAGTATTTTAGTATATGTGCTTGATAATTTTTAGTTAACAAGCTTTGGTCCTGTGCAGCAAGAATAAAACCTTCAGTTTCAGCTTTCACCCCTGCACTACGTAGCCACTGATGGGTGCGGTTTTTGTCTACGTCAGCTTGTTTGGTACAGGCAGAGTATTAGCTGTGGAGCGGTTCATATTATTATCATTTGTGTTTGTTATGTTTCCTGCTTTATATCCTGCAGTGCCTGGTTCAAACTATGATCCTTAGGCCATAACGGAGAATTGTCATTTAATTGATACTACTTTCCTTAGATATGTTGATGTTACCTGAGACACTGTTAGTAAAATTGTCCATTCCTTTTCTCACGAGGTCCAGAGCTCCGATTACTATTGGTACAGTCTCAATCTTCATTCCCCACATCCTGTTAATCTCGATCTCCAGGTCCTTGTATTTGGACAATTTCTCGATAATTTTCATGGCGATGTTTCTCTCAGCTTATTATTATTGTTATTATTATTATTATTATTATTATTATTATTATTATTATTATTATTATTATTTGTGTATATCATGTTTCCTGCTTTGTATTCTGTCCAGTCGAGATCAAACTATGGTCCTTAGGCCCTATAAGAGAATTGCCATTTTATTGATAGCATTTTTCTTAGTATATGAGATGTTTCTAGTAGGGCGATCTTCTGGGCAACTTGTATATAGATGCTACCTGGGACACTGTTAGTAAAATTGTCCATTCCTTTTCTCACGGGGTCCAGAGCTCCGATTACTATTGGTACAGACTCAGTCTTCATTCCTGTTAATCTCGATCTCCAGGTCCTTGTATTTGGAACATTTCTCGTTAATTTTCATGGAAGTGTTTCTTTCAGGTTATTTGTTGTTGTTGTTGTTGTTATTATTATTATTATTATTATTATTATTATTATTGTTGTTGTTGTTGTTGTATACTCATTTCTTTCCGAGTCCTAACCAGAGGCCTAAATCCAGAGATGGCATCATGACATTTTCGACTGAGATTTTTTATGGAAAAAATAAACAACCAAAAAACATTAATCTAAAAACTTTTAAATGCAACGTCAATCGCTATATTCTCCCATCTTGATTCCACTTTTCTTCTCCCGCTCCTTATTAATGATTCTGTTCCTAATTCTTCTACCCCCCCCCCAATAACCGATTGTGCTTTGCTTTTCTGCCTTGCATAGGCTGAAACCGATTTAAAAACATTATTATTATTATTATTGGGTGAGAGATTACTCTACCAACAAAGTGATCCTGGAGTACAAATATCCGAAGCCTAGTATACCCATCATGACATATGTTTAAATGTATATCGGACACATGCACCACAGCCAAAAGTGCGCCATATAGCAGATAACCATTCAGATGAGGCCCGTTTAGTATTACCTTCATGCCGAGAAACCTAGTAGCCGCAGAAGGTCTCCAATTGAGTGTGTTTCCAGGTGACGAGTCTTCTAACATGCCTTAACTGGCTCATTCTTCAAGCTTAAAATATCCACCTCCATAACCGACCACAATGTCCCCTATTACTCCAGCACATGAACATATTTAAAGCAGAACGTTAAAACGCAGATTCAAAGTCCAACTGAAGTCTTCCCTTCCTTCAAGATATATATATGAAGAAATAGTCTTAAAGTGTGCTATATTTATGGGATAAAGTGCTCAATATCAGAGATAGAGCGTGTGTAAATATAAAAGTGAATATAGGAAGTCAACACTTAGAGGCGACAGCCGTTTAGAAAAAACAAAGATAATCAATCCAAATAAATAAATTAAAAATTGTTCCCGCCAAAATAATAGTCAGAACAAACCACAACAATCAACGCCAAAATTCAACAAATAGCTTTATCTTCCGAAACAAAAACAAAGCTATTAAATAAGCTATATAAACAAACTTTTATTACATTAATAAAAACACCGATCAAAATAAAAATAATAAATAAATATATAAGATAAAAATAAAAAATAAAAATAAATAAAAACAAGTAAAATAATTTGACCCAAATAAATAAACAAATAAACGACTTCCGGTAACATAACCGCTATAATAGCCTACCCACAATAAGCTATATAAACAAATTTTTACTACGTTAATAAAAACACCAATCAAAATAAAAAATAAAAATAAAATAAATATAAAGGATAAAAAACAAAAATAAATTAAATAAAAACAAGCAAAATAATTTGACACAAATAAACAAATAAACGACTTCCGGTAAAATATCTGCCAAAATAGACTACACATAATGCACCACTGACCCGTATATATAAATAGCCGAGAAAAATAACGATTGCATCTAGCATGAAACAGACTGTCGCTTCTAATTGTTCACTTCTATGTTCACTTTTATATATATATATATATATATATATATATATATATATATATATATATATATTTCCTTGACGAGGAAATGGAACTAATGTCTTTAATTTAATAACAAAATTAAATTCAAAGGCTTTAGCTTCCATTTTTGAAACTTGGTTATCACTGTGTAGCAAAAAGAAACATATTTTAAATCAATTAATTTATAATATTAATGCTCTGTAAATTTACATTGAGCACTATTGTGTAAAAATAAAAATATCTATAACAACACCGGATTATATACCTTACTGTTCTCTCTTTTTATTTATATATATATACATTGGCTCCTAATCAAAGTCGAGCACTCTAAATCTTTATTTTTATCAAGAAAAAATATGGAGAAAATAAATTACGAAATTTCTCTGAAAAACATTCCTAATACCAACAAAAAGGAATATTTCGTTTCATTAATGCAAAAAACAGAGGAACTCATACGAAGGATGAGATGGAAAGCTTACTTCTTCCTTAAACGGAATGACTTACAAAACAAGAACAACAAGGAAATTTACGGTTTTAACAGTAAAAATCAGCACCATATATATATATATATATATAGATAGATAGATAGATAGATAGATAGATAGATAGATATGATTTAATGACCATTATCATTAACATTGGCATTTCTTTTACTGATTTGCGAGCAATGTCGCGTAAGTTTTTCTCTATGTTCTCAAGACAAAGGATCTCTCATACATGATATTACTGCTCATTATATCCGAACTTCATTGATTACAGACGGTGAGTTGATGTGCTGATTAGCGTTTGTCTCCGGACGTGGATTCTACATAGAATCTTTCTTCCCTTTCGGGCAGATGCTTATACATCCTTTTGTCCAAAATCTACGCATTCCACCCGTTTACATCAGCTACCGACTTTTCGTGAGGCGAGTATCTTCACCTTGTAACCATGAGAGCATTTTTCGGTTCAACACGCTGATACACCTGATTTCTCTGACGGTCAAATCGTAGAAAGTATATTTTGGTATCAGACAAAACAAGCGCTATATTACAGTCGGAACGCAGTGTATACTGTTGTAAACCTTCCGGATATCCTCTTCACCATCGAATAATTTAAACATAGGATAAATTAGTTTTAATTTCTTTGTTTTTATGCTTCATCTTTTTACAGGGGGGGGGGTCTTAATTTCTCTTCGCTTTCCTTATATTTTCACATTCCTTTTTATTTTCCTGCATTTTGATCATCTCAGCTCAAAGTTCTTGAAGGAAAAAATGTTTTATCAGGAGAGAGTACCATTTTAAATTCTAATCAACTTCTCATTAGAATTTTTCCGTATTCAAATGAAAAACAGATATGCTTCCAACTCACCCATTTGAGCCTTGAAGATATTGCTTCTGAGACACTTCAACGAGATTAAGCAACAGGAAAATTATTGACAAAAGTCTAAAAAAAAGTTTCAATTATTGCTGCTGGCGGGCAATCGGAGATAATTTACTTTATAACGTACGTGGCATTATTTTAAATTTCCTCGCACGACTTCTGGAACAGAATTCCAGGAAAAAGAAAATTATCAGTTCAAAATTTGGAAGTAAAATTTTTCACACACTTTCTCTCTATCTCTCTGTGTATATATATATATATATATATATATATATATATATATATATATATATATATATATATATATATTACAATAAATTTTTTTGATGAAATAATGTAATTCCGTGAACTCAGAGTAGAGCCAACATAAACGAAAATTTATTTTTAATATATTAAAATTTTAAGCTAGCTGCAATTTTGGATACAAAAGGAAATAAGAATTACTCCCCTTCAACCATGAAAACAACTCTAATGACTAGTATAATATATTAATATATATTTTTTAAACTCGCATAATCTGGCAACCCTGAATCTGAGCTCAACGAAAATCGTTTCTGTGGCTATTGAATGTGCTATGAATCATTGAAATCGAACCAGTGGGATCGGAGGACACATACACTGTATTTTATACATAAGATTACTACATATATATATATATATATATATATATATATATATATATATATATATATATATATATATAAAGCTGCAAGGGACTGTCGCTGACATTTCAAATTACGCTTTCTGTCTTAAGTCTGTCATGCGTAGTCCACTTCATCCAGCCATTCAACCGATGAGATCAGTTCGAATCACCATCCAGATGCGCAGAGCGATAGACGTAATACACATTGTTTAATGAATAAAAATGGTGGGGGTTCTTTCTATTACTGAAAACTCCTGAAGAGTGAACGGAATGATTGCAAAACAGTTCTACAAAATTCTTAAAAAAAAGAAGGCCCTGAAAATAAGAAGTGGCTATTGTAATTACGTTTAAAGTATTTTATATATATATATATATATATATATATATATATATATATATATATATATATATATATATGTGTGTGTGTGTGTGTGTGTGTGTACTCGACTCTCCCGTCGAATTCGACGTATGAGGGTCAAGCAGATCAGTTCCTAGGAAACCGACAGCCCGACAACAGCACTTGCGATTTGATTATTATCGTGAAGGTTTCGTGCAGGACTATCCACACTTTTTGAAGGGCCAAATACAGAGACCTGGTGCACTACGTGCCACAAGGTACCCAATAAACCCTCCGCAGGTTTTGAATTCAGAGTTGTCCTTCTCTTAGACCAGTTGCCATACCAGACTATAGAACTCATAGCTGGAGAGAGAAGAAAAAGAGGATTCACACCTTTCCCAAGGCTATTATCACGTAGGGGAACGTAATGGATTCAACTGGAATTAGAACTCGGCTCTCCGATTATTCAATCCAAGCCGCTATCTGTTAGTCCACCGCGCCTCCTAAATAGAGGAATCGGAGAGGCGAGTTTGAATTCCAGTCGAATCCATTATATATATATATATATATATATATATATATATATATATATATATATATATATATATATATATATATATATATATATATATATATATATATGAGAGAGAGATTCTAATAAAATCATGTTGAAATCGCTGCACAAAAGCTTTCATATGTCAAAGTGTGATTGAAGCTAAAGGGCTTCACACTAAATATTAAATAATTCCAGTATTCTCTGTCATTTTTTATTATTTTGTTATTTTTTCAACCGTTCTGATCCTTTTGGCCGCCATGGGTTTTGCAGTAAATCACGAAATCATCCATAACTTTTGTATTATCCTCTCAAATTACACCAAAATCTCGGACAATAACAATTAATACCGTATTCATTGTCCGTTAAAATTATAGAATATAAAACAACTTTGATAAAAACTTATACCTACTTTTCTGACGAAAACAAAGCCATTCTGAACATTTTGGCCGCAACTGTATATACGAAAATTATAACATAAACATGTTATAAAATCACTACAAAAATATACATTTTGTTTCAACACTTCTGGGGTCTTATCAAGTGATGGTGTTAAATGTAGAATAAAGAAGTTTAAAATGTTCAAATCAACCAGACACAACTCGATAGGGAAACACTGTTACATAAGCTACAATAAGCAATCCAAATAGAAGTATATGAGATTTCAAAAAACTTGACAACAAACGTTGGTTACAATTATTAAAGCCTTAATGTTAGTGTTAGACTAAAATAGAAATCATTCTAACTGATTAATTTTAAATTTTAATATAAAATTGAAAATAAAAATTACTAATTTTAAATTTTAAATTTAACCTGTATTAAGTTTAAAATATCACAAAATTATTTAAAGAAACTTAGGAAAAATACATATATTTTATTATTTATTTTGTTTTAATTGAAAAGCCAAAATTTCTTTAAAAATAAACGTTAATCTAATGGGGATGTAAAGCTTTGTCACAACTTAAATACATTTGAAGTGATGATATGGGCAGGGGAGGACGAAATATTGCAAATGTCAATACATACACAATCAGTTTATAATAAACAAACATGTAGACATATTTAGATATATAAACACGCAAAAACACGGACGCAACAGGAAACCGATGTCAACGACCAAAAAAAAACAATACATCGAATCAGTTGCATCATCCACCGCAAGGAAAGTTGGCTCCATGTACCGAGCCAGGAAATTTTTCTCCCCGGAATCTATCCTCCAAATCTATAAATCGACCATTCGCCCTTGCATGGAGTATTGCTGCCATATATCGTCTAGAGCCCCTGCTGTTTGCCTCAGGGTTCTTGATAAGATCCAGAGACGGATATGCAATGTAATTGGCCCCGATCTATCATCTCGTCTGCAGTCTCTCTCTCACCGACGCGACGTTGCCTCGCTCTGTCTTTTTTATAAATACTTTCACGGTAATTACTCCGAGGAGCTGCTTTCGCTGGTTCCTAGGCCTCATGAATTTAAACGTCCCACGAAGCTGGCATCGTCTTCCCACCCCTTCACCGTTGAAACTGTTAGATGTAGACGTCTCTTCTACTCCAATAGCTTCATGTCTCGCACATCTCGCCTATGGAACTCCCTTCCTTATTCCTGTTTCCCTGACAAATACAAGCTCCAACTATTTAAGTGTAACGTCAATCGACATCTCCAGCTGCCTTGATCTATCCACTTCCCTTCTCCACATCCTTCCCCTTTCATTCCTATCTGCTCTCGCTCCAAATCTTCTGTAACCCCCTAGCCTTGATCGATCCACTATCTTTCTCCAGATCCTCTCCTTTACCACTCCTATCTGCTCTTCCTCCAAACCTTCTGTAGCCCCTTGCGTGCTAGTGGCTTCCAGCCTTGCTTGGGGTGATATGCTTTAAAAAAAACATCATATACATACAATGCAAGGCAATCATACGCACATACACACATTCCTAAATAAAGATATAGACATATACACACCCACAAAGATTCAAGTTTGAAAGTGTTAGTAAAGGAATGCCAACAGAGTATTAAAATATTACTTACATGTGTAAAGATCTACTGATAAAAAGAGGGTTCAATACATAAAATAAAATTTAAGAGGGGTAGGATAGGAAAACAAATATTCGGTATTGAACAAGGCAAAGAAAAAATACAATTAAATATGCAAAAATGGACAGAAAAGATAAATATATACGCATACACACATATACAAAAAAAATCCAAACCAACAAATGCAACAATTTAAATAAAATAAAACCACCTAATATATAGAAAAGAAAGCACTTAACACATAAATATATACAAATATCTCATATAGACTTATATACGCATGAGTACACAGGAATACATACATGCTACAAACATATACGAATATATATAAAAATAAATACACACATATGTGTACACACATGCATCCATACAAATTTATGCATACATAAATATACATACATACACATACATATATACATATATATGCACATATACGCATATATATATATATATATATATATATATGTATGCAGGTGTGCAGTGAAATAGGAAAGAACACGTTAGGTAGATAATCCGGTGTTCCTTAGTATTTAGCTTTATTTTCAAAAGGACAGTGATACCGTACTTATAAACACTAGCTAACCAAAAGATAACTTATTCCTAAATTCTCGCTTGACAAGGAAGCGGGTCCAGACACCTTAACTCTACATAACTTAAAAAATTATGTTAGGGGTCTCGGCTCTCGCTTTTGAAACATGAGAACTCTTATGTAGCGCAGGATTCATATTTTAAAAACTAAAAATATTATTATAATTATATTATATATATATATATATATATATATATATATATATATACATATATGCATACACATACGCATATATACACACACATAGAAATAGATACAAATATATCAACCAACACAGCAAAATAAAAAAAAATAAAAGAAACCAACACGTAGACATAAAAGCGCGGATATAAAAAATCTAAGTAAATGCAGCCATATAAAAGTAACTGAAATATATACCTACTACTACAAAAGAATTCTCCTATTACGATATTAGTACAAAAACGCACACTCTTAAATTTAAAAAAAATTCAACCTCAGCGTTTCGACCGAACGCTCCAAAATTTCTTACCGTTAACAATAACACATTTCTAAAAAAAACATATTTCGGATCACATCTATTCTTTCGATGTCCCGTTATTACCTGGATGTAAAAAAAACAAATCTATTTCCATACCTGAGGATGCCTGTATGAACAGACGAAAGTACTCGTATAAAAAGACCTTATGCAACTGGAATTTATTAAAAACAGGGATCATAACATTCATCTACAGATTCGGGGTTAATGTATTTTAATAAATTTGTTTGCGAAGATGTATTCTGGCCATTTATATCGTTAACTTCACTATCCGCTTTTTGTATGAATGATTCATATAATATAAATTCAATTGCACCACATACTTGATATTAAAAAAAACTGATCCAACCTGCAACTTTCGGATAATAACTGTGACATTCTTCTATTTATTGAACAATTTAGTTCATGCCACATCGACTGAAAAAAACTACTACTACAAAAGAATTCTCCTATGACGATATTAGTACAAAAACGCACACACTTAAATTTTAAAAAAATTCAATTTTTTCATTTTTTTTATTGTTCAATATATATATATATATATGTCATCCACAGACAGACTGTTTCGCTGCTCATCAGTGTGGCTAAACGTCCGGTTGCCTACAGCTAGGATCGAAACCCGACTGAATTTGCGTCAGTCAGAACTTCTATCAGTAAGCCGTCGGCGCACGGCAGGGATGAAGGTGAATTTTAGCGTGTTTATTTTTAGATTTAGATAAACACACAGCGACTGACAGTGACTCGATTCTGCCGAAGAGTCGTGCAATATTAGCTTAAATAGTCACTGCTTACAAACTCACACCTCAAACGAAAGAGCTCAACCGAAATTCATTTTTCAGGAGCCAAATCTTTTGTCATCCACAGACAGACTGTTTCGCTGTTTCACAGCTCATGAGTGTGGCTAGACGTCCGGTTGCCTCTAGCTAGGATCGAAACCCGACTGAATTTGCGTCAGTCGGAACAGCTACCAGTAATAATATATATATATATATATATATATATATATATATATATATATATATATATATATATATATATATATATATATATATATATATATAGATAGATAGATAGATAGATAGATAGATAGATATACACGTACATGCGCATGCACACCCATACATATGCAAGTGCATAAATATATAAACAAGCACTTACATAACAAACACAAAGAAATGTTTGTTGTTATCGGTCAGGAGGACGATCTCAATCATCGTGAATAAAAAGATAACGAATTACCCGAGTTTCTAGTTCAGTGTACAAGAAGAAGAAATCATTGGCACACGATTGGCTAGAGTAGAGATCAAGTTCATTTTACGGGACTTAGGAACAAAAGAATTTCAATTAGTATGCAAACCGGTGAACGTCGGTTTGCGATAGATGCTGGTCATAATCAGACCATCTTTATGTTCAAAAGAACGTCCAAGAGACGGCAGAGTGCCATCGCTCTCCATTTCCATAGTAAATTGCAAAAGTGGATGGAGGGAATTGAGTTTGGTGTGAAAAGCCATGGTGTCTTTGATTGAATCGAAGATAGAAAATGTATCATGAACGTAAAGCAAATATATATAGGGCTTACTGCTTTTTTAAAAGAAAAGCTCTCATTCTCAAGGAAAATGTCCAGATACCTTTGTAAGTTATTATATTTGTGGTATCAAATCGTTGTTAATATATATATATATATATATATATATATATATATATATATATATATATATAAAGGTTAATGGTAAAAGTTGAATCAGGCCAGTAAATCGATGCTACAATCACACATCGTCTTTTAGATAATCCACCAAACTTGCCAATCTCATGTGGAATTTAAAGGAAGAAAATGACCGAGATATGGCCTTGTTCATATTGTTGATCACGCTAGATAACATGCTTTCTCCCAGAAACTGTAACTAAGGTCTGCTAGGCATAGTTGCAGTATGAACCACAGGTGTGTTCTGTGTGTCTTAAATAAATATGCCTGAGCGAGCGTCTGCAACAGGGATTGGCTAGCTGCCCTAGTAGACGGGTATCCTCGAAAACGAATGACCAACTATATATATATATATATATATATATATATATATATATATAAATAAAAAGAAAGAACAGTAAGATATAAAATCCGGTGTTCTTATAGATATATTTATTTTTACACAATAGTGCTCAATGTAAATTTACAGAGCATTAATATCATAAATTAATTGATTTAAAATATGTTTTTTTCGCTACACAGTGATAACTATGTTTCAAAAATGGAAGGTAAGGCCTTTGAATTTAATTTTATTATTAAATTAAAGACATTAGTTCCATTTCCTCGTCAAGGAAATATATATATATATATATATAGACAAACCTAATGAGCCAGACACACCTACCAAGGTTTCACTTAGGCAGATCGACGATCTGCCTAAGTGAAACCTTGGTAGGTGTGTCTGGCTCATTAGGTTTGTCTAGGTTTGCTCTACGCTTGTATTGAGCTCTTTAGTTAGTTGTTTACTCGTATCGGGGTTTTTTCTTTGGGCCTTGAACCTGTATCTGTGCGATTATTTTCGACAGACTTTCATGTTCCTGGCTCTTTCTTTTTTTAAAACCTTCTTTTCCTTCGTGATTGATTTGGCTGTTGTTAAATCAAGAGTTCGAAGGTTTTTCGACACGAGTATAATTACCTGTATTTATATATATATATATATATATAATTATATATATATATATATATATATATATATATATATATATATATATATATATATATAAAAGGGATCAAACTGATCAAATTTTATTTCAGAGAACAATAAAATTAAATTTTGTTTGATTAAAACCCTGCTAACATGGAAGTACACAAGAATCATTTGAGGTACATAATGCTTTATGAGTTCAAGAAAGGAAACTCAGCACCCGAAGCGGCTAGAAACATTCACTCAGTTTATGGAGAGGAATGTGTAAATGAAAGAACTTGCAGAAGATGGTTTGCAAAATTCAGAGGTGGAGATTTTTCCCTTGAGCATGAAGATCGAACCGAACGTCCAGTTGAGTTTGATGAAAAGCTCCTTGAAGCAACCCTTGAAGAAAATCCTGCTTTATCAGTTGAGGAATTGGCAGTGGTTCTCAGTTCAAACCATACAACTGTTCATTGTTATCTTCAACAACTTGGAAAAGTTCCTAAACTTGGAAAATGGGTGCCTCATGAATTGTCTGAAAACAACCTCAAATCCCGAAGTTGACATCTGCTCTTCTCTCCATTCTCGCCAACTTTTTTCACCTTTTTTGGATAGACTTGTGACTGGCGACGAAAAATGGACCTTTTATCGAAATGTTAAGCGTCGTAGACAGTGGCTTGGTAAAGGGGAAGGACCCCAGCCACAGCCGAGAAGGGAACCTCATGGGCAAAATGTTCTTCTTTCAATCTGGTGGGATTGCCAAGGAATAATCCACTTTGAATTCTTACCACCTAATGCCACAATTAATGCTCAAATATACTGTCAGCAATTAGAGCGTTTGAACCAAGCTTTGAGGGAAAAAGACCTGCTCCAGTGAATAGAAAACGGGTGATGTTTCATCAGGACAATGCGCGACCACACACAGCAAGAATCACATCACAAAAGATCGAAGAACTTGGTTGGGAGAAAATTCCTCATCCACCTTATTCTCCCGACTTTGTTCCTTCAGACTACCATTTGTTTCGTAGCTTACAGAATCATTTGGAAGAAAGAGCTTTTGTAACACAGGAAGAGGTTAAAACTGACATTTGTGAGTTCTTCGAATCAAAGCCAAAAGAATTTTCAGTAACGAAATTAGTAAGCTTGTTAATAGATGGAAGGAATCATAGATAATCAGGGAAAATACATTGTTGATTGAATCTGTAATTAAATGTAACATTTGGTCATTTGTTTTCTTTAATCAAAATTCGGACAGAACTTATGGGATGACCTGATAGATCAAGATGGACATACAAATACTTAGGAATTAATGAAGGAGCCGAAATACAACATTCAATAATAATTTTTAAAAAGCCGAAAATATTATAGGAGTGTTTGTTTGATATTCGAAAGCGAATTTAATGGGGCCAATAAAATGAAAGCATCTTAGCTATACCCGCAGTTACATACAGCTTCAACATTATTAAATGGAAGTTGAATGACATTAAAATATTGAACTAGTAAATCGGTACACAAAAAACTGTAACACAATGTGCGTTGACAAGATAAGCCTCTTCGTCGCCAATACTCTATCTTTACTAAACAAGCTGATGAACACAAACCACAAAACCATCAGTGGCTACGTAATGCAGGGTTAAAAGATAAAACCGCGCAGTACCAATGATTGCTAACTAGAAATTATCAGGCACATATTCTAAAAAATTGTGTTAACCCGAAATGCAAATTCTGTGATAAATATCTAGAAACAATTGACCATCTTGTATCAGATTTAACAGTGTTAGCACCCACTGAATATAAAACTCGATATGATAGAATGAGCTAATATCTTCACTGGAATATATGCAACTTTTACTGGAAGAAAATTGCAAGACGCTGGTATTAACATCATCCAGACCCGGTTACAGAGATAGGACCTGTAACAATGTTTGGGGGAGTTTATGATACGGACAGAACAATCTTATCGCCCGAGCATCGTGATCGAAGGCTACAAAAACCAAATTTGTTTTTTTATTGACATAACAGTACCTACAAATTGTTATCTATCTTTGAAGATCTTCAAAAAATTCTCAAAATGCAAGAATCTTCACTTCAAGTGGAAATCTCAAAAATGTGACAACAATAATTCCAATTGTAGATGGAACCCTTGTATCGATTAATAAAAGGATCCGATAGACTCATTGAAGGAATTCCTGGTAGCCCACGACTTATCGAAAAACAAAAAAAAAGCATGTACTCACACTTTACAGACGCCTTTATCTATATAAAATGCGTGTGATCTTTTTGTGATGTCACCGAACACACGTTGCCACTTTTGGGATGTCAATGAATACTCGTTGTCACTTTCGTAATGCACTTTGTAGTAGAGACTTTGTAATCGCAGATACAACTATATTAACGCCGTTGAACAATACTGGTGTCAGACGCCTTCGAATATCACTCGCACTAATAGTACTGGCTCGATAATACTCGCTCGAAAAGTAACCAACGAATCGTGATCTGAATAGAGAAATATTATAGTGAACAGAGTAGAGAATAGCGGTCCGTACAGTAATAGAGAAAAGAATAGAAATCAATTAGACGTCACGCTACCTTCCATGTACGCGTTCCCTCTATGGTCTACTTAATTCAATAATGAGATCGCCTTTGTTTGCTCACTGGCGATCTATGTACAAAGTTAAGTGCCGACAGCGACATTTTATTCCTATATAACAGATCATAGGGTTCTTTTCCTGAAAAAAAAATGATCAGTGCAAAATGCCATGATGCCATTTCTGACCTTAGGTCGCTGGTTGGGGTCCGGAAAGAAATAAGTATACAAAGGAAATAATAATAATAATAATAAGAAGAAGAAGAAGAAGAAGAAGAAGAAGAAGAAGAAGAAGAAAAGAGCTCGATTTTTTAAATTATTTCGCTGAATGAAAGGTGATAATGCCGCTAGAACGTAGGGTGTTACATGAAGTCACAGTGAAAGTGAAAGTGAAAGTGAAAGTAAATGGGCAAATGAAAATAAGGTGGATTGAGGTAAAAAGGAACAGTCTTCAAGAAAAGAAAAAGAAAAGAGACAGTGTTTAAAAATATGCAACAATATCTGAACACCTTTGTTTATCATTATTATTATTATTATTATTATTATTATTATTATTATTATTATTATTATTATTATTGCTCTTTTTTCCGTGATGATTGAATTGGATGTGGAAATACCCAGTCAAAAAAGTCTACTCTACTATAAATATATATACCTTGCCATGACCGGAAGTTCAACCGCCGACTTCGTGAATTCCGGTTTAGAAATCTAACCGGAACGCCGATATTCGTTTCTAATAGAAGCTGGGATTATTGTGATTTTGTAATTAAATACTTCTTTAAATAAAAATAGAAAACAAGAAACGTCTGCAGACATTTTTCAATAAAGGAAAATGAACGGACTGTCAACCACGCCTTACACATAAAAGAAAGAAGAATGAAAATCGACATTAAACAGGCATGAAAGCCAAATCGCTCTGGTTTAAAGTGACGCAACCGTTTGCTTTCTGAAATCGTGGAATCAAAAAAGAAGCGTTATCCCGCCATGTTTTTTTTTTTAATTTCTATACTTGGCGCCAAAGAAATTATAAAAAAAATAACGACATAAAAGGATACGTACCTTGGTAAGTTCAAATGTATTCAAAAAGTATTTCATTGATTTATTGAGGTATATTACTTCTTTCTTTTTTAATTTTTTATGTTTTTGTCGATTTTTGACGTACTTGAATGAAAGGACAAAATATGAACTGCAAGACGACGGAACGCATGGTTGCTAGCAAATCGAACAGCTCAACAGGCAAATTACAAATTGCAGATCCTCCCACCATTAAAGAATGCATTGTCATCAGCAAAAGGATGAGCACAAAATGCAAATTACAGGTCGGGGATACTAAAATCAAGCAGGCACAAAAATTTAAATATCTCGGAAGTGTTTTAACAGAGGACGAAAAATGCAATACTGAGATACGATGGTACATTGGAATAGCGAAATATGCCTTTCAAAAGCTAAGCAGAATATTAAGAAATAGAAAACTTTCGTTAGAAAGAAAGAGTACTGTTACGGATTATCGGTCTTCCTCTGTGTGTGTGTGTGTGTGTGTGTGTGTGTGTGTCGTTGCGCTGTATGTATGTTAATGTTTGTTTGTGTGTGTGTGTGTGTTAGTAGGATACAGAATCCGAATAAACGTGGAGTTATATGTCAGCCAGTCCGTCAGTTATGTGCCATGCGTGATACACGTTTAGGCGATCATGTATCTTTCGATACATGACTGACGAGGCAAATTTTTTCTCACAGTAGGTTGCCATTTCTTTCTGCGGTAGAGCAGTTGCCATCCAAGGCTATAGAAACCGGTCTGTCCTGCTATTTACCTATAGCCGGGTGTAGAAGATGCGGATTCATACCTTTCCCAAGGGTATTAGCACGTAACTGAAAGTACTAGATTCGACTGGAATTCGAACTCGGCTCTACATCTCCATTGACCATATATACATCTTAAAAGACAAAAGTTGAAATGATTAAATCGTTTCTCTGTTAGCCACTCCAAATTAATTAGTTATGTGCCATGCGTGATACACGCTTAGCCGATCATGTATCTTTCGATACATGACTGACGAGGCAGATCTTTTCCCGCGGTAGTTTACCATTTCTTTCTGAGGTAGACCAGTTGCCATCCAAGGCCATAGAACCGGATCTGTCTTGTTATTATGAGGAGAAAAGGAGGATTCATATCTTTCTCAAGTGTCAGTCAGTCAGTTATGTGCCATGCCTGTTACACGCTTAGGTGATCATGTATCTTTCGATACATGACTGACGACGCAGATTTTTTTTCCCGCGGTAGTTTATCATTTCTTTCTGCGGTAGACCAGTTGCCATTCAAGGCTATAGAACCCGGTCTGTCCTGCTATTTACCAATAGCTTGGAGGGGGGAAGAAGAAGAGGATTCATACAAGGGTATTATCACGTAAGTGAATGTAATAGATTTGAACTTTGAACTCGGCTCTCTGATTCCTCAATCCGAGCCGCTATCCATTACTCCACAGTGCCTCCTCTTTAAGGAGGAATAAGACTAGATGGTAAAGATTTTATTGATGTTTCGACCTCTTTAGGTAGGTTTTCATCTTCATCGAGTAAGGCTCTGATTATAATCACTATAATTTCAAATTCTTACTATTTTGATCCTCGTGAACCAAAGATTCAGTCTCTATCGACATAATAAACAGATGTTTCCCTCTTCATTAACTAGGTCTCGAAATTCAATCGCCATAATGAACACTATGTTGTGTCTTCAAGTCTATTGTTCCGTCGCTCTTACCATTAAAAGCTTACCATTTTATCTTTTATTGTTGGCTGGTTCTTTCTTTAACGTTATGAACCAAGGCTCCATTCCCTGATAACCATAAAGAAGACCTATTTCTACGACCATAATCTAAGCCAACAATAATTATCAGGAAACATCGCTTACTATGATCTCCAGGAATTCACCATTTTATGCTCAGATATATTTGCCTATCATTTGCAGGCAAACCCGACATAATCATTGCATTAAGTGCTGACTTGACGTCACTCCGGATCAATTAGACCGAGTGAAAAAATAAAAAGCAATGAAAAATGAATAATAAAATAGGCATTTCTTCTCCCACATTGAAAACATTTACGTCCTTTCAAAAAAAAAAAAAGACTATTATTTCAGTACTTGCTTCGCGCCTCCATTACCGTGTGTACCAATTCACATACGCTTTCCCTGAAGCTAAAACCACTTCAAAGGCATCGGGCGACATTTCGAGTGCAGCGTAGCGGAGTTTCATCAGGAAATATGTATTTTTGCTTTTATTTTATTCTACTTTATTTTCACAATAATTATCAGATTATTTTCTTTTATTCTCTTTCCGACATTATTATTATTATCATTATTATTATTATTATTATTATTATTCATTGATTTTTTTTTTTTTCACCAGTTCATGCTTTGGCCAATTTTATTTTAAATATATATATATATATATATATATATATATATATATATATATATATATATATATAATCACACACTCATATATGTGCGTGCGTGTGTGTGTGTGTGTGTGTGTGTTAAGCTATTTATCGAGTTTACCTTTTCGCGTAAAGATATAAAAAGCACAGACATTGTTTTTAATGGTTTTTTTGTAGGCATCAAAGAAAACTAAATCCGTCTTCGTCTTCTTTACTTCACCCCCCCCCCTTTCAGAATTCCGATAGAAAGAGTTTTTCGTTGACAAAAAGAATGTCATGACTTTACACAAAAGCGATATCAGCATGTAAGAAATAATAGATAAAAGCAGGAATTCATGTACTCACGCACATGTACACACACACACGCATATATATATATATATATATATATATATATATATATATATATATATATATATATATATATATATATATATATATCAGGCTGAAAAGTTCTTGGCACGACGAACCTCTCGAATTTTGAGCAAGTAATCAA
>OZ038511.1:82242502-82252502 GCA_964036315.1 Acanthosepion esculentum | reverse complement strand
TGTATTTAGATCAATTTATTATACTTGTCGTTATTTATTTATTACACTGTATATTTTCTCTTTTTGGGTTTCGATTTTTAAGTAACGCAGTATATTATTTTTTTATCATTATATAATTTTTTTATCGTTATATAATAGTTGTAGCTATTTTTCGTCCGATTTTTAAAAAAAATTTTTATAGTCAAATATTTTGTTTATTATTTACTTTATTTATTGATTTTGTTCCTTATTTTTTATTCTATCTCGTCTATTCTAACAGGTGTGATTTGGTAATTTGTTTGGATTAATTTATTTTGCTTATTTTATTGTCATTTTGTTTGTTTATGTATTTATTTATTTTTTCCATTTTCGATTTTTAAGTTCCGTAGTAAAAATTTGTTTTCATGTCTGCATTTTGAGATTAGCTCGGATCTTTTATTTAATAATTTGTTTTGGTCTGGATATATATATATATATATATATATATATATATATATATATATATATATATATATTTGTGTGTGTGTGTGTGTGTGCGTGTGTGTGTGTGTGCGTGTGTGTGTGTGTGCTTGTGTGTCGGGTGTAACGGAAGAATTGTCTAAATCGTGTTACAGCATAATTGTCCATCCCACAAAATGTTTAATATCTAAAAAAATCACTAAACTAACTGAGTATCTTTATTCTATGTTTTCAGATGAGATATTTAGTCATCTTGACACCATTTGTCGTAAGTTTCACTGAAAAGTCCTTTGAATTATTCATCTAAAAAGAGAACAGGATCAAATCGTTTTGTGTTAGCCCCACTGTCTTCTCAACTGAGCAATGGTGAGAGGAAAAAGATCATTCGGGACTTCATTAATGCTACCGACATTCATTCTGTGGCGTCCATCTTCAAAGTCCATTCAAGAAGCATCATGAGAACGGTGAATAAGTTTAAAAAGAGGGAACAACAGAGAAGAAAACTGAATCAGTATGTCATCAGTTCTACTTAGAGGTAAATAGCTAAATAGATTCTTATTTTTCAAATTGTAGTTGAATAGTGTTACAATAACCTCTGAGAATTCCAGAAAGATATCTTTAATCATTTCTAAGATACAACGGTTCAAATCTTCATCTAAAAATTAGAAAATTTTGCTATCAAACGATTTGGACAATTTTGCTGTTATACACACATACACACACGCATGCACATACATAAATACATGCATATATATATATATATATATATATATATATATATATATATATATATATATATATATATATTACAGACGTAATTTTTTATGACATATATATATATATATATATATATATATATATATATATATATATATATATAATTTCTATATATATTATTTATGTATTATATATGAGCGGTATTTATTGAAAAACGGTCAATATCGGTGCTAGAGCTAACATACTTCGTTGTAGTGACCTAAGTTTATGACCCAGGGTTATATATATATATATATATATATATGTGTGTGTGTGTGTGTGTGTGTGTGTGTGTGTGTGTGTGTGTGTGTATCTAAAGAGGTAATGGATTCTTTTCCTTTATTAATCCCACAGATTTTATTACATAATCATTATATTTAAGAGATAAAGCCATATTTGAATAGACGCTCCGCAAATTTATTAAACTGAATATGTATTTATTTTCACCCACCGGCCCGCGGAGAACCCATATTTTTCGTTAATAAGATTTCTCGAATATTCGGGCCTGTAGCCGAAAATAAATAAATATCCCGTTTAAAAATAAACGAAAGGTTTAACTGAAAATATGTGTATCCACTAAAAATAACGTTTGACTAATAATAAAGTATATATACATATATCCGATTTGTAATTTGGGCATTTGTATAATTTTCATAATAATATATCATGTCTAGAATCCTCAACACACACATGCAGAAAATGATTAGAGGGGCCGTCACGTTGACTCACCACCAGTGCGCATCCTCTACCGATTCTGAGAATCGAACCCGGGCCGTTTCGATATAATGCAAGCATCATAAAATTGGGCCATCGTGTCTAGATGACGAAGCGGAAGTTACTAGACACAATATAGCGCAACTAATCCTATTTTCGATGCTGTCACTTATCCAAGCAAGCATACCCGAAAGGACAGGCCCCAAGAGCAACGGCTTCCTTCACTAAGCCGCTCAATCCAGAGAGGTAGAAACTGGACCTAGCATAGGTGTATATAACTGATTAGTAATTTCGGTATTTCTTTAATTTTCATTATAATTCATCATGGCTGGCCCTAAAATCCTGAACACAAATATGCAGAAAAAACTCTGGACGACCGATTCGTGGACTCACAAATGCGCTTTCTCTACCGACTCCTAGAGTCGAACCCGGACCGTTACGATATGACGCAACCATCATAGTATTGGGCCAGTCGGTCACAGTGGCGCAGAGGAACTAGACATAATATAGCGCACCTCATCCTATTTCCGGTGGTGTCACTTATCCAATTATACATAACCCACAGCACTGGTCTCAAGAACAAACGGTTTCCTTCACCGGGATCGCAAAATATCCAAAGTGAAACAATGACCAGCGGGTATTATCGTTCGTTGAGAATCTCGGGTAACACTGATGCAGGTCTGACCCGGTCAAATCGACTATTTTATCACACCAATCTTGTATGAAAAAAAAAATTATAAAAATCCGCCATTGTTAACCTATAAGGAGGTTTTTAATCATATTGGAAGTGAATTGGTTTCGAAAAGCACAAAAATTTAGATCGTAAATCATTTTGTAAAATAATGTGTAGCCTTACACTCAACCTCATTTAAAAGACATCCATGAGGCAAATCGCAAAAAAAATAGGTAACAGAATACATGAAAACCGATTTCTCAAGCGTTAATTTGCCGAAACATTCCGTGTCGATGGGTCAGGAAGATGGAGTAAAGGTTGGGGAACTACTGATGAGAATCGCTCTCACATTCTGAAGTGTCGACAAGCTGGGGTGGGTGTAATGCTTATCGTGTGGTGCTATAGGTGATCAAGTGTTGGACCTATAACGAGATTCAGGTGTTAAACTGGCAGCTAAAACATACACTGATTACTGAAGGCTCACATAGAGCCTAGATTCAAGAAGAGGTAGTACTAAAATAGACGGATCCACTCGTAAAAATACGAAACATTTTTTTAAAAAATAACTTATGTAGATCAGTATTCTTTAATAGCGATATTTATCGGAATAGAAAAATATTGATTTTTATCGATTTAAAAGGGGGTCCTGTTTATAATATTGTTACAGTGTTAAATAGATCCCCGACTTTTACGAAACTGTAATTGGCTAAAAGTGTCACGTTTGTAACAATGCTTACTTCATTGATATATGGGAACGAAAACTTTCTTTTGCGAAAAGATTTATTTTAAAAAAATATTTTGGGCAATCTATAAGAATTAGTTTGTTAATTTAATTAATTTATTTTTTACAATTGTATTTGTCAAAGATTTGCGATTAAAGCTTAAAGAGATACAAAAGATTTAATTTAAACACAATCCACCCGAAAAAGCGTTCTAGGTATGACGATAAACTATATCCTGCAGCAAGGGCTCAGATCAGGATGTTGTGAGGAGTGTGGAACCACCTGTTAAATGTTATTGTTCCCAGGAGCATCCTTCCCGGAGTGGAAGCACCTGTTAGTGCCCCGTCTACGGACAAATAGTTAACCCCCAAACTGGAGTCAAACACAATGAAAATATTAAAAACAAAAAAGATTTTTATGATGAAAATACCAGCAGTACATTTTTGAAAGAAAAATACCAGCAATAGATTTGATACTCGACAAAAGCCTCTTTGCAAAAAATATATCAATGAAACCTGATCTATAAACTGATTTCTTGCTAAGAATACACATTTTATTTATAAATAGAATGTGTATTTTTAGCAAGAAATCATTTTGTACGTGGAGTAATGGATAGCGGGTGGGATTGAGGAAACGGAGAGCCGAGTTCGAATTCCAGTTGAATCCATTACATTCATTTACGTGCTAATACCCTTTGGAAAGGTATGAATCCTCTTCTAGATTTTCCCGGAGGAGTAATGGATAGCGGCTGGGATCGAGGAATCGGAGAGCCGAGTTCGAATTCCAGTCGAATCCATTACATTCACTTACGTGCTAATACCCTTGAGAAAGGTATGAATCCTCTTCTAGATTTTCCCTGGGGAGTAATCGATAGCGGCTGGGATTGAGGAATCGGAGATCCGAGATCATCCATTACATTCGCTTACGTGCTTATACCCTTGGGAATGTTATGAATCCTCTTCTTTTCCCCCTAGCTAATTAGCAGGACTGACCGGGTTCTATAGCTTTGGATGGCAACTGGTCTACCGCAGAAAGAAATGGCAACCTACTACAGAGGGAATGCTTACTGAGTCTGAATGTTATCGGACCTATAGCTTTCTTGAAATTCACCTTTTCTTTTCTCTTCCCTCCATTGTTTATCATTAATATCAATTAAATTTACACGGTTATTTTTTATATCCCCGAAATAAACTTCATAAAGCTGGGACGAAACCGGTTGTTATTTTTTAGCTTTTAAAATATACCTTAAAATGCCATATAAACTATGCTTATTCCCAGCTCTTCTTAAATTTTGTACTACAACTTTTTTACTAGGTGGTCCGGAAGCGGTTTTTATATTAGTAAGATTAAAAATTAATTTGACACCAAAAACAATAGGCGAAAAAGTTTGAAGTAAGAAAATTCAGGCGAGTCACTTTTATCGAACTGCCTTGTACTAGCATAATTTTAAATTCACCCAGGTTAAATTTATACATGTGTTGTGACACAAAGATTTTTCTGTTGTTTCGTAATTTAATGTTGCTTTTGTGGAGAGAAACTCTGTTGTTTAATTATCGGCTGATACCTATATATGACTTCTTGCATTTTGTGCATTTGAGTGCATAAATCACATTTTTTGGAGTTGCACCTTAATTTTTTATTTATTATTAATGTCGTTTTGGGATTTTCAAAAGTGAAGGAGTTTCCTTCCATAATGATGTCACAAACCCCACAGGGGAGTTTATCAGTCACTATAGTACAAACCCTACGTGCTAGAGAATAGGTGATGGATTTCAGTCAGCTTTTGGAGTGATGGCTCTTGAAATAAAGATATGTTTGGGTGGCAGTAGGTTTGTGGTGCATATCTTTGATTACGTGCGTTCTTTTTAATGAGTATATCTAAAAATGGTAATTTCTCGAAATTATATTCTTGGGTGAATTTGATTTTGGGGTGTAAGTTCTGAAGTAGAGCGAGTAATTGGTTAATATCACCCCATGAGGATTTCCAGAAAATGAAGCAATCATCTAAGTATCGATTCGAAGATTTAGTGAAGTGGCTTTTTATAATTTCCCCATATACATGTTCTATTTTTTCATAGAGGTTTTCCTCTACGTAAGTAAAAGTTAGGGTGGCATATGTTGTAGCATTTTTCCTTCCCATTGCGGTACCTAGCGTTTGGATATAGTTTTTGTTGTCAAATTCAAAGGTGTTATTGTTTAGAATTAGGTCTATCCAATCCATAATGGTTTCCTTAGTGAATCTGGGATGTAGTGTTTCTGGATGTTTTTTAATCAGAATGAGACTGCCCTTTTACCTAATTCATAGAGTATGCTGCATTTTTGACAAATGTTTGACATTAGTAGCCAATATAGGCTACTAATATCAAAAATTTGTCGTAAGTATTCCCGGATCTACTTTTTGTAGTATGAAGCTTAGGAAGTGAATATGGATTATGTAGCTTTTAATCTGCTTAGTAAATGGTTGTAATATCGTGTCTCTTAGGTTACTGAATCTGCTAGTTGGACAGGCTGGTCCTGCTACTATGAGTCTGAATATAAAGTCACTGGGGTTTGGTATTCAAATTTTGTGTCTGGATAGCTGTTTTTATTTCACTTGATTCGTGAATTTTTGGTAGTCCGTAGAAATTGCTTGTTGTTTGGTAAAAGGTTTATTAGGAAATCCCAATTATGTGTTGTGCAGTGTTTTGTAATTTTTGATATAATGTTTTTGTCTATGTTGGTGTCGACTAATTTGTACTTGTTTTAATGCACTAGTATTTTTAGAATTTTTGTTTTATAGTATGTTTTGTCCAGGATCAATATAGCGCTGCCTTTATCTGCTTATTTTATAATTATATTATTATTTCTTCGGATGCTAACTAAGGCTAGTCTTTGTATTTAAAGTTGTTGAATGGTTTGGATTTTTCTTGTAGGTCGAAGTTCCAGAGTTTTTCAAAAAATATGTTTAGCTCATTAGCATTATTATTTTTGTTTTGGAATAAATTGTATTTGTTTTTTTTTACTAATGACTCATCTGTAATATTTTTTCTATTATATATATATATATATATATATATATATATATATATATATCAAGAGCGGTATTGGGGAAATTGTATGATATAGTGTAAAAACTTACTTGTGACGCGTTTCATCCTTCAGGACTTCAAACTAAATTTGTTATTTTGGTGGGACTATATATATATACACACACACATATATATATATGTATATATATATATATATACATATATTATTATTATTATTATTATTATTATTATTATTATTATTATTATTATTATAAACAGAGCATTTACTTAAATATTTGTATCTATAAAAAGAACATATAAACATAAAAAAGAATGTCTTAAAATAATTGACGGACTTTGTCCATTTCATAATATGTGACGTCATTTGTTTACATTTGGTTACGCTTTGATCAGATATGAATATACGACAGAAAATCATGGTGAATTGTAGTTTAAAAACAGTAAAATCGACCTTCCTAACAGAAACGCTCCTCTGTGGATCAATCTGTTAAAGTACGTCAGGCTGTATGATGGTTCCGTATAGGGTACAGGTTCGATTCCTGTCGGAGGACGCATATTTTTTATGAAAACTTCTCACACACACATACATATATATATATATATATATATATATATATATATATATATATATATATATATATATATATATATATATATATATATATATATATATATGAAGGTCATTCAATAAATAAGGTCAATTGTTCGGTATAAGGACTTCTAATACAGATAGAAGCTTACTTTTTTTATTTTTCAACGTAGTCTCCCAGCACTCTCACACACTTTTCTCATCTGTGCACAAGCTTCCGTATTCCCTCAGCGTAAAAATCTTTGGACTGATGTCTCAGCCAGTCGCTCACAAGACTTTTGACTTCATCGTCACTTTTAAACTTCGTGCCTCTCATGAAAACTTTCAATGGACTAAACAGGTGAAAGTCTGAAGGGGCAAGGTCTGGGCTGTAAGCGGGAGAGACACTGCTGGGACAACTCGACCCTGCTTTGTTTGTGCTCTGCAGTAAGCATCTTTGGCACCCACCGGCAGCTGACCTTCGAGTAGCCAAGGTCATCATGGACAATTTTTTTGTGCTGTCCCAACAGATAAGCTCAAAGTCCTTGCAATATCATCCACTGTCACCCTTCTGTCAGACTGAATGAGGTCATTGACTGATTTGATCACCTCAGGAGACCTCACTTCTGTAGGCCACCCAGGCCTGTCTTCATCCTCAACACTACTCCGTTCTTCTTTAAACAATTTAGCCCACTTGTAGACATTGTTTGGCTGAAACATGTGGCACGATACACAGTTGACATTCCCCTATGAATTTCAACTGGTTTGCACCCTTCAGCAACCAAAAACTTGATAACTGACCGCTGTTCAATCCTGGAGCATGCTTCTTGGTCGGCCATCTTTGTTAATCGACAAAATTATCAAAGTTTTTTTTAATCTGCAAAAGAAATTAAATCCATGTGAAAAAGAAGTAAAACAAAAAAATAAAAAAAGAGTAAGCTTCTATCTGTATTAGAAGTCCATATACCGAAAAATTCACCGTATTTATTGAATGACACTCGTATATATATATATATATATATATATATATATATATATATATATATATATATATATATATATATATATATATAAGGTGTGGCAAATTAGCACACTATAAGGATAATTTAAAAGTATTAATTACACTTTATTTAATTTTTATGTGGGCTGTTCAAAATTTCTTACGTGCGCCTGATAAACAACTCATTTCAAATGTACCTACAGAGAAAAAAATCCAAGGGTGTGATGTCTGGTGATCTCGGTGGTCACTAAACAGGTTATATCCAAACAAATTAAACATTTAAATAATAATTAATTAATTAGCTCTCATCGTGCGCGCCTTTTGTCTCACCCTGTATATTTGCCGAATACTCATAAGTAAATGAAATGTTTTAGCAAATATGTTGGTTATTTAGTTCCTTTTCAAAAGAATCTCGTTGTAAAACAGTTCAGTTTTAACATTGATAGTTTCTCCTGCAATCCCCACTTTTATTTCTGTTCTTTTTCTTTCATTAGTCCGTCTGATTCGTTTTCAATTTTTCTTTTCTCCCTAATTACCTTTCATTTGCTGTTGCTTCTCAATATTTTTCTCCCCCCGGTTTTTTTCCCATGTTTCGTCAGTGTTTCTTCTCTACGTTTCATCTCCATTGCACACTTTTTACCTCTTTTATCTTATTTATTTTTATCATCTCTGCTGCCGTTTTTTTCTTTTCCTTCTCTGATTTTTTTCTCCTTTTTTTACCTTCAAACTCCCCTACTCTTCTGTCTTTCGAGTCCACCCCCCCACACACGTTCCCATTTTTCTCCTCGCATAAACTTTACTTCATTCCAAAGCTTTACTGCCTCCTCCAACTCGCCATTGCCAGCGCATCTTCCCTCTACTTGAAATCTCCATAAAAAGATCCCGGACGTGATTACCAACATCATTAGTCCGACATCGCCAGTTGTTTGATCAAATATCGTTTTCTGCAGTGGAGGAGGCGGTGTGTTCATTCATTTTCCATTCGTTTTAGTCCGATTTGATGTTTTATTTTCCGTTTCGTTCTCATCACTGCCCAAAAAACACATAAAACGTTTACACATGAACACGCATGCGCACAAAGATACACACGTTCTCTTATACACACACAGACACACAGACATACAGACACACACACACATATATGCACACAGACACACACACATATATACAAAATACATATATATATATATATATATATATATATATATATATATATATATATATATATATATATATATATATATATATATATATATATATATATATATATATACATACACGTACATACATATATACATACAGTATATTTTGGGCGCGTGGCCGAATGGTTAAAACGGTCTGATCATGAGACCCGGGTTCGAATCTTATCACGGTTGATTTGTCAGGAAGGAGACTTTCTGTCGTTATCGGTCTGGAGAGGGGCGATCCCAGAGCTCGGCAACTTTGGAAAACCATACCATGGGTCGAACCAGACCTTGTGAGTGAAATTGGGTACATGGAACATTTGGGAGCCATCGATAGCCATGCTAGAACGAAGTCGCAAGTCATCGTGACCGAGAGTTTGGGTGTAAGCTGGCGTTGTTCAGATTATTGATCATGATAGATAACAGGCTCACTCCCAGAAACTGTAACTAAGGTCTGCTCAGCATAGTTGCAGTGTAAACCACAGGTTGGCTCTGTGTATGTTGAACAAACACAAATGTGCCTGAGCGAATTTGTGAAATAGGGATTGGTTAGCCGGCGTAGTTGATGTGCATGGCCAGCTATTATTATTATTATTATACAGTACACACGCACACACAAACACACACATACACAGACACATACAGACACACACACATATATATATGTATATATATATATATATATATATATATATATATATATATATATATATATATATTAAAGGTTATTCTTAGTGGGTATCGACATCTGAGTAAACGCTATGTTTATTTATTAAAAAATATATTTATTTAGTTTTGTTCTGCCGTTCTCCAATAAGATATCGACCTGCGCAGGGAAACCCGACATGGTTTATATATATATATATATATATATATATATATATATATATATATATATATATATATATATATATAT
>OZ038511.1:82207502-82240002 GCA_964036315.1 Acanthosepion esculentum | reverse complement strand
TTTGATTTAGGTTTTTATGTAATTTCTCAATTGATCTATTTTTTTTCCTTTTCAGATGATAAATTATATAAAAACTGTCCGAATGTTCTTTTTATCCGAGCGCTTTCGGCTATCCATTTAGCGATTCTCAAGGCTGAAATATATTAAATGTTAAGAAGAAGATATATATATATATATATATATATATATATATATATATATATATATATATATATACATATACATATATATATAAGTACACACACACACATGTCTATATCTATGCGTGTTTTTGTATATCGTGGACTAGCATTACAAATTCAAACAGTTCTTTATATAATAACAGGAATCGCATCACCTGGAAATTTTCAACAAAAGCAACTACTAAAATGAAGATCACACGTAACTCAGGCAGAAAATATCATGACCCGGATGTTGACCTTCCATACTATTTCAAGGAAGAAAACTCCCAGCAACACTGGAAAGAGTGATAACAGTCACAAGACTTGTGAAACCTATATTTCCCGAAAAAATAGTTTGAATACACAGATTTTATAAAATTCAACCGGCAGTCTCACTGGCTGTCCGGTTAATGAATGGCTAATGATTATTTATAAGCAAACGCCTAACATTATCAATACCGTTAAGTACCACCTAATATTATGAATGCGTAATATTATCAATACCTAATATTATCAGTACTTAATGTTATCAATACATAATATTATCAATACCTAATATTATAAATACCGTTAATTCCCGACTAATAGTATCAATACCTAATATTATCAGTCCTAATATTATCAATACATAATATTATCAGTAACGTTAATTATCACCTAATATTACCAATACCAAATATTATCAATGCCTAATACTATCAATACCAGTATTATATATTATAAATACCTAATATTATTAATACCTAATATTACCTTTACTTAACATTATCAATATCTAATATTATCAATACCTAATATTATCAATACCTAATATTATCAATACCTAATATTATTAATACCTAATATTACCTTTACTTAACATTATCAATACCTAATATTATCAATACCTAATATTGTCAAGTCCTGATATTATCAGTACCTATGAGCCTGGTCAGTACTTAGATGGGTTACCATTTGGGAATACCAGCTGCAGCAAGTTTGGATGTGCAGGTGGTGTAATGAATAATGGCACAGTTTGTTAATCAGAGAGCAGAGTACCAATTCCAGTTGGGTTCATTATATTCACTTATGCACAAATACCCTTGGGAAAGGCATGAATCCACCTCTTCTCCCCCCATCTATGGGTTAATTAATTAGATTTGCATCACTAAAATCATTATTATCTCCAATAAATATTGCACAGAAAATATTAAGATTTCAGCATTAAATGACATATAGATGTTGATATGCCACAAAACAAAAAAAAGGTTCTTCATCACTGCCTGACTTAGCACCCCCTTCACTTCCATCACTTATACCTAATATTATCAATATCTAATATTATCAATACCTAATGTTATCAGTACCTCGTATTATCAATACCTAATATTGTCAATACCTAATATTGTCAATACCTAATATTGTCAAGTCCTGATATTATCAGTAACTATTGTTATCAATAGCTAACATTATCAGTACGTAATATTATCAATACCGTTCTATAAATTTAGCGGTTCTTTATTAATAAATCCATAACGTATAGGTGACAGTAATGTTGTGTTAAGTTCCCCCCTTGAAAATACAGACACAGTCCCTATCACGTTAAGTGCAACATTCCATATGACTGAATAATCTATTTTATTTTTGCTATTTCCGCTTGTGGATATTGTATATATTCTAAGTATTTCATCAGTTCTTCACCATTGATTTTTATCTTTTCTACTGTTTTTGATTTAATATTATTAAACAGTGTGTTTAATTTCTTCCGGAGTTTGTTTTCCTTTTTCCTACGCATCTCTTTATTGAAAGTTTTGTTTTTCTCTTCATCTTTTGTCTCTTTGTTAATCTTCCCTATTCTCAATCTTCGTTTTCACTTTCACTCTCTGTAACGCCCCAACTCAGTAAATTAGTCGCTCACCATAACGAGTTGCATCGTAATTTCGATTTAAATCATACTACTTTAATTAAAACAGAAACCATTTTACTTGAGAGATATAGAGGCGGGGTTTCTCGGTGATTTTCTCTTAGCCTGGCTACTACACCTGGCTAGCCTAATGTCCATAGTTATTAACCCGTAACAGAGAAATGATGCACTCTTGCCTTACCCAGAACGAAAGTGAAAAAGTGAACGCAACAGACTAAGCTGGAATTTGAACCTAGGTAGTGAAATCAGCTTTATGCTAGCCACACATCCTGTAAACTTGTAGGTGATGAATTAGTCCCCGCCCTGCGATGTCGCCAGCTTCTTCCTGCTATATCGCTATTAACTATGTTTGGTGTTCGGTCGAGTTACATTAATTAGTGCGACCAGTTCAGACCTTCACAGCTAGGAGCCACCACGCCGTATCCACGTTGGCAAACCAGCCGAGTTCCTTTCGTGTTCTTTTCTTAAGGAACAAGTTATAATTAGACAACAACTACTCCAAAACTGTTGTCTTGTGTATCAGACACCCGAGAGGATATTTTCTTGGTAATTACATTCTTGAGTTTTTCATTCCAGATTCAGCCAATATCTCTCCTATTCATGTATACTGTAAGTAAAATATGCATTTCTTAATTCCTCCTTCTACGTTGCTTACAACAATCACATTCAGTAAGTCTCTACCTTGAGGGGCTCTTGGGTATTGTATTCGAGGATCTAATAAATATTAAAAAGCGTTCAATAGATAAATAGAGCTATAATATTAAGTAATTCGATAAACGTTCAACATATTGACTGATTCTAGTATTTCGTGTCGAAAAGTTTTTAGAGGAAACGTATAATTAGGTATTAGCTTTGCGTATAAATGATTCGCTATTCCTAGTCTATCCTCTATACTATACGGATCGCTATTTCTACTCTATCCTCTATTACTATACGAACAGATATTTTCTACTCTATTCACTATACTATTTCTCTTTTCGGATCACTATACGGATTACTTTTCAAGCGAGTATTGTCGAGCAAGTACTATTAGTTTACGTGCTATTCGAAGGCGTCTGACACCAGTATTGTTCAACGGCGTTATAATAGTTGTATCTGCGATTACAAAGTCTCTACTACAACGAGCATTACGAATGTGACAACGATATTCGTTGATGTCACAAAAGTTGGCGACGAGTGTTCGTTGACATCACAAAACAGATGTACATATATGAATATCCAAGCAATTTTTTAAGATAACCAAAAAATCAAGAATCGTGTTGTTGGGTTTATATTTTAGTAGAAGCAAAGGGCACCAGTGGACAATAAACGCAAAAGCCTAGACGACATATATCAATTCATAGGTTTACTAAGGTTATGTATACACTTCCTCCAAGGCTACGCTATGTCGAAGTTAACATCTTTGTTCGGGTTTAAGAGGCTCCAGGTTGTTTTTTTTTAATTTTTTATTTATTTATTTTTTTTTTTTTTTTAAGCGTTTCACCCCAAGCAAGGCGGGACGCCACTAGCACGCAAGGTGTTACAGAGAGTTGGAGCGAGAGCAAATAGGAGTGATAGACGAAAGGATGAAGAGAAGGATAGGTGATAGATCAAGGCATCTGAAGACGTCGATTGGCATTACATTTGAATAGTTGGAGCGATCAGAGAAACAGAGAAAGGGGGGAGGGAGTTCCGCAGGCGAGATGGTGCGAAACATGAAGTTATTGAAGAGAGGGCTACATTCATCAGTTTTGACAGTGAAAAGGTGTGAGCGATATGCCAGCCTAGTCGAACGCTTAAATTAATGAAGTCTGGGAACCAGCGAAAGCAGCTCATCGGAGCAGTTACCATGAAAGTATTTGTAAAAAAGACAGAGGGAAGCGACGGCACCAATGTGAGAGAGCGACTGCAGACGAGATGCCAGATCAGGGCCAATTACGTTGCATGTCCGTCTCTGGATCTTATCAAGAACCTTGAGACAAACAGAAGGGGCACCGGACCATAAATGTCAGCAATACTCCATGCAAGGGCGAATGGTTGATTTGTTAATACATTTGTCTGTCTTGGAAGTAGTCACTCTAGACCTGGTTCTTTAGATTACGAAATCAATCTTAGAATCGAAAAAGTCAGCAAAGCCTTCGTATTAATTGGAAAAACGGATCTAGTCAGATAAAGATATCTCACCCGAACACTAAGATCAGTGTCTACCAGTCGTGTGTTCTGACTGCACGTCTGTATTCTTCGGAGACATGGACTCTATGTCGGCATTATATCAAAACCTTGGAAATATTTCATCAAAAGCGTCATTGGCTTATCTTAAGCATCAAGTGACAGTCTTAATACACCAGACACAGACTGAGGAAATCTACCAGCATAGAGAAACTACTCATTCGCAATTACGGTATATTTTCTGCATATAAGATACCCTTTAAATCCACAAAATCACCCTTAAAAATGGGGGGGTCGTCATATACTACAATTCTAAAAAAAAAGAAACCTTAAATTCTAAGTGATGTTTGTCAGTAGGCTAAACTCGGTCCCGGTGCAATAACGTATAACGTACATGAAAATATTCACATTACCAAATAAACTGACGAAAAACGTAATAAAACCATTTCCAACTTATATGTTACTGACATAACTTTATAATAAATTGCATATTTGAAGAATAATTCCATATCAATGAAATCAATTTGTATCCATGCAAGCTCAGCTGAGAAAATGTAAACATCGAGTTATGATTGCGTTCATAAATCTTTATCTTTCGCTAAACTTTCAATAATCATCATGTTAGGGTTAATTACGACATAAATAACATTTAGGATAACATAATATTCATTTCTCATTAAAACAAAATCATTATCATACTGATATTAGCGGTATTTTGTGATTGTCGATGAAGTATAAGTAAATGGCTGTTTGTAATTGTTTAAATATAGGAAAAGAAGAGGAGGGAGAACAAGAATCAGTATTTGCAACAGATCATTGTAATGAAACGTAAACAGAATTGTTTCCCTTGTAGGAGACGTGTGTCGGAAAAACGTGATATAGAATCGGTTTTCTTATTTCATTTATTTTGAATTTCTAAGGATACAGTAATTAACAGTATTTCCAATAACATCATCTTTATATAATCAATAAGCAGTCGTCTTATACTACAGGTACTGGATAAATTCCTAATAATTTGTTTTTTTGCCTCATTTTTCTAAAGGTCGCCTTCCTCATATTATTTACATTATTCGGGCTGTTATCCTCATCTTCATTGTCATATTCACTACGTTTTTTTTCTCAGGAATTACGTACTGAGGATCAATTGTTTTTTTATAGACATATCATATTAGGCAGCAAATATTTTATATATAAAGAAATATTCATCCATAGAATCAATCAGCAATATTAATGCGATTAATGGTGAAATTACTTCGCTAGTAGAACATAATGTATGCATTAAAATAGTCAGATGTTTCTAATGTATATTTTTTTTAAGTTAAGCAAGTACTTTCGAAGATCCATGTCTTCATCATCAGGCTGTAATTTTTTATTTAATATATATATATATATATATATATATATATATATATATATATATATATATATATATATATTTCAACCTTTGGAAGTAAAATCTGATGATCCTTTAAAAGTGCTGTGGTGAAATAATTTATTACATGGAACCATAAAGTGGTCTGTTTTTAATTTTTTTTTAAATTATTAGCTCTGGTTTACATTGAGCTCTCTGGATTTTATCCTCCTTAGGTCTACCCATACGGATTACCTAGTTTTTCGTAAACTATATATATATATATATATATATATATATATATATATATATATATATATATATATAAACATATTATATTAGGCAGCATATATTTTATATATAAAGAAAGATGTTTCGGTCTACAAACAATTATTTCGCCTTTAAGTTTTAACTTTAAAGGAAAAAAAATTATAGCCTGATGATGATGATGATATGGACCTTCGAAAGTACTTGCTTAACTTAAAAAAATAGACACTAGAAACATCTGACAACAGTTTTATAAATGAGGATCACATCATTCAAGGGATTAACAGTATTTTAATGCATACATTATGTTCTACAATCGAAGTGAATTCACCATTAATCGCATTAATATTAGTGATTGATTCTATGCATGATTATTTCTTTATATATATATATATATATATATATATATATATATATATATATATATATATATATATATATATAATAGTTGGCTACACGTATTCGAGGATACCCGTCTACTAGGGCCGCTAGCAAATCCCTATTGCAGACGCTTGCTCAGGCACAACTACCACAGAGCCAAACTCTGGTTTATCCTGCAACAATGCTGAGCAGACCTTAGTTACAGTTCCTAGGAGATAGCGTGTTATCTAGCATGATCAACAATCAGAACAACGCCAGCACACTCAAACCCTCGGTCATGATGACTTGTGACTTCGTGCTAGTACAGCTATCAACAGACTCCAATCTTACTCGCAGGACTTGGATCAACCAAGTGGTATAGTTTTCAGGTACTTTCCAAATGTGCCACACGCTGGAGTCATTCCCCCTTCAATATATATATATATATATATATTTTGAATTGGACATAGCCCGACAATTTATTTAAAGACATTTATATTATGTTTAACGTTCTTTTTTATAGATACATGTATTTAAGCAAATGCTCTGTTTTATAATAAACAGTATTAAATAACATTTACCGGCCTGAATGTCCGAGAAATTTTCATAGAAAATTTTCGCTCTCCGACAGGAATCGAACCTGTATCCTATACGGAACCATCATTTCGCGTGATGTGCCTTAACCTTTCGGCCACAGAGCAGCGTCTGGTTAGCAACGGGAGTGTCCAGTACACACACAAACATACACACACACGCGCGCGCGCACATATATATAGTTAGTATATATCTCTTAGTATAAAGGAAATTTACATTAACCAGAAAAAGGCTTAGACAGAAGCGTCTATCTTTTTAAATTTGGATTTTGTAATGTAACTATAACAACAAAGACATTTCGATTTCATTTTTGCCTTTAAAAAGTCGGAAGACGAAACGCGTCGGCAAAAAATAAAACTAAGATTTTTTTTTTCAATTGTCCTTTTATACCATATGTACAGGGTGTCCGTAAAGTTCGTGTGCACTTTAAAAAATTTATAACTTTATTTGTATTTGCGATAGAAATAATTTGTAAAAAGGATTAGAAAGAAGTAAAACTATATTTTTTAAGGTTTTATTGAAATTTTATTTAAGTTTCCACATGTCCTCCATCATTAGCAATACAAAAGGTAATACGATTTTGTAGTTCACGGAAAACATTTGCCAACTGATTTATAGTAATGCCTGAAATCACATTAGTTATTTTAGCTATACTTAAAACTAGGTACATTAAACTTTATAACATTTTCTACAGATTATTTCTATCGCAAATACAAATAAGTTATAAATTTTTTAAAGTGCACTCGAACTTTATAGACACCCTATCTATATATATATATATATATATATATATATATATATATATATATATATATATATATATATATATATATATATATATATGGGGGGTTTTAGAAATAATTTCAAAATACTATTCTTAAGTTAGATATAATGTAAAATTCCTGATGAAGATTATTTCTGAGGTTAATTATTTACAAATAAGTAAACCGACTTAAATATATATTTTTCGTCCCATAATTTTTTTACAAAATAAAGTTTGAGGAAATCTACTGAAATTACTACATCTCGCATTTCTTTTGTAAATTTTATATTTTTTTAATCAATTTAATTTTAGAATATACAGGGTGTCCCTAAAGTCTGGACGCATAAGTAAAATGCTTTTTTTTCAAGAAATTAAATTTACAGCAACATTTCATTGAATTGTAATATTAACAAATACCATCTTCAATATGATTCTCATCTTTTTTTATACAAAGGTTGATGCGCCTTGCAAGATTCACGTGAACTCGATGCAATAGCTTCAAATTGCCGTTAATTTTAGCACATTCACTCTTTATGCATTCAATCAAGCATCTGTGATTTGCATTGAGTACACCTTCTCATTTAGCAGACCCCAGGAAAAGAAGTCATTTCTTTCTTCTTTCGACAAATCTATTTCATATGTGGAAGTAAAAAATAAAAATAATGATTGCCATTTCCTATGTGTCCAGGCTTTATATTTTCATCAGATAGACAGTACATTCCTATTTTATCGTAATATTCTGATGATGCTGTAAATAATCGTCGAAATATTAATTTTAACTGTGCTCCCTTGTTTGTCAAGCAGAAGGAAAAAAAACCTTATTCGTTAGTATAAATTTTTCGCAAATGTTTTATTCCTTAATTTACAAATTGCATGATGGAGAAGGTCGCTACAAATAATTTTTTTTTCTTTTAACTTCTGATTTAAAACTTTTTATTTTTTTTATTCAATTTAATTACATAATATAACATTTTCTTTTTTAAATCAGTTCACCCCAATCAAGGTAATAATGCCACTAAGACGCAACGTTCTACTGGGTGTGAAAGAGAATAAAAAGACCGGAAACCCAATCCTAAACAGGAAACAGGGCAAAACCACTATTCCTCTTCCAATTTCGGGGAGGAGTGTGAACCGGGCGATAGGAATTCAGTATATTACTGTGTTTTTCTCCTACATTATAATTTGCAGGTTGCATGATGGAGAAGGTCGCTACAAATAAAATATTTTCTCTCTTCTTGCTTTATTAATGGGAGTAGAATTTTCTATTTTTTCGTTCTATTTATTTTCATAATATAGATTTTTAAAAAAATCATTTCGCCCCAAGCAAAGCGATAAATGTAAGGGGCTACTGGGACAAAGAAAAGACTTTCGAAGATGACGGAAATCGAATTTAAACAGGAAACAAGAGAAAAACTCCACTCCTGTTCAAGAGAACGGGGAGGACGATAAACTGGACGATAGGTGTGCCAAATCAGATATTAAGTATATTCTTGTATTTTTTCCCAAAGATTATGTAAATAATCGTTGAAATATTATATTTTCCGTCCCCTCTTGCTCGCTTATCAGATATTTATTAGACTTATTTTGATTTTTTGGAGTCCATTTAGTATTTAATTTAGAAATTGGATTATGGACAAGATCGCTACAAATAAAATGTTTTCTCTGTTCTTCTTTTTTAACTGATGTAGAATTTTCTATTTTTTCAATCAATTTAATTTCATAATATACAACTATATGTTATTAAGATATTCAGTAAATTCCTGTGTTTTTCCCTACATTCTGAAGATGCTGTAAATAATATTCGAATTATTAAATTATCCGTCTTGCCTTGTTTGTGAGTCAGATATTTATGAGACGTTTTTATGATTTTTCGGCGTCCATTTATTCTTTAATTTACAAATTGCATGATGGAGGTTACTATAAATATATTTTTTGCTTCTTTCTTCTTTTTTCTTACCTGTGTTCCGAAAAGGATTTTACAAACATCCCCTCTTTTTACATTCATCATTATATTCATATAAGTAGATAGATATTAGCTTGATGTTGTTGCTGTTTACCGACGCTGAGTTTAGCTGGTCGTATGATCCGCCATCTTTATTTTTTATGTTCTTTTTTCTTCTTCATTCTTTCATTACATTTCCTCTCCGCGCTGTTGTTATTTTATTTGATTTGATTTTATTAATCACTTCCCCACTTTTTACCCCACTTCAATTATCCCTTTATTGGCGTATTCTTTTAGGTTTGAATATTGTATCTACGCTTTTTCTTCAAAGGCCAATTTATTTCCCGTTTTCTATATCATTATCACAGCAAACGAGAAACCCAAGAGAAAAAGGACAGAGAATGTATATTTTCCCTCATCGAAAATCGGAGGAAGATTCGATATGTCAACTTGTGCTGCTCTTTCTTATAAAAGAAACAAGATTTCTTACATCTGATAGCAGAAAATGATCGCGAAGAGTCGTGGTGCCCAGTCACTCTCCAGATCTGATCTTACGACGTGAATGTTATTTACGCGTGTTCACATTTGGTATAACGATGTCATATTAAGGTGGGATTACGAACATAAGTAACCAAGAGGCGAGCGTCAGGTGACCTTGCTGTAAGAAATAGAAGATGAATAAAAATGGAAATTGGACTCGAACGGAAGACAAGAAATTCAAAATGGATTCTTTTTAATGCGCATGGCAAAAATAATTACCCAGGACATTCACTGAAAGATGAGAAGAAGAAGAAGAAAAAAAAAACTAACGCATGAACGGCTGGTTTTCCATCTCATAACAAGACTTCTACATGTGTATACACAAAAACACTACCGAATACATCTACACACACACACAAACACACAGACACACACAAGCATATATATATATAGAGAGAGAGAGAGAGAAAGAGAGAGACATTAACACACACACACACACACACACACACACACACACACACACACACACAGGAAAGAACACGTTAGATAAATAATCCGGAGTTCCTTAGTATTTTTGCTTTTATTTTTAAAAAGACAGTGCTCCATACAGAAGTAGAGCTTATATTATAATATTTTTTTTAAAATATGATTTCTCCGCTACATAAGAGTTCTTATGTAGCGAAGGAATCATATTTTTAAAAAAATATTATAATATATATATATATATATATATATATATATATATATATATATATATATATATGTATGTATTTGTTAATAAATGTTATCGATGTACATATATATATATATAGATAGATAGATAGAGAAAGAGACAGAGAAAGAGAGAGACATTCACACACACACACACACACACATATATATATATATATATATATATATATATATATATATATATATATATATATATAAATATATATATATATATATATATATATGGTAAGTTAGGTTAATTCCAATATCCAAACATCATTATATTTGAAAAAGTGCTCAATATAGAGTAGAGCTTTATAATATTTTGTTATAATTGTCAATAAATGTTATCCATGTACATATATATATATATATAGAGAGAGAGAGAGACAGAGAGAGACAGAGAGAGAGAGAGGGAGACATTCACACACACACACACACACACACACACACACACACATATATATATATATATATATATATATATATATATATATATATATATATATATCCAAGTGAAAGTTAGGTTAATTCCAATTTACAAACATTATTATATTTGAAAAAGTGCTCAATACAGAGTAGAGCTTTATAATATTTTGTTATAATTGTTAATAAATGTTATCCATGTACATACATACATATATATATATATATATATATATATATATATATATATATATATATATATATATATATATATATATATATATAAGCGTGGGTGGGTGGGAGCATCGAGGAAGAGAAATATATATAAAGTAAGACTGATCCAAGCAGAAAACAGAGAAAGGAGAAACGAGTGCACACAACCATTTTCCTAATCAAGTATGTCTAAATAAAATTTATAACTATATATATATATATATATATATATATATATATATATATATATATATATATATATATATATATATATATTAAGGAATATATATAATATCCTGCGTCGATAGCACCACTCAGAGTTTCATGCAGTTGCTGCAATCTTGACACAGATTTACCTTGAACACACTGAGTTATAATGTTCTAGCTCACTATTGTAGTTTATAGCAGTGCTTTGAAGGAAAATGTGTAGAGTGTGGTCGTCTCACTATATCACAAATTTCCATCAGTGACCATTGCTTGTGTAGCGTTTTTTGACCAAGCACATCATTCTCCTGACAACCATCATACTTCTCTTTTCTTACCCTTTGTTGCTTTTTTCTCTTCAAAAATTAAATCTCACTTGAGAGGAACAAGATTTCAAAGCGTCGAGGAAAGCCAAGAGAATGCAATGAGACAGCTTATTGCTATACCAAAAAGGTGTTCCAAGAATGTTTTCATCGATGGAAACGACTCTGGATAAAGTGTGTGGATTCATAACGTGACTACTTTGAAGGAGATTAAATGCTGAAGTGATATGCGTTGTAGTTTTTCTTTTTATAGCACCAGTCCAGATACTTTATAGTTTGACCTTGTATAAGTGAAGATATCAATTTAAGCATGGTGCTTAGAAACAGCGACAAATTGCTATGTGTTATTTATCCTCTTATATGGCAGTGAATGTTGGACAATCTTGCTAAGTATAAGGAAAAAAAACTGGACACAGTAGAAATGTCGTTCTACAGAAGGATACTGAGCTTTTCATAAACGGACGAGTAAGCAAAACGGAAAATATTAAAGGAAATGGCAACAGAAAGAACAATTTTTCTCAGAATCAGGTCTGAAATAACTTGGACACATATGAGGAAGGAGGGCTTGGTAAACTTAACACTCACAGAGCATATCGAGTGCAGGAGAGATTGGAGAAGCCAGCGAGCCATTTACCTAGCGCGCTTATGTGAATAGATAGCCGAACGGGGGGGGCGGAGACATTTCCAAAGTTTTCTGTCTTCTTAAAACTTGTTCTTTTATTCTCCTTAATAGTTTTTTTCTTCATATTCTCTAACACTCAGTAACCCCCCCCTATGCGTCTTAGTGGCTTTAGTGGCTAGCTTGGGGGAAAATTGAAATGCAATGTCAATCGTCATGTTCTGTCTTCTTAATTCTTATTCTTTTATTGTTCTCTATCCTTAATAGTAGTTTTTCTCATATTTTCTAATATTCAGCGTCTTAGTGGCTTTACTGCCTTGCTTGGGATGAAATTAAAACACTATATCAATCGTTATCTTCTGTCTTCTTAATTCTTGTGTTTTTATTGTCCTCTCTCCTTAATAGTATTGTTTCTCATATTCTCTAACACTCAGTAACCGCCTTGCGTCTAAGTGGCTTTAGTGCCTTGCTTGGATGGAAATTTAAATGCAGTGTCAATCGTTATGTTCTGTCTTCTTAATTTTTGTTCTTTTATTGTCCTCTCTCCTTAATAGTAGTTGTTTTTCATATTCTATAAAACTAATTAATAACTCGTAGAAAATCAGGAAAGACGATGTTTAATGGCCCCAAGTGATGCGTTGCTTGTCTTGCTAAAATGAAAACATCGTAATTTGTCAAAACTATGACAGGTTAAAGATTTTGTATAAAAATTATTTCACGTTGGTCAATCAAATTATTTCCCCTTATTAACTGGAATCCTAAATATTGTTTTCCGCTAAAAGCTTAATTTTATTCAGGATATTGAACTAAAACCCGACCTCAACTGGAACTCTTATATACGATCTAAAGATGCAGGTAAAATGATCGGCTCCCTGTACCTTTCCTCATGATATCCTCTACGTTTATAAGAGCCAGATCATGCCGAAAATGGAGTACTGTTGCTATATGCCCGGTCTTCACTTTCCAGTCTCGATAAAGTCCAAAAGCATCTCCGAGTCCTTCAGGGCTAGGACCTGCCATGCCACTGACATAGTAGCAAACCACCCGCATGACCTACGTATTCTGTTGGCGAGAAGTCAGTTCCATCCGAACAGCTTCTGGCTGCGAACCTGTGAAACACACTCTCAAGAGGATGCTTCCCCGATCAGTATAATCTTAATATTTAAATTTAAGAATGCTCACAATTATACATTAGGCTAACTGAAAAAAACTCGGTCGATTATGGTGGATGCTGTAAGCAAACTGTAACCATTATGTGTGTATGGCGTGTAACAAAACTGTCACCGCCGATCAAACCCCGGACTACCGCCAGTCACGATGAACGGATGCATCGTGCCTTTAGATAATATTGTGCCTCAAATTCACACCCGACCTCAAGTGGAACTCTGATATACGTACGATCTGACGCTAAAGGCGCAAGTAAAATAATCGGCTACCTGTACCGATCCTGTAAGTACCTGACTCCTCATCCTATCCTCTACGTTTATAAGAGCAGATGAGGCCTAAGCACTGTTGCCATATTTGGGCACTAGCTGCCTAGACCTCATTTTCCAGTCTTGGTACAGTCAAAAGCATATCCGAGTTCTTGGACAAGAATTATATTCCAACCTCCAGTCCTCACAGGCGGGATGTGACGTGTGTCTCACTGTTCTATCGCTCCTACCATGGAAAGTGCACGGACGAACTGCATCTCCTGGTTCCAGTAGTTCTAACTTTCATGGCTAGGATCCGCCATGCCATTTACATAGTAGAATACTACCGACTTTCCCTTTTGTATTCCATCGGCGACAAGTAAGTAACAGCTTCTTCCTGCCGATCACTGCCCTATGGAACATACTCCCAAGTGGATGTTTCCCCGATCACTACAATCTTACCCTGTTCAAATCTATAGTTAACAGTTATCTCCCCCTCCAATCCATAAAAATACACTCCTTAACGTAACCCTCTACCTTGAGTGGTACTCTGAGCTTGGAAAGTGTGAACCTTACTGTAAAAAAAATAATTGTGAGAAAAGTGGCTTGTAATATTCAATGCCTAACCTAGTAATATTTCTTCATCATTAAGCAGACCCCTGTTTTCCTGTCATAATGAAAGGTTGTACTCGCCATGAGATTCTTTCGGGTGAAACTCTGCTGGGGTTAAAGTTCAAGCCAGACTTCAAGTGGAACACATATATACGATCCATCGATAAAAAAGAAGGAAAATGGTTGCTTCCTTCTGTCGTTCCAAAAGATCCCTGCCTCGTCTTGCTTCGTGGGCTCTCTCTACAAATGCCAGATCGGATCAATCCTGCAGATTTGCTCCCATAATTAGGCTAAAGTTGCACAGACCTCACCTTCAAGCCTCGATAGAATCCAAAATCATCTACACCTCCTTGTGGGTGATGAATTATTCTTCATTCTACAACACCTTTCCCACGGATCAAACATCGCAAGCCTCTGACGAGCTACATTCTCTGCTTCCACTCGTTCAGAATAATTTATTTGGCCTTGTGCTTTCAAACATCGTAAACCTCTGATGACATACATTCTATAGATCCATCCGTTCAGAATGGTTTACACAGACTTGTGGGTGATGAATTATTTTCCATTCTACAACACCTTTCCCACGGATCAAACATCGCAAGTTTCCGACGGACTTCATTCACTAGTTCCATCCTTTCAGATATTTACATAGCTCCATCTGAAATTCTTCCTATTTCCTAAACTATGCTTGGTTTTGGAAACAATATCACGTGCTCTGGAGGAGTTCTGAAGGAGCATGATGCCATCTTCTTCCGTGATTTGATTGGAACGCTTAAGCATCATTGGACCATGTGCATTCATTTAAAGGGGGGAGGCTATATATATATATATATATATATATATATATATATATATATATATATATATATATATATATATATATATATATATCTGCAAACACCCTCCGCCATATATATATTGATTGATCGATTTGTTGTTCATGCCTAATCAAGCTTTTGTGTGTTATTTAAAGGATTAAACATTTAAAGGATTAAACATTTAAAGAATTAAACATGTAAACGATTAAAAATTTAAAGGGTTAAACATTTAAAGGATTACAAATTTAAAGGATTAAACATTTAAGCGATTAAGAACTTAAAGGATTAAACATTTAAAGGATTAAGAACTTAAGGATTAAACATTTAAAGGATTACAAATTTAAAGGATTAAACATTTAAGCGATTAAGAACTTAAAGGATTAAACATGTAAACGATTAAAAATTTAAAGGGTTAAACATTTAAAGGATTACAAATTTAAAGGATTAAACATTTAAAGGATTACAAATTTATAGGATTAAACATTTAAAGGATTAAGAACTTAAGGTTTAAACATTTAAAGGATTATAAATTTAAAGGATTAAACATTTAACCGATTAAAATTTAAAGGATTAAACATTTAAAGGATTAAGAACTTAAAGGATTAAACATTTAAATGATTACAAATTTATAGGATTAAACATTTAAAGGATTAAGACCTTAAAGGATTAAACATTTAAAGGATTACAAATTTAAAGGATTAAACATTTAAACGATTAAGTGCCATATGTGATACACGTTTGGGCGTCAGTACGAGGCAGAATATTTTCCCGCAGTAGGTTGTCATGTCTTTCTGCCATAGACTGCATTCCAACCACCCCACCTATAGGACCCAATCAGTCCTGCTGTTCATCACGGCTATAATACGATAGGTATCATTAGCAGTTTCTTTATAGGAAACATTTGGTATTCAATGACCGAGTAGCCAGTGCTACCTGATTTATGTTTTTTTTATCTAGCCCTGATCATTGGACTGTGATCAAAGTGTAGTATATGTTCTCCTTATCCGTAATCAGCTATTTAACTGCCATACGTGATACAAGTTCGGGCGATCAGGTCTCTTTCGTTTCATGACTGACTACGCAGATGTTCCCGCAGTAGGCTAACGTTTCTTTCTGCGGTAGACTGGTTGCCAACCAAGGTTGTAGAATTCAGTTTGTTTTGCTATTTGACCCATAGCTGGAGGGAAAAAGAGATGGATTCATACTTTTCCTAAGGTCATAAGGGACGAACTCAACTGGGATTCAATAATGATTTGTTTTTAGAGAGTAGCAAATCATAAATATATGATAATTTAAATTGATTTTTTTAAATTGAATTTTTCTATTCCTTCCTCTTTTTCTGGGGTATTATTGCTTCCCGCCTTTCCTTTTGAACCCCTCGTTGTTATTTTCTCCTTCATTTGTTACGGTTCCTCTCTGTTTAATCTTATGATGAAGATTTTTTTTATTAGAATTGGAATCCGTTGTCCTTCCAGAAAGTTCCAACAATTTGCCCTTTTCCGAACTTGGAGAGGTCACGCATTTAGCTTAAATTTTACTAAATTCTAAAAATAAATAAGACAAAGACAGTAAATTAGATAAATAAACGTATTTACAATAGATATAACCTGCAATTACGAAGTTTTAGTCCTTAATATAGTAGGTCTTTGAAATATAGGATAGAATTTGCACCTGTTCCAATTATTTTCTCCAACCCATGTATGTTATTTCTTTATTTAAAAGCAATAATAGAATTGCAACAGATAAAAAGAAATCAAGAAAACTATATAAATACATTTTATTTACATTGTCATATTTAAATGATTTTCTAAATCTAGTCTTTCATGCAACTCTTGTACCTCTCTGTGAAATATATCGCGCTTTTCTTCTTGGAGTAAATAAAGCGTACATTTTTTTTATTAAATAAAAATGGCTGACAGTATAAATAATGGATATAATTTTTTAAGAAAATGAATGTACGAGTTCCAGCTCAGACGTCAATTGGAATTCGTACATACGATCCATCGCTAAATACGCTGAGGAAATATTGAGTTCCCTGTACCTGACTCCTGTTATATTCTACTTTTACAAGAGCCAGACCAGGCAGAAAATAGAGTACTTTTTTGTTTTTTACAGCGAGGTTCATCCTTTACATGGCCCAGGGGTCACTCGAGATAGAGGGTTACGTTAGGAAGCAATTTATGCTAGTGGAAGATAACAGTTAACCCTAGCCTTCAACAGGTTAAGATTGTAGTGATCGGGGAAACATCCTGCAGGGAGTCGGTTACACAGAGCAGTGTTTTCGCGGGAAGAAGCTGTTCGAGTGGAATTCTCCTTTCATCGATGTGGAACGTGGGTGATTTGTTACTATGTAAGTTGCATGGCGTCTCCTTGTCGTGAAGGTTTGCCTCGGCGGGGCCAAGGAATGTAGTGCGTCCGGGCACTTTCCGTGGTAGTAGCGGTAGAGCAGCGAGAGGCTTGTCACACCTGGCTCGTGGGAGAGAGTTTGGAGGGTGGGAGAGAGAGGTTGGTCCAATGGTTATGACTCTTATGTTGTATCGTAACGGTCCGGGTTCAATTCTCGGTAGTGGATGCGCACAACTGATGAGTCCTAAATAAGACGAAAAGATGAATTACTATATATTTCTATATACTTTAACATCTGTTGGTATTTCTGAGATAAGGTATTGTTATTATTTACATAATTAGGACTTTTGTCTTCAACTTTATTGCCATATTCACGATGTTCCGGCCTTCTTCAGAGGGCTGGAGTCTCGAACAGAACACAATATTTAGTTTACGAGGGTAGATCGTTCTAATTTTAGATGACATGTCTTTTGGGGGGGGGCGATATCTCAGTTTCAGCTAATTCCCTTCAGTAACTCTTCAAGTTTTTGTTTTCATGGTCAGGTGTTGAACTTGCAAGTCACTTGGGTCAAGTCACTTTTTTGATTACTTTAACGAACGCTATGTGTTCTTGGGGCCTGAAGAAGGCCGGAGGGTACAACTGCCGAAATGTTATGAATATGGCAATAAAGCTGAGGACAAGAGTCCGAATGATGTAGTGTAAATATTTATACTTATTTTATATATACAGTGTAACCCGGATATAAGAGACCTGGATATAAGTGAAACCCGGATATAGAGAGATTGTCTCTGGTCCCAAATTAGAGCCTGTGTTAATGTATATATAATAGACCAAACCTGGATATAAGAGAAATCCGGATATAAGAGACTTCTTCTCCGGTCCCGACAACTCTCTTATATCCGGGTTACACTGTATATATATATATATACATATATATATATATGAGGCCTCACACTTACACTGGCACCCATACAAATATACACACTTACACACATCATACTCACTCCTTCCCTAAGAACTAAATAACACACACACTTTAACACAGACACATCCCCTTTCCAGGAACCAATAAAACTGTCAAAATGACCAAGGGAATCCAGGGCAGCATGAATCCATCAAGCTCTTATCTTAAATAGCACCTTAAAAGTGACTGTTTGACCAACACAAGAACTGACCCAAATGTATGATAAAAACAAAAAAAAAAACAAATAAAAACTACAGATAAATTTCATTTTCTCCATTAAGTCATTCATTCCTGTAGTTCACTGCCACTAACAAGCAGATATTTCTTCCTGATGATGGCCATGTTGTCCAAAACTAGTCGAAGAATCTAATTGAAAAAATAAAATGAAAAAATATTAATATACAACCCGGTGTGACTGAAAATTTTCTTTTCTTTAATATCTTTTATTGTTCAAAACGTACACACTTATTTTTAATTTAATCTTATTTTTTTTATACAATTTTTTTAAACAAAACCTGTAAATAATACGGACTTACTCCAATATTATTATAGTCCGATATATAGAGGGTGCGATCGGTAAATTGTCGCCATTTCATACTTTTAATTTCGCGCATGCTCGTTACTTGTTTTTGATCTTGTCTGTGAGAAAAAGAGCAGCATGACGTAATTAACTCTGTCAGTAATGTACTGCTTGGCATTCGCACCGGAAGCACCAATGCGTACATTTCAAAGTGTTTGCGTGTCAATCTGAGGACAGGGTACAAGATTCGGAAAAAGTTGGATGAGTCTAATAGTGCTTGGTGGGGTGTTTGGAGAGATCAGTAGTGATGGCGACGCTATGCCTTCATTCATAATCCAACAGGGCCTCGGATTCAACACGAAGGCTTACATCAAAGGCTTTGAGGAGGTAGTGATGCTTTGACTCAAGAGGGCGCCTGCTGGAAGTACCAATGTCTGCCGCCACGACTCCGTATTGTGCCACACAAATAAAAGAAACCAGTTATGGCAGTCAGACAATTTCTGCGACCATATCATCCCTTACATCCGGCCACCTAACTCCCCAGACTTGCTTATGTGTGGGGCGCAGTTGAGCGAAAGACCAATAAAACTCTTTGCAACTCCAAATAAAGGCAAGGATTATGGCAGCATTCCGCAACTTAAATAAGGAGATCGTCCGGAAGAGATGCAGGAGATTCTGAAGTCGTCTGGGGGCCGTGGTTAAAGCATAAATACTGATGTTATTGAACAGATGCACTCTTTTGTATTTCAAGATATGTTTTGTGTAATTTTGGTAAGCATCTCAATTAAAATGAAATGTCAATGTTATTTTTGTTTTGGCGTCATGAAGACGACAATTTATCCATCGCACCCTGTATATATCTCAACATTTCAGTTATGCAACGGTCAGCACTTGACAATTTCAGAGGTACGCTACCGGTGAGGTAAAAATGTATATCTATTATTAACACACACACATACACACACACACACACACACACACACACACACACACACACACACACACACACACACACACACACACACACACACAGACACACACACACATATACATATATATATTATGAAATGGACAATTATTTAAAGACATTTTTATGTTTAACATTCTTTTTATAGATACAAGTATTCAAGTAAATACTCTGTTTATAATAAACAGTATTAAATAACATTTACCGGCCTGAATGTCCGACTAATTCGACCTTGCCAACCAAATGATCCTTTGTGGCCGAGCGGTAAGGCACGTCCGGCTATATGACGGTTCCGTATAGGATACGCGTTCAAATCCTGTCGAAGAAAGAATGTATTCTGTTTAATACTGTTTATTATAAACAGAGCATTTACTTAAATCCTTGTATCTATAAAAAGAATGTTAAACATAAAAATGTCTTTATATATATATATATATATTATAAAATATAGTTTTAAGGTATGCAATACTTACGGATTGAAGTGGTCAGTATCAAAGACAGAGTGTTTGCCAATATAAAAGTGGACGTTGAAATCAACACCCAGAGGCGACAGTCTGTTCATCCCTGAATGCCTTCAAGCATGAAACAAACTCTTACCTTTGGATGAACTATAATCTCATCTTACACACACACACACACACATATATATATATATATATAAGATGACAACGAATAGATCACATTTTCAACGTTCGTAACATTTAATTTAAAAGCGGGATCAATACAAAGTAGAGAAATATTCTTTATTTTAGGATATTACATCGAAAGCATGTCAAAATCGCCACACAACTGCAATCGTGTTTCGATGTATATCAATGCATCTCATCAGGCGATTGGAAATTACACATCGAAACATGACTGCAATTGTGTAGCGATTTTGACATGTTTTCGATGTAATATGCTAATATATATATATATATATATATATATATATATATATATATATATATATATATATGTAACATTTCAGGTACACTCGTGACAGCGGCATAAATACAGACAAGTAAATGGAATTACATAGATATATACAGGAATGTACACGTATATATATATATATATATATATATATATATATATATATATATATATATATAAACTTGCAGGAAAAAAAAAACTCTGGCGACGAAGTTGGTTGGTCGGTTGGTTGGTTAAGTTTTGTATATAATAAACACATATACAACGCAATATTTCAGGAACTGGCGTCGCTAATATGCTATTTCCAGAACGATGAATTGCATATAAAAGATGTGGGTTGTATGGATGCACATTTGGAATTGGTGTCGCTACGGAAGAAATTCAAATGTCTGCTCGACAATGAAGGGGGCAGTACGATTTCATTTTCACGTGTCTTCAAAATGGTTATAGCTGCGCTCACGCACTATACGGACAGAGCTGGGAACAGAATAATTCTGAAAATACATCTCAGCAATTGTCTTCAAAAATATGTATACCCCAATTTGCGCATGGATATTTACGGTTTGGATCGTGAAATTCCTGCATATCTTCGCCTCTGATTCGATCTGTTTACTGAGAATTATTAGAATGGAGATACGGATGAGTTTTCAAACGATGTTCTGTCGTGAGATTGCTGTCGTTCTACATCACTTTTTGGTAAGATCAACTGCTCGACAGTGGACAGGAGGACCCTCAAGTTGGTTTACAGGGGTCGCCCATAAAATTGCTGCTCAACCTGAAGGACAGATCTAATGATAGCCGTCGCAGCAGAGGCGAAAACTTAATGAAATAGAGCACACATCCTGGGTACCACTTGTTACAGGGCGACGTTTCAGATCTATTACGCTGAAGGCAAAAGCGCTTCAAAAACATCTTTTTATCCTTAACATTTTTATCCTTCAACCCGGGCCAAGGATAAAAAAGCTGAAAATTTTAAACGTTTTCTCATTCGATGCTCTGTGTGTTTGTTTCATCTGTGTTGTGTGCGTGTATATATTTGACTCTTCATCATTCTCAATTTGTTCATCTCTATCTCTATCTCTCTTTCTTTCTCTCTCTCTCTCTCTCCTTCTTTCTCATTCTATGTATGTAAATACATATATACCGTGTGTAACAGCAAAATTGTTCAAATCGTGTAACAGCATGTGATAATTTTCAATCCCACAAAATGTTTAATATCTAAAAAGATAAGCTGAACTAATTGAGTTTCAGTTTTCAGTTTTTCAGATAAGCCATCTTGACATGATTTGTCATAAGAATCACTGAAAACCCTTTGATTTATTTCAGTTAGAAAGAGGACAGGTTAAAATCATTTTGTGCTAGCCCCACACTCTTCCCAACTGAGCAATGGTGAAAGGAAAAAGGTCATTCAGGTTTTCAGTAACGGTAGCAAAATTCATACCCTCGCTTCTATCATCAAAATTCATTCACGAACCATCGAGAGAACGGTGAATAAGATTTTAAAAAAGGGCACAGTAGAGAGGAAAACTGGATCAGGAGGTCACAACCGGAAGAGTGATCATCATTTCATGTTAGAGATAAATACAATCTTATTGTTTAAAGTACAGTCTAATAGTGTTATAAAAACCTCGGGGAATTCCAGTAAGATATCTTTAATCATTTCTAAGATACAACGGTTCAAACCTTGATCTAACAATTAAAGAATTTTGGTGTTGCACGCTTAGGACAATTTTGCTGTTACTCTCACTAAATATATATATATATATATATATATATATATATATATATATAGAGAGAGAGAGAGAGAGAGAGAGAGAGATAGATAGATAGATAGATAGATATAGATATAGATATAGATATATTTATATACGCGCGTGTGTGTGTGTGTGTGTGTTTTGTGTGTATAGTGATGTACATGTGGACTGATGACATACGGACAAAGTGACAAGAAAAAGAACTGAATAAATAGTATATATTTAATATATTTAATATATGCTATGTTTTTCTATTGTACTTATCTCATATATATATATATATATATATATATATATATATATATATATATATATATATATATCAGAAATGAAGGTGTTAAGCTTAATATTACTAGACATATTAAAATACAAAGCAAAGAATAAAAAGTTAAGAGCGGGAGCGAAACCGGTTGCTTCCCTTTTTATTCTTTGCTTTGTATTTTAATATGTCTAGTAATATTAAGCTTAACACCTTCATTTCAATTATGAAATTTTGTACCTACAAAAATATCTTTAAAAATATATATATATATATATATATATATATATATATATATATATATATATATATATATATAAGTCTACATTTCATCCATGCTTTGAATATTATTGTCACATTTGATTTGTTGCTGCTACTGTATATTTAAAGATCCATGAGAAAATCCAAAGAAGAATCTGCAATGTTATTTGTCCTGACCTGATATCTCAGCTTCGGTCACTTTCCCAACGCCATAATGTAGATTCCAAAGTCACCGGATCGATTTCTGTCCTCAGCAATGTGTTTGTGAGCTGGTCCTTGAATCAACAGCTTTGAGCTCAGAAAAGAGGATTTTTGTCTGGGCAAACGGATGTCTGGCATTCGGGCAAGGTGTCCAGCTCATCGTAGTCGGGGGCGTAGGCTCTCCAACTTTGCATTTTTCGGGAAACTGTACTTGCTCGTGTTCCGCGGGATGACCAATATTTCATTTGATGGAATTTTTAAAAGTCTATTCAATGTCTCTTCGGTAGAGTACCCAGTTCTCACAGGCGTACAGGAGAGACGAGATTACAACAGCTCGGTAGGCCTTGAGCTTGGTAGTTCGTGTTAGCCCAGGATTTCCGAAGACTCTTTTGAATAGTTTCCGGTATACTGCGTATCCTCCTTGATTCGGTTATCGACGTCTATTTCGGAGGATCCATTTGATGTATCCGCTGAAAGAAACTAGTTAGTTCAATGGTAAGACTGTAAGACCTAGTTACCAATCTAGTAGCACAAAGGAAAAAAGCTCACCAGAACGGTTACCATGAAAACGTGTGTAGAAAAGGCAGAGAGTGGCCAGGCGACGTCGGTGTGAAAGTGACTGAAGTCGAGATGCCAGATGAGGATTGATTACATTACAAACCCTTTGAATTTTGTCAAGAATCTAGAAATATATAGTAGGATTGCCAGACTAGATATTGGAGCAGTATTCAATTCAGGGACGAATGGATGATTTATAAAGGTGAAAGATGGATTGTGACGAAAAAACACTTTATTGCACTATACGACTTTTCTAGCAGTAGAAATAGCAATTAATTCAATATAGTTGGTCCTCTTCATCTTATATATCAAGATTGTGGTCAGTTTCATTAAGATGAACACCTAATGAATTGAGTGTGTTGTTTTGTAAAATATCCCTTTTGTATTCATATAATCTTTTATTTAAATTCCTTGAGGTTTCACCTATGTATCCCTTGTGGCAATAATTCCGAGTAACAGAGTAAATTCCTAATTCAAGTTCTAGTTCCTTATTTTGTTTTGTATTAAGTCTTTTATTGTTTTAGTCGTATTTGTGACAATTTTTGTGTTGAGTTCAGAAAGATTTATTAGATGGACAGCGGAAAACTGGAAGCAATCTATGTTTCCATATTAATCTACTGTTATGCGTAAAAGAAACATTAGAAGATTGCCTGCTGTAAAAGAAATTCCGGCCAGATATGTCAGTAGTATTCACTGAACGGGCGAATGGTAGATTTATAAATGTGCAAGATGGATTTTGACGAGAAAAAACTTTTGTCACGGCACAGTGAATCGTCTTTCCTAGCAGTAAACTTAGAAAATATAGTCAATATATAGACACTTCACGTCATATTAATGGAAATCGTGAGTCTGAGAAGGTCCAAAGTGTTGTTCTCCTTGAGGTTAGCATCAGCCATGCTGATGGCAGAGATAAGAGGTTGTAGCAAAACAGTTGGATATACTGGCATCGGGAATTTCCAAAATTCCAGAACATTTAGGGTCAAGACAAGAAGTGTACGTTCAAGGAAAATCAGTGCCAGAGATATCTATTTGATGAAGCACATTGCTAAAAATCTACAAATTCTTCAGAATGGTAAAAGGTCAGTTCTGTGAGAGTTTCATGTCTTCTAAGATTTCAGTTAATTTATAGATCATTCAAATTGGCTAGTAGACCACGGCTAACTGAAGCTATGGATTCCAAGCATATAGCATCTGCGATGCAACCTGAAACCTGGACAGCTGAAGACTGGAGCAAAACTATTTTCCTAGATGAATCTACTTTGCAACAGTTATGCAAAAGAAACATTAGAAGACTCCCTGGAAGGAGATTTGCTGAAACGTATGCAATCCAGTGGATGAACCCCCCACCAAACCAGATGATTTAGGGCATCGTGTCCAAATCTGGTACAGCTTGACTCTACTTCTTACTTCTAGGATCAACGATAAATAGTGCAAGGTTTGTGTAAATACTACAGGAAAAATTAGAACTGCATACGCAAATTATATTATTAAACAACATTTATGCCACCGTTAAAAATTCGTTCGGAATTTTGTTTTAAGATGATCAACCTGACAAAACTAGACTTACCAAAGAAGGGCCCAGATCTGGACCCAACTGAATATTTAAGTAAAACTGTCAGAAGCAATTTTGACAAAAAATTAACAACCTACAATCCCGAAGCACTGAGAAGGGCTATTAAGGAAGTCTGGACAAAAGGAATATCGATTGACTACTTGAGTTTCCACTTATCCCGACGCATCCAAACAATAATCGAAAGCAAAAAAGCTAATGAAAATTAGTGATCCCTGTTTTATTTTGCTTAAAATGAATAGACAACAACACCGTGTACAAATCCTCGAGTTAAATTGTATCAATTTGTCATACAATATTTGTTACATTTAACTTTAAGGTAGTAAAATATCCTGATGATCATAAACTTTTGTTGCCATCTTTATTCTTTGTTATGGTAATTTACCCACGTACGCATGGACTCTCCCAGCTATAAATAGGAGGAGGTACTGCCTTTTGGGGGGTAAAGTTTCCAGCAGTCAGCTCTGAGTGTCGGACCGAAAATTCTTGTAATACCCTCGTTTGTATATGTTTATATTTATGTTTCCTTTAATGTATTTAACTCAAATTCCTGTCTTGTGTCTTTATTTCTGGCCCTAACAAGACCACAACAATCTTCGTGCCCTCAAAAAAAAAAAAGTAAAAAGGATGATTTTTTTCCGTTGACTCCGCTATTATTTTAACTACTTTCTCTCCTCGGCAATGTTCATTGTTTTAAAAAATGATGGTTAGAATTTTAATAAAAGCTAAATATAAAAAAGTGAATTAATACATTTTCTTGAGAATTTAAAACAAAAATAACACTGTTCGTTTATTTATACTCTTCATTTAATATACTGCTTATTTTAATAGTTGGCGGAATATCGGCTAACTGTCGATCAATTCGAACTTAATAAAATGATAAATGATAAAGATTCCCTTGTAGGTGGTTCACATATTTTAATAATTTAGTAAATGTGAATTAACTTTTCTAGCAGTAGACATAGCAGTTGATTCAATATAGTCGTTCTACTTGAAGTTATATATAAAATATTTGGTTCTTTTCGTTACGGTAAGCACCTAATATGTTTAACGTGTTGTTTTGCAAAATATCCCTTTTTTGTTCATATAAACATTTATTTAAATTCTTTGAGGTTTCTCCTGTGTAATCCTTTCTTTCATTTTACTTTCTTTTCATTATCTGTGAATTCCTTCTCTTTCCTAATTTCTGATTGGGTACACAACATGTTATTCATTTTACTGCCGGTGGATCAAAGAGAACCTTCCCCATTACCATTGACCGTGGCCGACAGTCTACCATTAAACAACAGCTCTTCATCAACAACTTCATACCCGATTTATTTATCATTTTTCGCATAGCTCTTCAGCAATGAATTGAGCCCTCTTAGTTACTGGCATTTGTATACATCGCGTATATAATACGTTAAAATTCTCCCTTTTCATGCCGTGCGCCGATAACTTATGTGTAGAATTTCGGACTGATGTCAAATCGGACGAGTCAATCCTGGCAATCGGATGCCCTCCCACTGATGAGCTGTGATACAGCGAAACAGGCTTGTATGTGGATTACTATATATATTAACTTCGCTATTTTTTGTGGGGGGGATTCATTTCATTCTTTATTCTTTCTTTTGTATTTTTTTTTCTTTTTGCCGTTATATTTTTTTATATCGTTTTTACTTTTCTTTTCCATTTTTGTTGGTTGTCCCTGGTTTCTTTCTTTTTTTTTTATTTCTTCTGTTCTTTTCTCTCCGACTTTCTTCCACCGACCTCCGTTGGTCCTTTCATTCGTTCTTATTTTTCTTCCTTCATTCATTCGTCATTTTCTTTATTCTATATTCAATCCTCTCCTACCGTCCTTCTTCTTTCCTCCTATCCTCCTTCCTTCCACTCTTCATACCTTTTTCCCTTTCGTCGTTTTTTTTCTTTCTTTCTTCTCATTTTTCTCTTTCATTCATTCATTCCATTCTTCGGTAATTTACTACTTGAACCGATCATTTTCTTTCTTCCTTTCGAAATGTATTTTCTTCTGTCGTTCCGCTATTCCATCCTTCCGTCCTCCTTATTAACAGATGGATAAACGAATATATATATATATATATAGAGAGAGAGAGAGAGGGGGGGAGAGAGGGAGGGAGGGAGGGAAGGAGAAATAATGAGCTATTATTCTATTTTCCTAGTTAGGTAGGTAGATACTCACAGATAGATAGATAGATAGATAGATAGATAGATAGATAGATAGATAGATAGATAGATAGATAGATAATGAATATCAGGGATAGATAGATAGATAGATAGATAGATAGATAGATAGATAGATAGATAGACAACAAATCTGACAGACATATTATCATACTAAGATAGATAGATAGATAGATAGATAGATAGATGTGAACAGGCGAAGATAGATAGATAGATAGATAGATAGATAGATAGATAGATAGATAGATAGATAGATATACAAAAAATCTGACAGACAAATAGATAGAGAGATATTAACATACTAAGATAGATAGATAGATAGATAGATAGATAGATAGATAGATAGATAGATAGATAGATAGATATGAACAGGATAAGATAGTTAGATAGATAGATAGATAGATTTGCAAAATATCAGACAGACAGATAGATATTAACATACTAAGATAGATAGATAGATAGATAGATAGATAGATAGATAGATAGATAGATAGATATGAACAGGATAAGAAAGATAGATAGATAGATATGAACAGGATAAGATAGATAGATAGATAGATTTGCAAAATATCAAACAGACAGATAGATATTAACATACTAAGATAGATAGATAGATAGATAGATAGATAAAATCTAGAAAGAAGAAGGTTTTGCTTCACAAATATCCACAATTCCAGGAATCCTAGCCTATCTGTCTACAGACGTCGATGTCATCTCCATTTCTAACGGGCGGCCTCGTATCACATCGAAAGAGTTCGTTACCGAATTCATTTCATCTTCGTCCGTGGCTTTTACCTGAGTTTGATAACACCATCGCTTCCGTCACTTCCTGCAACCACTTCCAGAACAGACGTATCTGCTTTTGATGTTTGAACAATGTCTACCGCCGATACTACAACGAATATGTTCGACTCTGCCGCGTTTTTTGTTTCTTTTTTTTATCGACCAGAGAACCATATTTGTCGGCTTCCTTTCACGAAGTTCCAAAGTTGATTCTGTTTCTAATATTGCTGGCGGCAAAGTGTGCAAGATATCTTTTTCCTTCCGAAACCGCTACCTTGTTTTAAAAACTGCCGGATAATTGCATTTGTAGTCGGATATGCGGCTGGCGTAATTGTTAGCGGCTAAGAAATTCAAGTCGTCGGGCCGAGTTCGCGACGTACGCTTCGAAAAGGTATGAATACATTCCTTCACCCGCCAGCCTTGTGGGTAATGAATTACTTTTCAACACGACATTCCGTTTTTCACAAACGAAACGCCACAGACCTATCTCTGCTCTATCGCTATTTCCATGTCAAATGTTCATATTGGCTACATTCCTTAGTTTCACCAATTCAGACTTTCACGGGCAATTCACGCCATGCTACATTCACGAGGTCTTTACATATATACTCTTTTCCAATCCCATCGGTAAGAAGGTATTTTTCACTCAGACAGAATCTTCTGGAGAACCATTAATTTGAGAAACACGTTCCCGAAGATGTATTTCCCAGATCACTACCATCTTAACCTCCTCAAGTCTAGGGTTGAACATTTTCTATCCAACATATACATATATATTTTACGCATAATTCCTCCTCATTCAGTAGCCCTGTACGCTGAATGGCTTTTGATCTTTTGTTTGATAAAAGCCATAATATTTCTCAAACTCTTCCACGACGAAAGAGAACACCAGGTAATAGACAGAAATATCGATGGCGATGAAATATTAAAAACTGAAGTGGAAGCAGCATTGGCCAAAATGAACAAGGCCAGACGGAAAAGTAATAGACATGATGGCAGAATTATATGATTTTGGCATAGAAATTATTAAAAAATAATAAATAAAATATACAATAGTGGGGATATACCGGAAGACCTAAGAAACCGGGTGCAAACGAATGTGAACTCCATTGGACTATCAGCCTAATAAGTCACATAACAAAACTTTTGTGATGTTGAACGGCTTCGCTTGTCATTTTTGCTATATCAAGCGAACGCTCGTTATCACATCCAAAACTGTTCTTTATATTCGAGACTTCGTAGACGCTGGTACTAAACGACTTCCAATAATATCCACACTAGTAATACTTGTCCCAGTAGTAATCGCCAAATATTATAATGACCAGAAGAGAATCGTAATCCGTATAGTAGTAGAGTAGAGAGAGTGAACGTATAGCAATAGTAGATAGACAAGAAAATTGAACTGCGATAGTATAGGTTAGGACCAAAGAAGAACAACACGGACACAAGAGTAGAAATAACGAAGATATATTACACGAAATAATAATACAAGATGTGGAAGGTGTTAGTATGACTGTCAGTCTGGTTTGGAGTGAACTACTATCGGCTCGACTCGATTCGTCTTTCTCTCTTGAGATGCGTAGTATACATAGTGTTAGGAAGAGTTCATTCTGTAGTTAGAGGTAAGGACCCATAACATTTCTTTTCTTCCTTTTTCTTTCATTTCTTTTCTTTCTTTTTCTTTCATTTCTTTTTTCCTGCTTGTAATTTTTTTCTTTTTCTTTTATTTCTTTTCTCCCTTTTTCTTTCATTTCTTGTTATGGTCCAGGTTAGGACCAAGGAAGAACAACACGAACACAAGAGTAGAAATAACGAAGATATATTACACAGAATAATAATACAAGATGTGGAAGGTGTTAGTATGACTGTCAGTCTGGTTTGGAGTGAACTACTATCGGCTCAACTCGATTCGTCTCTCCCTCTCTCTTGAGAGGCGTAGTATACATAGTGTTAGGAAGAGTTCATTCTGTAGTTAGAGGTAAGGACCCATTTCAATTACATAGAATACAAATCCAAAATTACAGCATTTGTTTTATTTTTATTCTATGTAATTTATATGCTCTTTTTGAACTTTTTTTTGTGAATCAGTTTTAATATTTTATATTATTAGGATTCACCTGGATTATTTACCAAAGAATTATTACCTGTATATATATATATATATATGTGTGTGTGTGTGTGTATGTGTGTTTGTGTGTGTGTATGTTTGTTCGCTGTTCAATAAAATGGATACGTTGTGTCTATCAATTTTCTTTTTGTTATTTCTAAGATTAACATAGTAGGTGTATTGTGTGATCTTTAAATTTGTTAAAAAATTATTTATATTTTATATTATTTTATTTCTGAGTACTTTCGAATTTTCCTCCATTCATCTTCAAGGATTTTTCTGTGTCTATTTACGCAACTGTCTTCTTTTTTTAAAAATTCATATGTTCTCACGTTTGATGTAATCAGTTTCATGTCAATGAAGGTGATGTCATATAAACGGTCAAACTGAATTTTTACGAGTGTACGTATTTTTATAATTTATGTTTTTAAAAGAAATCTCAATAAGCGGTCCCATGGAGAAAAAAGATAAAAGAGAGACGGCCAACATTAAATAAGAGGTATCTTTATCTTTTATTAAAGCCACTAAGGAACGAGTCTTCATGGCTCTCTTGCTACAAACATTTAAGAACTTTCTTATTATACTCTTAGCTGACTTTATTTATTTTGGGCGCAATTCCCATATATAAAGGCTTTCCAGAATTTTAAGTGTTTGCTTATTATTATCTTGATGAAGCAATGTATTTTTTTAACAATATTTGTCTAAACTGTGTATGTGCACATGAGTGTTTAATTGTTCTGAGATTGAACTATGATCGTTCAAATGTAATGTATGTCTTCTCGTCATCGTCGTTGTTGTAAAACCAAAGTACGTATTAATTGCTTATCAGAGATGGAGTCTCCCAAAGGACATATAAATTCATATAGGATTTTGGTCTTTTGTAAGACGGAGTTGTCAAAAATTAAGATTTTAAAGGGGGACATGGTGAGTGAATGTAACTGACACAATAACGAACGATAAAAATACCAGGATTCCTGGAAACGAAAGATGACGGTTGACGTTTGCATTTAAAGTTTTAAAGCACCTAACTGACAGGTAAACAAGAAGGTGGAAGAGAATTCCGATGGTGAGAAATGCAAACGAAGAAATTATTTAAATATAACTTAGACTTGCATTTTGAAAGAAAAATGAAAAACACAAATATTGAGGGCCAATTTATCTTAATTTCTTTCGCCTGCTCCAAATTTCGAAAGAAAAAAATCTTTTGGAATTTCGCTTATTTCTTTTAAGAAACTCCGATTAAACGATGTTTTAATAGTAACTGAGAAACGACACTAAAAAAAACAAACAACTGAATGACATAAAATAGCAAGTGGTGTCGCTTGATAATAACTTACAAGTTTTTGTCACTTTAAATAAAAACATGTTGAGTGGTTATATTAAAAAGAAGAAAGAGAAAGCAAGTGTCTTCAGTTTGCTACGACTAAGACTCCATATTTTATGGCAGACAAATCACAACTATAATCGTATTAAATTGTTTTCATGTTGTTTTGTTTAAGGCAACATGGTTCAAAAAATAGTGACTGGGTGGTATATATATATATATATATATATATATATATATATATATATATATATATACGACAAAATATATGAAAAAAATACAAAAAGCAAACTTATCTTAGCAGATGCGTTTTGTTCTCTGATGGACTTCATGAAGACAAATGATAAGATTTATAGCTATATATACGTGTGTGTGTAAATATATATATGAAAAATATGTGCATTTAGGTATCAAATTCTATTTTAGGTATGTCTGATTAAATAAATTACAAACATTCTGTCTGCTTATTTTTAGCATGATCC
>OZ038511.1:82195002-82202502 GCA_964036315.1 Acanthosepion esculentum | reverse complement strand
CTCTCTTTCTCTCTCTCTCTCTCTCTCTCTCTCTCTCTCTCTATATATATATATATATATATATATATATATATATATATATATGAATTAAAAGACAAGAAGAATAACTATACTTAGCTGACGCGTTTAGTCTTCTGAGGGACATTTTCTTCTTGTCTTTTTCTTCATTTCGTTCCTTTACACTATATCTGAAAATAATTTACATATAGATACACACACACGCATATATATATATATATATATATATATATATATATATATATATATATATATATATATATTTCCTGGCATTAAGCAATTAATTTGTGCTATCTATCTATCTATCTATCTATCTATCTATCTATCTATCTATCTATCTAACAATCTCTCTCAACTGAAATATATGTCTTTGTATGTACAATTCTATCTCAGGTTCTATTTTTCTTCTTCTTTTCTACTTCTTCTTCATCATCTTTTTCTTCTTCTTCTTCTTTTTCTTCTTCTTCTTCCTCTTCTTCTTCTTCTCTCTTTGCTTATATGCGTATCGAATTATCTATCTAAATATTGTCATTATATAACGTTTTCCTCACATATTTTCCCTACATCTCTATCTCACTGTCCCTCACTCCCTCTCTCTCCCTCTCTCTCTCTCCTTCTCTGTGTATATATATATATATATATTTTTGAATTGGACATGGTCCGACAATTTATTTAAAGACATTTATATATATTATGTTTAACGTTCTTTTTTTTTTATAGATACAAGTATTTAAGCAAATGCTCTGTTTTATAATAAACAGTATTAAATACCATTTACCGGCCTGAGTGTCCGAGAAATTTTTCATAGAAAATATAAAAAATTTCTCGGACATTCAGGCCGGTAAATGGTATTTAATACTGTTTATTATAAAACAGAGCATTTGCTTAAATACTTGTATCTATAAAAAAAAAAGAACGTTAAACATAATATATATAAATGTCTTTAAAAATATATATATATATATATATATATATATATATATATATGTCATTCACAGACAGTACTGTTTCGCTGTATCACAGCTCCTCAGTGCGACTAGACTTCCGAATGCCTCAAGCCAGGTTTGAAACACAACTAATTTGGTGTCAGCCAGAGCTATCTTCACTCGGTAGAGTTACACAACTAAATCTAGCATATTGTTTTTACAAATGTAAACAAATGCCAATCAGCCAAAGTGCTCCATTCATTTTACTGAAGAGCTTTGCATTAGTGCAGGTGGCTGTTGTTTATAGAATTAGCTTATCACTCAACAGTGTTCAATTGAAATGTATTTTCAAATGCAGATATCTCTCGCTTTTCATTATCATATTACTCATACATTGGAACAAAGAACACACACACACACACACATATATATATATATATATATATATATATATATATATATATATATATATATATATATATATATATATATATATATATAGTAGCGGCTATAATATAAGGAGAGTTGTGTTTATTAATTATTATATATACAGTAGCGGCCTTAATATAAGGAACGGAAACAACAAAGACATAAATATGTGTATTACTTAAAAAGTAATGCATGATTAGCAATGAAATTTTTACCGAATAAAGATTAGGGTGTAATGCATAAATATTATATAAAGTTACAAAATTTACATAATAGTTTTTTTTAAATAAAGGTTAAATGGAACAAAGGAAATAAGCTACTGGAAAAAAGTTAAGGAACGATCTTGTTAATACTTGATTGTGAACAAAATATCAACAAAATTTAATATTTGGTAAACATCCCCTTATTTTCAATAATTTCTCTGCATCGTCGACCACATGATCTAATTAATTTCTTGCAAAAATCAGCAGTAATTCCCTGCCATTCGTCTTTCAATAACTCCCATAGGGGATCCTGGGTTTTCGGGTTTCTTTTCTGAGCCCTTTCTTCCAAACATTTTCTATTGGATTCAGGTCGGGGCTCTGAGCTGCCCACTTCATTAGGGCGATTCCTTCTTCTTCAAATAAAGCCATAACCTTCCGAGCCTTGCATTGTCCTGCATGAAAATAGGAGATTCATAATGATTATGGTGTAATCTTGGTACCACATGCTGCTGAAGAAGCCTTTTGTAAATCTCAGCATTGATATTGCCATGTATGCGGATGATAGGGGCCAACTCCTGCAGAGGAAATCATTCCCAACACCATCACACTGCTGCCACCAAACTTAACGGTTTTCTTGACACACTGAGAAGACAGTCTTTCACCTGTTCTACGGCGTACGTAAGTTTTGCCCTCAGAACCAAATATAGTAAACTTGGACTCGTCACTGAAATGAACTGTATCCCATTGTGCGTCAGTCCAAACAACATGTTCTGTCGCATACTCCAGGCGTGCCCTTTGGTTTCGCTTTGAAATGAGAGGCTTCGAAGCTGGAATACGGGCATGCAATCCTGCATTTTTTAACCTGCGAGCAACCGTTTTCCTTGAGATCTTATTATCTGTCTCTTCATTAAATTTATGGGCAATTGATGTAGCAGTTTCAAAACGGTTCTTTTGTATATATTCTAACAATTCTTCGATCTTCTCTTTGCGATGTTTTTGTAGGTCTGCCGGTTTTTGGTTTTGCATCTAACGTTTTATCGGTTTTATACCTGCTAATTACACGATGAACGACACTTTTAGACCTATGAACAATATCAGAAATTTCTTGAAATTGACTTTTTTCTTGATAGCGATAATGAGTTTTTTTCCTCAAAAGAGAGCGTTTTGCATGTAGAATTTGCCATATTGCTTAAAAATAAAGCCCTAATGATAAATGAACTTTTAACTTGTTGTTGAAAAGCTCCATCAAGTTTTTTACAATGTAAATTAAATGTTTATGCAAATTATTAACATCGTTCCTTAACTTTGTCCAGTAGCATATTTCCTTTGTTCCATTTAACCTTTATTTAAAAAAAACTATTATGTAAATTTTTGTAACTTTGTATAATATTTATGCATTACACCCTAATCTTTATTCGGTAAAAATTTCATTGCTAATCATGCATTACTTTTTAAGTAATACACATATTTATGTCTTTGTTGTTTCCGTTCCTTATATTAAGGCCGCTACTGTATATATAATAATTAATAAACACAACTCTCCTCATATGGGTAATACAATTATATATTACTAGGATCCACTTGGATTATATACGAACGGATTAGTTACCTTTACTATATATATATATATATATATATATATATATATATATATATATATATATATATATATATATATATATATATATATCCAAGTGTGGGATTGGTATATACGGAGTAAATTCCAATAACCAACAATTATTATTCTTAAAAGAGTGCTCAATACAGAGTAGAGCAGATATAATCATTTATTTAAATATTATAACATGAATATGTTATAAAATCACTACAAAAATAGCCATTTCGTTTCGACACTTCCAGTGACTTATCAAGTGATGATCGAAACGAAATGGCTATTTTTGTAGGGATTTTATAACATATTTATGTTATAATATTTAAATAAATGATTATATATATATATATATATATATATATATATATATATATATATATATATATATATATATATATATTTCAATAAATTTCTAGTTGTATAGAACTTTATAATAGTAAAGAACAACCGTAATTTATTATTTAAATTTTAATTACAAGGCATATTGCGGTAAATTTACAAACTAAAAATAACCGGTTTCGTCCCAGCTGGGCAGGTTTTATTTTGCCAATTAAAACGACACACGTGTAAATCAATTTATAGGATGGTCAATGTGGCAGAAGAAGAAAAAAATATATATATATTTATATATATATATATATATATATATATATATATATATATATAAATATAAAAGTGGACATGGGAGTCAGCACTTAGAGGCGACAGTCTGTTTATATAAGGGTCAGTGGTGCATTATGGGTAGTATATTTTGGCGGTTACTTTTACCGGAAGTCGCTTATTTGTTTATTTATTTATGTCAAATTATTTTGCTTGTTTTTTGTTTGTTTTTTTATTTTTATTTTTATTTTTTATCTTATATATTTATTTATTTATTCTTTATTTATTTATATATATATATATATATATATATATATATATATATATATATATATATATATATATATAATTCGTTAGGTTTATAATTAAAAATGCACATCAATATTGGAGTTAGATCATGTATAGCTGTAGACAGTGTAATCATAGATTTAAACTGAATGCATACTTATACCTCAACTATGAACACGGTCACAATGTGCTGACCGTGTTTGAGAAATAAAAACATTCCTGTAACTCTAAATACATACATAAAACAATCCATACATTCAGTTAAAAGTTAAAATAAAATTGATCCTTGATAATGGCTAAAAGTGTAGCCGAATGCGCTTGAATATGCAAAACATTCAAACGGTTTTACACTTTTTATTTGCACAAAAGCAATAACGAACACAAGACAAATTAAATAAAAAGCTTAATCGTAGTATCTCGTCAGTCGTTTTTATTGAAACTTGCATAACAGAGAAATTCCTGCTCAAATGCATGTTATTTTATTTTTAAATTATTATAAACGTTTATTTTTTATAGATACTCATATTCGATTAGAAGCCATGTTTTTCATTAAACAGTATATTTTTTTTATCAAACTTAACCTACCAGTCTGAATATTCGTGATGCGCATAATGATTTCTCCCGTCCTTTGATAAAATTGCATATTTGATATCAATAATCAATATTTTTTTTATATTGACCACTTATTCACCACTCTCTCTCGTAAGTTGACTTTCTCTTGCCGAAACTTTAAGCAATTCGTTTACATACCGATCAACGTGTCATAAAAGACAAGTATTTACATGAGACAAATATTAATATATAATACCAAAATACTGTTGTGGTGTATTCCCTCTAAAGTGTCTATGCTGGTCTCTTCCGCCTACTATAAGATTAGTAGGACAGAAGGCCTTGGGGAACAGTCAAATAGATTGAACGTTGGTTAACTGGCACGCACTGACTAGTCGTGTCATAAATAAAAGAAATACCAAAACAAGTGTTGCAGATATATCATATATTAAACAGTAAGTACAACAGAAGAGTATTACACGATTAGTGAGTGTGTATCGGTTGACCAGCGTTCTATCTATTCGACTGTTCCCCAAGGCCTTCTCTCCTGCTAATTTTATAGTAGGCGGAAGAGGCCAACATAGACTCTTTAGGGGAAGGACACCACAACAAATACTTTATAACACTTCCTGCAAGGAGAGATTCGAAATTCTCAAAGATATTATTATACATAATTTAAAAACACAGATGCTATAATCAGAATAATATAAACTAATTGTTATGGTCCAGGTTAGGACCAAGGAAGAACAACACGAACACAGGAGTAGAAATAACGAAGATATATTACACGAAATAATAATACAAGATGTGGAAGGTGTTAGTATGACTGTCAGTCTGGTTTGGAGTGAACTAATATCGGCTCGACTCGATTTGTCTCTCTCTCTCTCTCACTCTCTCTCTCTCTCTTGAGAGGCGTAGTATACATAGTGTTAGGAAGAGTTCATTCTGTATTTATAGGTAAGGACCCATAACACTATCTAAGTCCTTTTTCTATCTATCTATCTATCTATCTATCTATCTATCTATCTATCTATCTATCTATCTATCTATCTGTTATGGTCAAGGTTAAGACCAAGGAACACAACACGAACACAAGAGTAGAAATAACGAAGATATATTACACAAAATAATAATACAAGATGTGGAAGGTGTTAGTATGACCGTAAGTCTGGTTTGGAGTGAATTACTATCGACTCGACTCGATTCGTCTCTCTCTCTCTCTCTCTCTCTCTCTCTCTCTATATATATATATATATATATATATATATATATATATATATATATACTCAGCGGACATTACTGTCAGTTTCTGGGAGTAAGCGCCATAATCTCTCACGATCATCAGAATGCTAAAACGCTCGGTCACGATGACCTATAACTTAGTGCTAGCACAATCATCGATGACTTCTGAAGTCTGCCAAATTTTACTCAGCGGCGTGGTAAGGTTTTCAACCTCTTTCCATAGATAACGTACGCTGGGAAACCTCTCTATCGGTAACATCAAGTAAACACCTTCATCAAAAATGAACCATTGCGAGAATCGAACATGGATCTCATAGACAGAAAACGTGCGTTTTAACAACTTAGTTCCGTACCATACACACACCACACACGTATACATATATACATTTACATATATACCCGATATAAAAGCAAATTTGTCCAAATCCTGTAACAGAAAATTGTCCAATTGTTAGATTAAGATTTGAATAAATTTTAGAAAATCCATCAGTTCTTTAGAAATTGCTTTGTTTACGTTAGGATAAGAAGCTGAGCGGATATGAATGTTTTAAGATTCTCAGAAAGACTTGGATTTCATAAGGCACAATTAAACATTGCTTGATCGTCTCGGTACTTCGTAGCCGAGTCGGCATAATCTATCTATCACAGTCTGTTCATTATCTAATTGTCTTAATCTGTTCATATCTATCTATCTATCTATCTATCTATCTATCTATCTATCACAGTCTGTTCATTATCTAATTGTCTTAATCTATTCATATCTATCTATCTATCTATCTATCACAGTCTTTTCATTATCTATATAATTTCCTTAATCTGTTCATATCTATCTATCTATCTATCTATCTATCTATCTATCTATCTATCACAGTCTCTTCATTATCTAATTTTCTTAATCTGTTCATATCTATCTATCTATCTATCACAGTCTTTTCATTATCTATATAATTTCCTTAATCTGTTCATATCTATCTATCTATCTATCTATCTATCTATCTATCTATCACAGTCTGTTCATTATCTAATTTTCTTAATCTGTTCATATCTATCTATCTATCTATCTATCTATCTATCTATCTATCTATCTATCTATCTATCTATCACAGTCTTTTCATTATCTATATAATTTCCTTAATCTGTTCATATCTATCTATCTATCTATCTATCTATCTATCTATCTATCTATCAATCTATCTATCTATCACAGTCTGTTCATTATCTAATTTTCTTAATCTGTTCATATCTATCTATCTATCTATCTATCTATCTATCTATCTATCTATCCCATTCTTTTAATATCTCTCCCTCCCCCACTTTCTCTTTACCTATCTATCCCAATATTCATATATGTGTGTCGCTTGCATTTTTTGTTTCTCTCTCTCTCTCTCTATACATATATATATATATATATATATATATATATATATATATATATATATATATATATATATATATATATATATATATATAATTTTGTTTCCATCTGAGATTTACATTTCTTTATTGATCTGTTTATCTATGTCATTTTTATATTTGTTTTTACATATCCATCTCGCAATTTTGTTTACGTCTATTAATCAATCTCGGTCTCCCCTCTGTGACGAAAATAACAACAACAACAACAACAACAACG
>OZ038511.1:82145002-82190002 GCA_964036315.1 Acanthosepion esculentum | reverse complement strand
AAAAGAGGGATTGCTGCCCTCTCATATATATATATATATATATATATATATATATATATATATATATATATATATATATATGTATGTATGTATATATATTGGAAGAATAGTGCACATTCTAAAATAATTGTATTGTTTTCTCCGAAATGCCTTCTCCTTGTTCTGGTTATATTTAAAGAATTTCATTCCCCACCCCATATATATATATATTTATATATATATATATATATATATATATATATATATATATATATATGTGTGTGTGTGTGTGTGTGTGTGTGTGTGTGTGTGTGTGTGTGTGTGCAGGTATGCAGAAAATTAGGAAAGAACACGTTAGGTAAATAATCCGGAGTTCCTTAGTATTTTTGCTTTTATTTTTAAAAAGACAGTGCTCCATACAGAAGTAGAGCTTATATTATAATATTAAAAAAAAAATATGATCCCTTCGCTACATAAGAGTTCTCATGTTTCAAAAGCGAGAGCCGAGACCCTTAATATAATTTTTGAAATTATGTTGAATTAAGGTGTCTGGCCACGCTTCCTCGACAAACCACAGCTTATTCCTAAATTCTCGTTTGACGTGGAAGCGTGACCAGACACCTTAATTCAACTTAATTTCAAAAATTATATTAAGGGTCTCAGCTCTCGCTCTTGAAACATGAGAACTCTTATGTAGCGAAGGAATCATATTTAAAAAAATATATTATAATATATTATAATATGTATATATATATATATATATATATATATATATATATATATATATATATATATATATGTATATGTATGTATGTGTATATATATATATATATATATATATATATATATATATATATATATATATATATACGTTTGTGTATGTATGCCTGTGTGTGTGTGAGAGAGAGAGAGAGAGAGATTCTGACAAATCTTGCTCCGGCCACATCTTTACTTGTGCCTCCCTTCCGTCTAACTCTACTTCACGCCTACTACACTCATCAACCTCCCTGATTCACCTACCAGCAAGAGAAAAGCTATCGTTAGTTACCCCTGATTTATAAGCATCCTCGACCCAGCCACGTTATCAAGCGAACGATTGATGGGGGTGCTGGTAAGTGATCCCGACGGCTCAGGGAAAGGTGAGGGTGGCTATTGCCGTGGCAAGGGAGAGAGGGTTTCCTGTAGCCGAACTTTGGCTGAAAACGTAATTAGAAAATATAACCGCCATATATCATTACTCATCAACGACTAAATTTGTTTTACGCAATCTTGAGTTAAAAAAACAAACAAAATGGCTGTGAAGGATGACCGTTATGTTTTACCTCGGCGACTGCCTATTCACCCAACGTATTCAAGCGTTCGATAAAGTTTGACTCCCCTCTTCCTACCATAAATCAATCAATCTCTCTCCCTCACTCTCTCCCTCTCCCCTCCCTCTCTCTTTCTCTCTGACTTTCCATTCCTCTTTCGTTTTATATACCTGACTTTATCTTATCTCAAAATATCAGCAATTTTTTTTTATCCAGCTGAATCTTCCCGCTTCTCTTTCTATCAGTCTCTCTCTCTCTGTCTCTTTCTTTCTCTTTTTTCTCTCTTTCACTCCCTCGTACAAATACTCCCCCCCCCTAACATTCTTTGTATCATTCCTTCAGAAACCATTATATAGATACTTTAGGACAAACCTAATATGACTTAATGCCCAATTTCAAATTACGACAAAAGTTTCAAATTCCACACACATGCAAATGCAAACTCCTATTATTTATTTATTCATTTATTTTTTTTTACAATGATGTTCACGCTGTACAATGCCCAAGAACCACTCAAGGTAGAGCTTTACAAAATAAGAAGCATCACCCAAAGCAATGAGATAATACCACCGGAAATGAAAGAGTAGTAGAAACCTTTCAAATAAACGGAATCGCAAACCTAAACAAGAGCAAACTCTATTCCTGATCCAAAGAAAAGGGAGGTTGAACTGGAGGATAGCGAATCTATTTAATTTATTATTTAATTTGTCTATATTTTATTTGTAATGTAGAAATAACATAGCCGTTAACAGCATGGGAAGTGGAATATATAGATGATCATGGATCTCCACAACTTCCTATCTTTGTAGCTCTTATTAAGGCCTGTTACGTAGCTTATGCCAAATTTCCCTCCGTCCGTTTTGCATTTATTAAGTCTTGTGAGTGTCGAATTCACCAAACCCTTATTCCTTAGTATATGTCCTAGAAAGTTCAACTATCACTTCATGATTTTACAAATAATAGTGCCACTTTTTTTTTCTATTTTCCTTAGGGCTATATCTTTACTCACATGATTAGTCCAGGATATTCTCAGCATCTTTCAGTAGAGACACACCTCTCTTACCAAAAATATATTCTTCATCTATTAGGAGATTGTCCTGCACTCACTGCCATATAGAAAGACTGATAATATATTCAGTAGTCTTCTCTGTGTAGCTCTAGGTAAAACGATAAACTACATCCTGCAACAAGGCCTGTGTTCAGGAGATTGGAAAATGTAATAAGCATGAAACCACCTCTCAGTTGCTGTTGCATCCAGATCCACCTTGCCCCGTGGTGGTAGTACCTGTTAGGGTCCCAGCTATGTGTAAATTGCGAACCCCTCCGAAACAAAAATCAAAGCACTAGCAAAATATAAATATATATTTTAACGTAAATGTACCAGGATTACATTTTTATTTAAAAAATGCCAACAATACATTTTTATAATGAAATTACTAGTAATATATTTTTGATAAATTACTAACAATATATCTTATCATCTACAAAGTATACATCTAAAAAAACTTTCGTTTGCCTTAAAAGTTATAAAATAATGTACAAATCGCATAAAATTGCTTTCAAAATATATGTACCTTAAACCATAAAATTGCATACAAAAAAATTAGATTTCGGCATTAAATAACCCATTGATGTGTTGATATACCATTAAACAAAACAACCTTGTCTTTGTTTCTAAGGAAAATGCCGAGTTCAAAGTCCGTTGTTTTCACATTTGCTCAGATATTATCATCCCAATCTTGGTTCTTTAGCCTTGGTTATCAACCAATCTAGGAGAAGGAAAACACCCCAATTTAAAACTACACTCTTGTGCAAATTAATTGAAAAAAAAATAATACCGTTATTATTTACTTTTTTCCCCTATTTTTCCAATGAAACATGACACAGTGCACATGTTAGTACTTCGTATGTCCATTCCACGCAATCGTTCATTGCAGATTGACCTCAGATTCTCGATTAGATTTAAATCAGGAGGGCTTCCAGGCCAGTCTATAGTACTTTGATTTGCTCACAAGTAAGGTTTACCAGTGTGTTCGTGAACTTCATTGGAGTGACGTCCATCGCAGACAAAGGTCGTAAAACAACTAATCGACAGTCGAGACAATAGTGTCTGGTCGGGATAAAAATCTGAAGCAATCACGGCTAACGCAATAATTTTCAAGGTCAAACAAATTTAATCATACACTTCGAAAATAGATTCAAATTAATGAACACCACTGCAAATGACCTAATCTAAGGAACAAATAGAAATCGATTACACCCTGTCACAACAGTGAGTCTAAAACTGACCGTATGGTGAAAGAAAGGAAACAAAAGCGGTAGTTTCAATTAATTTGTACAAGGATGAAGTTGGGCGTGGTTTTGTCACTTCCATCTTGTAAAACTCTACTTACTATGGAACGATAGAATTAACACTAGATAAGGTAACTATATTACACGGGTGACGTGGGAACATGACTTTAGTCTTTTCCTCTACGCCGTGACGTGAATTTGCTTTATTTATTATAAATATTTACATGGATGTAGTTCTGATGAGCTCTCCCCATTGGAATCACAATTGAGGGAATTTAAGCGTACTACTAGATTGGTAAATACTTCTCATGTACTACTGTTGAAATAGCTGGATCTAAGCATATATTCAAGCCTCATGGCTGCTACCCCTGTACTTCACACTTCTGAGGATTTTTTCTTTATTTCCAATTATCACCTGTGGAACTCTTCTTCATCGTTCTACGCAGAGCTACACAAACAAGACTACTGAATTGCTAGGTAATATCAGTCTTCTATATGGCCGTGAATACAAGACAATGACCTAATAGATGAAGAAGATATGTGTGGTAAGAGAGATGTGTTTCTAGGGAAGGAAGCTGCGAATATCATAGACTAAGCATGTGAGTAAAGAGAAAGGCCCAAGGAAAATAGAAAGAATCCTGGATTATTATTTGGAAAACCATGAAGAGAAGGTATTCCCTTTCTACCCAATCTATTCTTATTCCCTTTCTACCCAATACATTCTTATTCTCTTTCTACACAGTGTATTCTCATTCACTTACTACCGAATGTATTCTCATTCACTTTCTACCTAATTCACTCTGTACCAAATGCATTCTCATTGATTTTCTACCTAATGTATTCTCATTCAGTATCTAACCTATGGATTCTCTTTCACTTTCTAAAATATTTTCATTCCCTTTCTCCCCAATTTATTCTCTTTCACTTCTTTCCCATGTGTCTTGGTGGTATTAACGCCACGCTTGTAGTGGAATCAGAAAAAATAAACGAAATGAGAGATTGATTGCTTCTTTTTTACGGTTTATCACCTTTTTCCATGTTATGTAACCCGGTAATTGTTCTGATGAACTTTCCTACAGGATACCCAGTCTATATGAAGTTAATCACAGTACTAGATTGACGTCTAAGTCGCTAATTTTACATTTCAAAAGGTTAGATGTCTCCGTAAGTTCTATGCTAACTGTTTCTTCTATCACAATTCCCGCTTCCGGCTTCTTGATTTCCAATGAACTTTGATCTTCCAAAATTTTATTTTCAAATCGTTATCTACTGTCTTCCGGATCACTCTTCTGTTGTTCTTGCTCATTATTCATGTTTTTGTTTTGTAATTCTTTTTCACTCAGTAATCCCTTTTTGTCTTAGTAGCTTTACTGCCTCGCTTAAGGGGAATTCGATTAGAAAATAAAAGGATAATTTCGGCGTAATACCCTATTGCATCGGATTCATTTGCTGGCTATAAACCTCAACATTACTTCTGCGCCCACACGTTGCACAACGAGTTTCCTCTTTCAACGGACACAAAACCAGATGCGGATGGATTCCTGATATATATATAAAGTAGTTATGTTATTTGTTTTAGGATTTGTTTCAAGTGGAAAAATAAACAAACATAAAAAATAAACCAAATTAAAAATCAATTTAACGAATGACCGTGTTTTTGGTTTGTTTTTTTTTTTTGCTTCATGATAAATTAAACCTTGATGTAATATTTGACACTGCTGGACGTAAAGCATCTTCTACGTTTTTCAGCGTTGAACAATATTTGGTTATAATAAGGGTTAAAGTTGACAAAGTCATTTCACATGGGTATGTGTTGCTAAATGGCAAATGATCATGTATCGCCATTTCAGAAATTGTGTTAACTTCTCCTTTAGCTCTGATTCAGAATTCAGTCAAAGATTCCTCAGCAAATTCAAGTCTTTGAATTTCATTATCCCGACCCCAGCATTTCGCTCCGCGCTGATATATGTAATATATGATTTTTTGCCAAACTTGATTTTGTTTTGCATTGATTATGTGGGCAGAGAAAAATGATATTTCATATTTTGGTCTTCAGGAATATTTTGTGGGTCGGAGAATCTGCTGAGAGGGTTGAAAGGTTTAGTAGAACGGAATGTAGAGAAAGAAGGAACTATTAGAAGAAATGATTGATGCAAGGAATGAAATGAAGCAGCTCCTGCAAATGTCTGCAAAAAATTGCCAAAGAGTGACAAGGTGTTATTAAGCAGTTAAAACAAGCAAAAAAAAAAGTGACAAAGAAAAAGAGAGAGTGGGGGAATAAAGGAGAAAGAAAAACATGTATGAAAATAGGAAAAAAAAAAAAGAAATCGACAAAAAGGGTGACTGATTTGTGTTTTTTTTTAACGGAACATCAACTACATATGGGTCATTTAATGCCGAAATTTAATTTTCTTAGGAGATTTGAAGTAATAAAAATATATGTTATTCTGCTTTCGCAACTGGATACATGGTAGATAATTGGTTAGTTGATTGATACTGATTAGACGAAATCTAAATATTTTGAACAGAATTTTATGCCTTCAACTAAATATATACTATAAATAGGTATTGTTGGTTGGTTGATTTTGTTTAGCGGCATATCAACCTCTCTGGGTTATTTAATGCCGAAATATAAATATTTTGAACACAATTTTATGGCTTCAACTAAATATATACTATAAATATGTATTGTTGGTTGATTTTGTATAGCGGCATATCAACCTCTATGGGTTATTTTAATACCGAAATCTAAATATTTTGAACACAATTTTATAGCTTCAACTAAATATATTTTGAACGGAATTGTATGCCTTCACCTGCAGCTAACTATATTGTTCGTATTTTTGCTATAAAATATATTGTTGGTAATACGACTATAAAATGTATTGCTGATCATTTTACGTCAAAAATGTGTTGTTGGTCATTTTGCTTTAAAATTGTATTGGTGGTAATTTTACCATAAATATTATTATATAATTTTAATATAAATTACTATTGTTAGTAATTTTTTTTTTGTATGAAAATATATTGCTGGTATTTTTACTATAAAAATGTATTTTTTATACTTCCACAGAGTGTTTTATTTTGTTTGTGGTTCACTATTTTTCCCATAGCTGGGACACTAACATGTGCTACCACTCTGGGTCAAGGTGGACGTGGGAACAACATCAATTAAGAGGTGGTTCTTCACTGCTCAAAACTTCCAATCTCAGAAGCTTTACTGTCGGATGTAGTTTATCTTTATAACAGGACTAGACTCGCAAGTAATCATTTTTAACACGGGTACGGTGTTGCCAGTATCACACAAAATGTTTTAATTTAATATTAAGCGGTAATTCAAATTCTCATATTTGTTAAGTCGCTTTCTGAATACCTATGTCATATAACTGGAAAGAGTTTCTGGCTTTAGTGCAATATTTGGACGCCGCGTGGTGTAATGGTTAGCAAGCTTGTCTCGCTAAAAACAGTTACGATTGAATAGCCACTTCGATCCTAACTGGGTGCCCCATACTTTCGGCCTTATGCCACATCTAAGTCGAGATTAGAAAATCATTTGGACACTTCCGTGTGGTGCAATGGTTAGCAAAACTTGTCTCGCTAAAAAACAGTTACGATTGAATAGTGAGTTCGATCCTCACTGGGTGCCCCATATTTTCGGCCTTGTGCCACATCTAATTCGAGCGTAAAAAATCATTTGGATACCTCCGCGTGGTGTAATGGTTCGCAAGCTTGTCTCGCTAAAAAACAGTTACCATTGAATAGTGAGTTTGATCCTCACTGGGTGCTCCATACTTTCGGCCTTGTGCCACATCTAAGCTTCTCTCGAGGAGTTTGTAACTCATTATGTATCATCTCTCAGTTGCGTCTCTGTCTTTGGGCAGAGTGCGCTCAGGGTCCGTCAAAGGACAGAGCCACAACTGAGAAAAATTATACTGAGAGGTGCCCAGCCCTGGGGAACAGCTGCCGGAGGCCGCACCCTCTCATTGCACCAGAGTGAGGGAGAGAGAGACCGGTGCTCGCACCATGGCCAGCGCAGCCGACGGTTGTGAGGGCCGTGGGCAATTTTTGTTCCTGGTCCGGGTGTACTCGCTCGGGTTCCCCACCTTAAAATAAGACCTTGTGTCGCAACTCGTCTTAGTGGGGAGACAGAGTAAATACCTAATATTTGTGTAAATTATAAACACATGCCTGTAACGTAATGAATGTCTGTTATAATTGTGGTAGAAATATATGTAAGCATCACAGTAGCTTTCAACACACAGAAAGAACAGTAACTTTTTTAATCATTTCGCTCCGAGTTAAGGCGATAATACCACTAAGACGCAATGGAACACAGGGTGTGAAAGAGAATGAAAAGATTTTAGCGAGAAGAAGTGAAGAGAAAGGACAATAAAAAAACAATATTAAGAAAAACAGAAACATTTAATTTACTGAACGTAGAACGTCGGCAGCAAAGTCATTAAGACAGAAAGGGGTTATTTGGTACGAAAGAACCAGAAAACAGAAACATTATTAATGAGAAAGAACGTGGTTGGCAGGGAAGCAAGAAATCGGAAGGGATTTTTACAGGCGAGAAGTAAAAGAAGAAACTCTTAAAATAAAACAGACGGTTGCTTCTAGCTAGTTCAACAGTAAAACTGTGAGACCTAGTAGAGAATTTAGATTCATGCACCAAAGAGAAAATCTTCACTGAACAATTGCCATGAAAATATTTGTAGAAGAGACAGAGGTAAGCCACGTCAACGTCAGTGAGAAAATGTCTGAAATCGAGAAGCTAGGTCAGGATCGATTACATTACAGATCCTTCTTTGGATTTTGTCAAGAACCCCGAGATGTATAGCAGGAACACCAGACCCGATATGGAAGATGTGTTCGGGGTACGGACGAATGGTAGATTTGTAAATGTGCAAGATCTTGAATTATTGTTGAACACTTTGTTTTTACTTTTGTTTTCTTAAATCGCTTTCTTAAGGTCAGGATCGATCACATTACAGTCTTTGAATTTTGTCACTGATTTATCTCTGTTTTAAATAAGATGTTTGAGAGACAAATGATACGAATATTGCCACAATGCAGCTGGGTTCCCTTCCCAAATCGAACCCGTAGGCCTCGACCGTGGTGATGGAAAGCGGCCGGATGGCATTACCTTCTTCCCTTTTAAAATGGGTAAGTCGTTGATTTGGGATGCGACCTGTGCGGATACATTTTCGGCCGGTAATTTGATCAGGTCCGCGGTTGAGCCGGGGTTCGTCGCCCGAGACGCAGAGATAAAAAAAAAAATAGCTAAATATTCTTCTCTTGCTGATAGATTTTTTTTTACTCCTGTGGCAGTGGAGACTTCAGGGGTTATTGCCCCTCGTTCGATGGTGTTCCTTCGGGGGATTGGCGCGATTGCGTCTCGATTAAGGAACGAGCCTCGCGAAACGGAGTGGCTCTTGCAGCGTGTCTCACTGACGACGGTTCGAGGTAATGCTTTCTCCATCATAGCGGCTGGTAGAAGATATAAAAGAAATTTGTTTATAGTTACGTTGTTCTGGAATTGTCATCATTGGCCGACTGAACTTGCTTTGTTTCAATTATTGTTTCTCTTAGATTGAACTTACCATTTCTTTTTACACTATAATGTATTTCAGTGTTATCCAATAAATTCAACATTTATACTCTATTCCAGATCTTTATTAGCCAAAACAAAAAGACATTACTTTCTAATCTATAATCAACTTCTTGTATTCTTGACATATTAAATTAATTTGCCACAATTGACTCCCCGACTCTAACACTAACAGAACCATGCATAAAAGAGAAATAAATAACGGTAGATTGAGAATCATTTTGAAGTGGGGTTAAAGATATAAGAAACACAACTTTAACATCGGTTTGTAATTCAGTGGAACAATGTAAGAGCGGTCTTTAAAAGTTCTTTTAAATGTTAACATTTCTGTAAAAAAAATAAATCCTACTCGAAGAGCCGCTTTGTTTCTTGGAAATAGCCACTCATATCTAGTTTGAAAATTTCAAGAATACTTTGTATAGGCTCTTTAATCTCGGGCGTAGTTCTTAGTTTGGGATTAATCTAAAAAAAATCCTTTGCATTGAGCGTACTAGAGAATTACCTTTTGACCGACACTCGTCGTAAGAATAACATAAATAACTGTGATAGCGTGCATCAAGTGTCGGCATTACTAGTTCTTTTGAACACTCAACTTAATACAGTTGTGTCTAAAACTGACGAGTCAGTATCAAGGTTTATAATGAGTGTATCAGCTTTGTACTGTTACTGCTTAGTTACAACCCATATCTTCTTTTCTTCAGCAACCATTGTGGAATACTTATGACGGGGTATTAAAACTATTTACAATGTTCGGACTGTTGTCCTCATCTTTGCTGTCATATTCACGACGTTTCGGCCGTTACACGCCCCAGCCTTCCTCAAGTGATTAGAATTTCGAATCGAACCATTTGTTCTAGTTCCACGTACCATGCCTCTTCCGGTTAACTCAATTACAGTAAGTAACTCATCTCTCTAAATTTCCGTTCACCTCTGTTGTGTCCAGGGATTGAACTCACAACTCTTTGGCTCAAGTGGATAAAAGCGTTGGATGAAGTAATCCAGAGAATTGACCCATTCTCACATTGTCTCACACTCGTCTTAGTGGCTTTATTGTCTTGCTTGGGCTTAAAAGATTTTTATAAAATGCAATAAATTTCACCCAAGAAAATGAACAAGAGCAACTCAAATTTAAATGCGATATGCGAGATGAGTGCACTAAGATGTTGATCCCGAAATGCGATTTGAATGTCGGGAACGCTAGAATCAAGAAGAAGTGTAAGTTTCAATATATGGGAAGCGTCTTGACAGAGGACACTGAGATCCATCGACGTATTGGGATAGTCAAAGACACACTCCAAAAGCTGGGCAGCGTACTGCGAGACAGGAGGATTTCTTTGGTAACAAAGAAAAGAATACTGAACTGTTACGTGACATATGTCCTTCTTTACGGCGGCTTCCGATAGAATAATTAATCTAAATAAATAAATAAATAAACCACTCCCGCCCAAAATAACCGCAAGAATGGACTACCCACAATGCACCACTGACCCATATATATAAATAATCGAGGAAAAATAAAAACAACACATGTGGCCTGATGATTGCGTCTAGCATGTAAAAGTCTGTCGCCTCCGAGTGTTGACTTCAATGTTCACTTTTATATTTACATGTTTTATATTTACATACGCTCTATCATTGATATTGAGCACTTCATTCCATAAATATAGCACACCATAAAAATATATTTCTTCATATATATGTGTGTGTGTGTGTGTATGTGCTTATTTCACTTTTACCTTCTTTCTTTCTCTCTCTTTCTTTCTCCTTAACTGTATCCTTCTAACAATCTTTCCGTGTTACGTACTCCAAACTTTCTTTCTTTCTTTCTTCCTTTCTTTCTTTCCTTCTTTCTTTCTTTCTTTCTTTCTTTCTTCCCTCAAAATAGTCTGTCGTTTTGATTTCTTTTACTCTTTCTTCTTTCTTTAATACTTTCTTTATTTATTTCTCTCTTTCTTTCCTTCTTTCTTTCTTCCTATCTTTCTTTCTTTCTTTCTCTCTTTCCTTCTTTTTTTTCTTCCTTTCTTTCTTTCTTTATTTCTTCTATCTAAATTGTCACTCGTTTTGATTTCTTTCTTTCTCTCTCTCTCTCGATATATATATATATATATATATATATATATAGATGATGTGCGTGTGTAAAAATTCGTACATAAATAAAAATATATCTCTCAAAAACATTATGAATAAAAACAAAAGTTTCTTTTTGTCTTTCTTCCTTGATAAAAAATAGTGTTTATTTTAGAACTGTGCTTCTCTCTCTCTCTCTCACTCTCTAACTAATTCTTTCTTTCTCTATTTTTCCTTCACGCTGTCTCTCTTCTGACTCTTTCTGTCATTGTCTTTCTCTCTTTCTTATTCACTTTTTATGTCGCCTTCATTTGTTATTTCCTTCCTATTTACTGACCATTAAAATTATTTCATTCCTTTATTGAGAAGGCCAAGTCCGAATTCATTTTTTTTATTCTTTATTATCTCCGACTTCAGCATAAGTTTTATGTTCTACACCGGTTATAATGTATGCTCTGGGAAAGGATTACTCTATCGAAAATCCGATCTCATGGCGACTGTAAAACTTTTCGGTGCTAAGACCAGGATTCAGTCAAAAGGACGTATCAAAAATAAGATCAGACACCTCTTCGAGTTATCAAATAATCCGCCATATTTAATATGGCCGCTATGTTTCAGAGGTCAATATATGACCAGAATTGTACGACCATCGATAAACAAATAGCTACAATTGTTGACCTTACTTTATAAAACAGAACAAACCATTTTACAAACATATAAAAAAAACGTCCATTTCGTATGTATCTGGTTTTATTGGTTTTAATAAGTCCCAGGTGGGTGAGATTATGAGTCCACTGGTTAGGAAATTTAGTCTATTGGTTCACGCGAGTAGACAATTTGCCGATATGAAGAAATATTTTCCCCATTGATGGCTGCGATTGTACATGATCGTAGAAATAGAGGCGGCAAAGAGCTTAATATTATATATATATATATATATGTCTCCCTATCAATTTTTTGAATGTCTGTCTGTTTTTCAGTCTTTCTGCTTCTCTCTCCCTGTCTGTCCTTGCCTTTCTATTTCACAATAGGTGTGTTTGTTTCTCTTTATCACCATATATATATATATATATATATATATATATATATATATATATATATATATATATATATATATATATATATATGCGGCTGGTATTTGAGGACATATTTTATGGATTAGTAAAAAATTTGCTGAACAAATGAATATAATTATATTTGATCACAAACAAGTAAACATGAAATTTAGCTAACTATTGTTTAATTTTATTCAATAAAATTACTACTAGCATCAATCATTGCCTCTACACAAGGTCGAAATCGGCTGAAAGTTCTGATTAATTGGTCCTTATATATGTCAGACATTACTCGAACTATTGCAGCTTTAAGAGAGTCTTTGGTGTTATGAGGCTGTTTATTAACCTCCTTCTCAACAACGCTTCACACATAATAGTCTAGTGGATTGAGATCTGGAGAGTTAGGAGGCCAAATGTTGGGTGTGATGTGGTCGTACAAATGGTCAGCCATCCATTATTGCAACTCTGAGAAAACGTGCAATATCCAAATCGCTATGATCAGCCTTTAATGCCACAATCACAGCATGCCTTTTCATTTCATTTGTTATCATAGGGTTTGCCAGTCTTGATTTCTGAAAAAATAAAATCATTAGAAGGTAATGGGAAGCAGTATTAATCTTAAATCTGTGTGTCTTCAAATACCAGCCGCACCCTCTTTATGTTTGTCTCACTGTCGATTTTTTGAATGTCTGTCTGTTTTTCAATTTCTCTGTCCCTGTCTGTACTTGCCTTTCTATTTCGAAATAGGTGTGTTTGTTTCTCTTTATCTCCATATATATATATATATATATATATATATATATATATATATATATATATATATATATATATATATATATATCCGATGCGTTGAGAACGAAAGTAATATATAAATTCCAACGTTCGCAGCGTTAATTCAAAATTCCTCACCCGTCGATGTGCAGATGAAATGCACTGAAACCAAGTTGCATTTTTGTAGTGAGTAAAATGGTTTTGACTATATGATAAAATTATAATAAATAAATACATATATATATATATATATATATATATATATATATATAGAGAGAGAGAGAGAGAGAGAGAGAGAGAGATGTATATTCTGTTTATAGGTTATTTCATAGATACAAATGCTGACCAAACGCTTCCTCTGTAGGTAAATCTTATATCACGTCAGGCTACATGACGGTTACGTGTATTATACGTATATTTTCTTTGAAATTTCTCGGGCATTCGGGCCGGTAAATTTTGTTAATACTGTTTATTATAAAGAGAGCTCTTCCTTAAATTTTGTGTCTATTTAAATAGCGTATAAACAGAACAAAATATTAAAACAATTGTTGGGCTTAGTCCATTTCATAATATATGACCTTATAGATAGGCTTAGACAAGATATGAGCGTTCGAGAAAAATTATGGGAAATTCGTAATTTAAAAACAGTAATTTAACTTTGCTAACCATACGCTTCCTCTTTAGCTAAAGGGTATAGCACGTCAAGGTATATGACGGTTCTGTATAGATACAGGTTCGGTTCCTATTGATGGACGCATATTTTCTATGACATTTCTCGGACCTTCAGGGAGATATATATATATATATATATATATATATATATATATATATATATATATATATATATATACGTTATATCCACTTACTCGCAAATACACTTGGGATAGGTATGAATCTACACTTGGTGGACAACAAACAGTCTAGGAGATGAATAGTTCTGAATTCGAAACCTGATGAGGTTCATTTTCTATGGGTACCTAAAAGTGTGGACGGTTTCACACATACTTTTCGGTTCCAAGAACTGACGGGCCTCGACACTCATTGATTGAAAACAAGGGGAGAATCCAGTATATAGATAAATATAGATAGATATGAAGAGAGTGAGATAGATAGATAGATATGAACAGACTGAGATAGATAGATAGATAGATAGAGAGATATGAACAGAATGAGTGAGATAGATAGATAGATAGATAGATAGATAGATAGATAGATAGATAGATAGATAGATAGATAGATGTATCTGTCTGTTGTCTTCATATATGTCTACACGGCCGCCTGACTGATTTTATGCCCAGATCTATTCGGAGCTGGCGTTCCGTCGCTTTCTTTCTAAATCACCAACCTTAATGACCACAGTGAAAGGGTCCGATAAATTTTCCCGACATGTTCGACACTGCTGGACGTATTAACCCGGTATGTCAAGACAATAACTATCCGGCTGAAAAGGAGCGCCTGGGCCATTCTGCTACTGTAGCAAGATTGCATGCGCATTCAAATAGGCACCCACATACGCATGCGCATACTGACGTTGCAAATACACTGGCAGTCATAAAGATTTGTCGTCAAGTAACAGTCCGAAAGTTGCTATAATGAGAAGCAGAAATAAACCGAAAGAAACACGAATCAAAACTTGATATTAGGAGGGTTTGCAAAAGTTTCCAGCCGAATTCCGGCTCTCAGCTGAATTCAGTGTCTAGTCAAAAACAAATGCCTTCTATATTACTGATCTTTGAAACTGAAACATTATTATCTGTCTATATCTCTGAGATGAGGTATCATGATCACTTGCGTTATTTACATTATTCGGACTGTTATCCTCATCTTCATTGCCATATTCAAAACGTTTCGGACTCTATATCTCTGAGACGACGTATCATGATTTCTTGCATTATTTATATTATTCGGACTGTTATCCTCATCAACATTGCCATATTCACAATGTTTCGGCCGTTGTACGCTCCGGCCTTCTTCGGGTGATTGGAATTTCGAAGCGAACCCTTTATTCAACCACCGGGGTCGATTGTTCTAGTTCCACGTGCCATGCCTCTTCCGAATGTCGCAGTTATTTCACTTTAACTCTCCCGTGGCCTGGTATTGAACTCACAACCCTCTGGATCTAGTCACTGGTTCGAACCAACGTCTTTCTTTCATTTAACGCTTGGATAATGGCTCCGGATTGAAAATTGGAGATCCGCGGTTTCAATTCCAGTCGGGTTCGTTTTATTCTTAGGAAATATATAAATCTAGCTCTTCTCCCCCAGCTATGGTTTAATTAGTCGATATTAGTAGATATCTTACAATCTAAAAATATTTTCTGGTTTCAAATAACCTGCACAGGGTTGATAAGTCATAAAAAAAACAAATAAATTAAACACATTTAATCCGAATAATACAAGGCAAGCAATAAAACTGTGACAGTGTATTGGGTGCCAAAGAGAAAAAAAGATTCTATAACTTGTTGAAATGACGTCTACTGGCGAAGCTTTCGTGGCTTTATTGGTGTTTGGTTCTCTTTGGTTTGGTTTTGTTCGTTTTACGGTATATATGTCTTTTTCCCCAGTTTATTTAATGCTGAATCTTATCATTTTGATGAACACTATATAAGCAGATATATGTTTGGTTTGAATGAAAGCGGAAAACGTAGCTATAGGAATGGCAAATAGGTGGCCTTATTAAAACAAACAAAATTATTCTTCATAAAAACTGTTTTATAGGAACAAACTGTCGCTGCCAACACTTGAGTTTGAAAATAGATCGCCAGTGAGCAAACACAGCCGACCCCGTTATTGAATTAAGTAGACCACGTGACCATAGATGAAACAATAAGTAGAAAATGACGTTACGTCTAAATGATCTCTGTTTCTAGTCTAGCCTCTATTACTATACGGATCATCATTTCTAGTCTATCCTCTATTACTATACGGATCACCCTTTCTACACTATCCTCTATTACTATACGGATCACCATTTCTAGTCTATCCTCTATTACTATACGGACCGCTATCCTTTACTCTATTCCCTATCCTATTTACCTATTCAGATCACTATTCGGTGGTTACATTTCGAGCGAGTATTATCGAGCATGTACTATTAGTTTGAGTGCTATTCGAAGGCGTTTGACACCAGTATTGTTCAACGGCATTACTATAGTTGTATCTGCTATTACAAAGTCTCTACTACAACGAGCATTACGAAAGTGACAACGAGTATTCATTGACATTACAAAAGAAGGAAGACCATTTATTTGCTATAAAATATGTCCAGGGTGATGCCAAGTTCTCTAAGATTTGTCTACAATAGGCCTACTAGTATTCCTTCGAAACTGGGGTCGCATTATACACAAGTTATATGAAGACAATCAGACTTTTCACCAAAAAATCACATTTTTATTCACGATACACATTTTACACTATTTATTTATTATATTATCTATTGGAATGGTGGGAAACGTATATATGTAGGAAGAAGATCGCTATTTCTAGTCTATCCTCTGTAGCTATTCGGATCACTATTTTTACTCTATCCTCCATTACTAGACGGACCCCTATTCTTTACTCTATTCACTATGCTATTTCTTTATTCAGATTAATATACGGTGATTACTATTCGAGCGAGTATTATCGAGCAAGTACTATTAGTGTGAGTGTTATTCGATAGCGTCTGACACCAGCGATGTTCAACGTCGTACTATAGTTGTATCTGCGATTGCAAAGTCTCTACTACAACGAGCATTACGAAAGTGAAATCGAGTGTTCGTTGACATTACACAAGTGGCAACGAGTGTACGTTGACATCACAAAAAAGACTGAGTCAGCCGAAAGCATTTGAACAAGAACTTCGGAGTCTTTACCCTCAGCTTGGATCCCAAATATAAAATATCTTTATTTATATTATTTACACCCAGACTAATATCTTCATCTTTGTTGTTATTAGACGTTTCAGACAATGCTCTAGGCTTCTTCAACTCTCCGTCCATCCGGGTAACATTCAGGTAATGACGAACTGTTTTTTTTTTACACTAAGGTTCACCCTGTACAAGGCCCGGGGTTCACTCTAGGTAGATGCTTACGATGAAGTGTAGTTTATATGGATAGGAGGGGAAGATAACTGTTGACTCTAGACTTGGATAGCTTAAGATTGTAGTACTCGGGGAAACATCCTCTTGGGAGCCTGTTCCTTAGGGTATCGTTCGCAGGAAGAAGCTGTGGAATACGGAGCGAATGAGGGTGGTTTGTTACAATGTTTGTTGTATGGTGGGTCCTAGCCGTGAACGTCAGACCTGTTGGAACCAGGAGATGTAGTTCGTCCGAGCACTTTCAATAGAAGTAGCGACAGAGCGGCGAGACACTCACCACATCCCGCCTGTGTGAGAGAGATTGGAGGGTGGAAAATAAGTCTTCTCCCAAAAGGACTCGGAGACGCTTTTGAACGCTGGAAAGTGATGTCTGGGCAGCTCCTGCTCAAATAGGGAAACCTTTTCTTTTCAGCCTGATATGGCGCTTATAAAGGTAGAGGATAGCATGAGGAGTCAGGTACTTACTGGAGCGGTACAGGGAACCGATCATTTTTACATGGATCCTTCGCGGTGTATCATCTATAAGAGTTCCACTTGAGGTAGTTTGTGAGTTTGAAACCCGTTATCATCCCGAGGCACGGGGCCTCCTCGAGGGGACATTCTGTTCATCGTGACTGGATGTAGTTCAGCGTCTGGTCGACTTTAGTGGGATGTAACTAGCTTGCTTTTCAAGGTAACAATCAGTTTTTTTTCCCTATAGAAACTGAACGGAAGAGAGGTTAGCTGCAAATCTATGATCGTCAAGTCTTTTGCCGGTGTGCCGTATATCGTCGTATCATCGCCATAAACATTTACAAATTATCGGAGTATATTCTTAGGTAGATCATTTATGTAAATCAGAGAATGGGTTGGTGCGGGAAGTGACTCCTGGGGGAGGCCTGCGTTGACTGTCAGGACCTCGGAGGACTGGGCGTTAATAACTACCTTCATGGAACTGAAAACTTTTTTTTAATCTGCTATAATAGATGGTTCTTGTTCTGCTGTAATGTCTAATGATATCTCGCATTGTTTTTATTTCGTAGCGTTTTAATCTGTTAAGCAATTCTAGCATGGACAGGGAATGTAATGCGTATGAAAGACAAGAGACACCCTTGCGAAATCCTTTACTCAGTATTAGCCAAAGACTTACTCAGCTACCCTAGGCATCTCTATCAAACAGACTATGATCTATCGCTAAAGATGTTAGGGAAAATGTCGGCTCCTTGTATCTCTCCAGAGAGTACATTCTGATTTCGGTATCTTTTCAAGTGCCAAATCAGACCAAACAAATCCACCGTTGTCGGCACCCGCTTGCTTCCGTGTACTGGGATCGTCATCCTCCCTCGTTATTGACTTTCTCTGCCCCGGCGTAGATGTCTGTGAATCAAAGAGGGCTGGGTGAGGCCATTTACATGAATTTGATTTTAGTGGACAGCTCTACGCGACGGAGAAGCCCACACACTTTTTTCACAATCGTCTTCTTCGCAACTCAAAGGGAATTGAGACAGACGAGATCCGGTAAACCTGGTTGCATCGGACTGTCGGGTGTTTGGTATGTCAACGTTTATTATTCGGAATTCTTAACCATACTTAACGGAACTGATTCTAGCTCTGCGATTACGATTGTCGTTTCCATGTGGCCTGCTCACTGTCAATGTCGGAATACTTACCGTTCTTCCAAATATCTTGAGACTGAGGTTGTTGTCGATACCGATCTGATCCGAGCATTGGGGTCTTCATCCTCTCGCCTATTGTCTTTCTCTCCCCTGGCGTAGATGTCTGTGAATCAAAGAGAGTTTGACGGGGGCATTCACATGAGTTTGATTTTGGTGAACAATTCTGGGCCATGGATAAGTCCAGGCACTTGTCCAGAAGCGTGTTCCTCGCGGCTCAAACGAAGTTGAGACAGCCGAGATCTGGCAAATCTGGTTGCATAGTGACCATTGATGTTTGGTCTGGCGAAGTCCGTCTTGGTTACTCCAGCTCGACTGTCGTTGCCCTCTTCCGTCGGCTTGACCGTTGAGATCGTGTAGATCTTTTCCTATTCCGCCGTTTCTCTCTTCGGAGGTTGGACACATTTAGTCTGGTCCCTCCTCCTCGACCTTACCGCCATGGGTGGCCATAAAGGAGTTGAAACTCGTAAAGGTTCGCTCTCGTGATCACTGGGACAATTAAGCCTACTACCACTTACCAGGCCAAACAAATCGACCATTGTCGACACCCGCTCGCGTCCGAGCATTGGGATCGTCATTCTCTCTGTTTATTGACTTTCTCTCCTCCGGCGAAAATGTCTGTGACTTAAAGAGAGCTTGACGAGGCCATTCACATGAATTTTGGTGGGTAATTCTACGCTACGGAGAAGCCAGAACACTTGTTGAGAAGCGCCCCCCTCGCGGCTCAAAGGGATTGGTGTAGGCGAGATCTGGCAAATGTGCACTTCTCCTTGGTATGATAATGTTTGGTCGGTGTATATCAACGGTTTATCGGTGAGATTGTATAGATCTTTGCCTTCCACGTTAGGTCGTATTCAGTCTGAACCTACCTCTTTGAGCTTACCGCCATGGATCGCCCTAAAGATGTTGGAACTCTAGACAACTTTGCTTTTGGGATCACTGGAACAAGTAAGCCCACTACCATGACAAAGAATGACCATATATATTTTAAACTGGATGTTGGATTGAACAGTTCGCTATCTAGTGTACCACTTTGACTTATTAATAAATATATATATTATCACTCACCGCTAGAAAAACTCTGGGTTTCATGTACGATGCAATCTTCAGGTGTTGAGTATGAACTGACCGTTACACAATTTTGAATTATATGTGGTTATCACAATGTTGGGGTAGTTATGAATTATGCTGGGATTGCAGTTTTCTTTTTAAATTTGAATTATTGAAAATTATATTTTGCAATTAAATAAGTGGGATTTATATATGTATGTAAAAAAAGAAAATTAAAATATATAATTCAGCGTGGAATATTAATATTTAAATTTTGAAGAAAATTATATAATTGAAAGGAAATTACAGACCTTATTAAAACACGAATATATATTTAATAGTAATAAATTAAAAAATTAATTAAAAAGAAAATTGAAATCTATGTATGTATGTATGTATATATATATATGTATATATATTTATTGTATATATATATATATATAGAGAGAGAGAGAGAGAGAGACAGAGAGAGAGACAGAGAGAGAAAGAGAGAGACCTAGAGATAGATCCATTAAAATGCATTGCTCTTTGACAGAGGCGGAAAAATGAAATCTGACTTGAATGTGGCGTCTAGTCGGCGTTAAATATATACCACGTGACTTAACGAGTGCCAAAGTGGCGCGACAGACAGAGACAGCGGACGAGACTAGACGAGAATAGATGCGAGAATTCAACGATCGCTCGCTCTGATTCGGCTCGGCACGTACAAAATGGCGGCTTCTCCTTGACGTGATTGGTGTGTTGCACACAAATCCCGCGAAAGAATGGCGTCGAGCCGCGCCGGGCATGACTCAGTTCTCAATCTGAACCCATGATAAGTGGCGCTTTCTCGCTTCGTTGACTTTCGTCCCAGCACCGCTAAAACTGCCACCCACCTTCAGTATCCCGTTATTCTCAGCGATACAAATATTATCTTGTTAATGGTGTTTGAAGAAGCTGCCATACACTCAACAATATATGTGTTTTGTTGTTTTTTCTAATAGCATTTGAATTGCTTAAAGGAAATTTCTTCAATGATTATTCATTTTTTAACAACGAATCTTCAGACATTTTCTTTTAAATAATAAGTTAAGATGCTATGCTGCTGACATACCCAGGACTTTAAGTTAGAATACAAAATATTAGGACGTTTTTTTCTTTAAGTAGCAAAGAACTATCGCTCTTCGCCCTTACACACAAAATACGTTGTGAGGCCATAAGGGCGGGCTGAAAAGTTCATAGGCTGACTATGAAGATACGATGCTAGAACTGTGAAACCTTGCATGCATTGAATTTCAACTATTAATAACTGTCTTGTTTCTATCCACGTACGATGACGGGCTGAAAAATTTACAGGCTGACTATGAAGGAATGATGCTAAAGCTGTGAAATCTTGCATGTATTAATTTCAACTCTTCTTATTAATAACGGCATCGTTTCTTTCCAGGTACGAAGGTGGGCTGAAAAGTTCAGAGGCTGACTATGAAGGAGTGATGCTAGAGCTGTGAAATCTAAAATGCATTAATTTAAACTCTTCTTATTAATAACGGCATCGTTTCTTTCCAGGTACGAAGGTGGACTAAAAAGCTCATAGGCTGATTATGAAGGAGCGATGCTAGAGCTGTGAAATCTTGCATGTATTCATTTCAACCCTTCTTATTAATAATTGCATTGTTTCTTCCCAGATACGAAGGTGGGCTGAAAGGTTCATAGGCTGACTATGAAGGAATGATGCTAGAGCTGTGAAATCTTGCATGCATTAATTTCAGCTCTTCTTATTAATAATTGCATTGTTTCATTCCAGGTTTGATGGTAGGCTGAAAAGTTCATAATCTGAGTATGAAGGAGTGATGCTTAATAACTCTATTTTTTTTTCATTCCATATTACGGATATCTGACTTCAATGTATCTAGTAGAGACTTCTCTTTAAAATGGACAATATTTGGCATCGTGGTTTTATCAATTACCTGCAGAAAAAGAGCATAGACCCCAAGGACATTCACGCTGACATGGTTTATATATTAAGGGGTGGCGCTCCAGCTTTATCAGCAGTGCAAAAGTGGGCAGCTGAATTCAGGAATGTAAGGAAAAGTCTCGAAGAGCTTATTCTGCTCAATGAAGTTGGCATGCCAAATCTTTCTGTCCTGCAGGTGCCACGTCTTTCGAATCCGGATCAAAAGTGCCAGAGCACATCCGGTGAAAATCTGATATTCTTTGAGGCAGATCCAACAGGTTCCCTTGAAGGATTACTAACCCCAAATGAGTGTCGGGTTCATCACTGAGCCAGGGACAAAGAGACAATACTTGCAGTGGAAACGCCTCCTAATCTTCTCTAAATCTGCAGGGAAGGTGATGGCATCAAATTTTTTAGATGCAAAAGGTATTAGGTTTATTGCCTATCTTGAAAAAGACGACACGATCAATGGAGAGTAACTCTGCCAATTTGTTGAGGCAATCACGAAAGATTATCAAGACCAAACACCCTGAAAAATGACGAAAGGTGTTTTGTTTAATCAGGGCATTGTTCCAGCACACAGTTCCTTTGTTTAAATGACTGCTGTGCATGACAATGGCTTTGATGACGTCAGATCTGTTGTTCATGACTTTTTTGATCAACAGGATGGAAGCTTCTTCACCAATGGGATCCAAGCACTGAAATACCGATAAACGAAGTGTGCGGACCGCAAATGGGGTATATTGAAAGATAAACCTCATTTTGGCTACATTCCCTGAGAGTATTTTGGAAAACCTATGATAATTTCAGCCGACCATCATATATTATACAAAATATTTCGTTTGGTTTGTTTGGTTTTACGACATATCAGCCTCAATCGGTTATTTAATGCTGGTTATTTTATTGCTGGTAATTTTTTTTCCAAAAAAGTATTGCTTGTATTAAAACTCATTTTTATACTTTCATAGTATTTTTACACCTTTGGGGGGTTAACTATTTGCCCATAGCTGGGACCGTAACAAGTGCAACCATCCCGGGTCAAAGTGGACCTGGGAACACCAGCAATTAAGACGAGGTTCCATGCTCCTCAAAAACTTATAATCAAAGGCCTTGCTGTCGGATGTAGTTTATCTTCTTACCCAGGACGCGGATGTAGTTTATCGTCTTACACAGGACGGACACATTTTGGGGGCGTTTCTTTTGAAACAGTAAGGAACACTTAAATCTTATCGCATTTACTATCGATTATTAAAATAATTTCCGGATATTTAAACTGTTGAATGATTTTGTAGTCCGTAATTCGTAACTCGCATCATTGGTATTCGGCCTTCTTATGATTGGTGTGGGTTTTCCTTCTATATCACTGTCCTTTACTAAGTTACGCAGGTGGTCCTGTAGAATGCATTTTCTGTATGCTATAAACACTGCGCCATATGCCTATTTTATTTTTGTTAAGTTTGTGTCAGCCAATAATAAGTCGAGTTGTAAATGTTCAATAAACATAGTGAGAGAAAACCCCTTGTCTTACAACATTTTCAGCCAATAATAAATCTCGTTGTAAATATTGAATAATCATGATGAGTAGAAACATCCTTATCTTACAATCTTTTCAGCCAATAATAAATCTCGTTGTAAATGTTGAATAAACATGGTGAAAAGAAACACCCTTGTCTTACAACCTTTTCAGCCAATTATTAATCTCGTTACTGATGCCATATATGGTCTGATTCCCCCCGCTTTTCCTTTCGATGTTCTCGACAAAATGCAGAAATGGATATGCAATGTGATAGTTCCTGATCTGGCATCTTGTCTACGGTCACTTTCTCACGGACGTTATGTGTTTCTCTGTGTCTTTTTTACAAATATTTTCATGGCAACTTCTCTGACGAGCTGCTCCCACTGGTACCCCATGTGCACGAATTTAAGCGTGCTGCTAGGTTGGCATCTCGGTTCCACCCTTTCACTGTCGAAACAGTTAAATGTAACCGCCTCTTCTACTCCAACAGCTTCTTCTCTCGTACTAAAGAAGTAGAGCTCCCTTCCACCTACTTGCTTCCCTGATGGCTATAATCTTCAAATACACAAATGTAATGTCAATCGGCGTCTTCTGATGCCTTGATCCTGATCCCCGTCCTTCTCTATATCCTTTGCTCAAACACCCCTCTTTACTCTTGCTCTCACTCTCTGTAACCCCTTGCGTGATAGTGGCACTCCCGCCCTGCTTGGGGTGAAATGCTTAAGAACAAAAACTAATGTTGAATATTGATGAGAAGAAACATCCTTGTCTTACAACCTTTTCAATTTGGACGTATTTACAGAATTCATTTTCTATCTATATGTTGAAGGATTGGTCCAAGTGTTAATTTTTGGATTGTTCCAGCATTTTCCCAATATCCTTGCTGGCCATCATGATTCCTTGTATTTCTTAGCCATAATTTGAAGCTTTTATCATATTTCCTATCATACACAATCTTTTTCTGCATGCCAACAGACTCCTGGAGAGCAACACAGTAGACCTTATTAGCCTCACGTTTTCTACTGACTTGAAATGAAGCGACTATATTGAATCAATAGCTACATCTACTGCAAGAAAAGTTGGATCATTATCACGTGCCCGGAATTTTTTTCTCGTAAGAATCAATCTTGAACATTTACAAATCTACCATTCGTCCAAGCGTTGAATACTTTTGTCATATCTGGTCTGGTGCTCCTGCTATTCATCTCGGGGTTCTTGACAAAATCCAAAGTAAGATCTGCAATAAAACTGATCCTTACTTGGCATCTCGACTTCAGTCACATTCTCACCGACGTGACGTGGCTTCCGTCTGTCTTTTCTAGAAATATTTTCATGGCAACTGCTCTGACAAGCTTTTCTCCCTGCTGCCTGGAGTACAAGAATTTATGCGTGCGACTATATTGTCATCTAGGACTCACCCTTTTATTTTTGATATAGCTAAATACAACGGCCACTTCAACTCCAACACCTTTTTTCCTCGCCCTACCCACATATGGAACTCCTTTCCCTGATAACTAAAATCTTCAAAAATGTAAATGTAACGTCAATCGCTATATTCTGTCTTCGTTTATCTCGTTCATGTTTTGTCCTTTCCTCAATCCTCGCTATACTAGCTGAAATTTCGAGAACACATAATGAAAAAGGAGGGCTTGGAGAATCTGATACTTACAGGTCGAATAGAGGGAAAGAGAGACAACGCATGACATAACTGGAGAGCTTAAGTAAATGGATGGCAGTACTTAGTCTGGGAGGAGTAAGAAAAGGATAAAACATATTGAGAGCTACAATGGATAGGAAGAAGTGGAGAGCCGTGATCGCCTAAGTCCTAAAGGGATACGGCACATAATAAGAAGAATTAAGTGTTACTGGTAAATTAAGTCTTAGCCTTCAATAACAATTCTTCACAGCTAACTCATACTAATTCCACTTCCACAGGAAATTAAGTCTAGAGCGGGGGTTGAAAAGACAGACGACCAACTTTGTCGTCTGCCGAAATAGGTGATTTCCCATATTATATATATTTATGTATATATATATATATATATATATATATATATATATATATATATATATATATATATATATATAGCATAATAACATAATCTAATATTTTTTCTGCACAGTATGTCCCAATTTTAGATTTCGTTTCAACAATCATAAACTATCCATACGTCAAAACAATCCTTATTCCCCCATAGCTGAACACTTTAATCAATCAAGACACTCATTATACAACTGTAAATGTTTATTGATAGATTCTGATTTTAGTTCCACATACGCATGCAGAAAAAAAGAGAAATACTGGATTTTAAAATTAGACACATATAAACTAGGGTTAAACAAAGACTTGGGAATTTTAAATCTGTATAAATATTTCAATAGTTAAAAATTTTTTTTAGATATAATTAAAAAAAAAACTTTTTAAACAACATCTAAAATATTATCGTTAGATTTACGTTAGAAATATTCAAACACAGTAGCATTCCACATCACGTGACGTCCGCGTCTCGCGACGGACGCTACTTGTAAACAAACTTCTGAATACAGTTATTTAATTTATTTCTGACGAAAGATCGGGGCAGATCTGAAATATCAAATATATATATATATATAAATATAAATAAATACTTTCACAAAAAAAACATTCAATTTTTTTTAATTTGCAACTTTTCAGTTGTTTTCTCCATATTATATATATATATATATATATACCATGTCTAAGATACAAAGACAAGCTGAAAAGCAACTTGTCAGCAATCAATATACCACATAACACATAACATTCTTGAGCGCTTAGCCTTGGAGCCGGTAGAATGGAGATCAACGTGTTTTAGTGGACTCAGCAATTTTCAATCTGCTTTTCTGAATCATCTTCAATAAGCGAGAGCAAGATCTAAAAGGTCATCAATCTAACAGTCTTCTCATCGGTAGTGGATGCGCACTGCTGATGAGTCCCAAATATAGGACGAAACGGCCTTCTAGTGCTTTCTGCATTCTGTTGAGGTTTCTTTCAGACTCAATGAATTACTTAATTATATATATATATATATATATATATATATATATATATATATATATATATATATATAATATAATATATATATAATATATATATATAGAATATATATATATATATATATATATAATATAATATAATATATATATAATATATATATATATAGAATATATATATATATATATATATATATATAGAATATATATATATATATATATATATATATAATATAATATATATATAATATATATATATATAGAATATATATATATATATATATAGAATATATATATATATATATATATATATATAGAATATATATATATATATATATAATATAATATATATATAATATATATATATAGAATATATATATATATATATATATAATATAATATATATATAATATATATATATATAGAATATATATATATATATATATATAGAATATATATATATATATATAATATAATATATATATAATATATATATATAGAATATATATATATATATATATATATAGAATATATATATATATATATATATATATATAGAATATATATATATATATATATATATAGAGAATATATATATATATATATATATATAGAGAGAGAGAGAGAGAGAGAGAGAGAGAGAATATATATATATATATATATATATATAGAGAGAGAGAGAGAGAAAGAGATAAAGTGAGTGAGAGAGACATTATATTGAATCAACTGCTAGATCTGCAGCTAAGAAAGTTTGTTCATTATTTCCTGATAGACAATTTTTCTCTCCAGAATTTAACTTACATATTTATAAGTCTACTATTCTTCTTTGCTTTTAATCTTACTGCCACAAGTTGTCTGTTGCATATTTAAATATTCTTGATAAAACCCAAAGAAAAAAATAGTCATTGTCTTCACCTGGCATCTCGGCTTCAGGCATTGTACCACGGCCCTTATGCAGCTTTCTCGTGACTTTTCTATAAATACTTTCATGTTAATAGTTCCGATGAACTCTTCGCTATGGTACCTAGATTTTATGAATTTAAGCGCAGTACTAGATTGGCGGCAAGGTCTCATCATTTTACTGTTTAAATGACTAGGGGATAAGAGTTTTTTTTTCTCGCACTTCTCACTGAACTCTAGATATTGTGAATTTAAGCAAAATAATAGATTGACGACAAGCTTTCAACAATTTACAGTTTAAGTGGCTAATAGTTTCCGGATGAAAATCCTATAAAAAAGAAAACAAGAATATTGGGAAAGAAAGAAAGGAAGGAAGGAAGGAAGGAAGGAAGGAAGGAAGGAAAAGGGAAAGAAGGAAAGAAGGAAGGAAGGAAACATTATAGAACGAAAAAAGCATATCGAAAAGAAGGAAAAGTAGAATGAAGAAAGAAAAAAGAAAGAAAGAATATTGGAAAAGAAAGAAAGAAAGAAAGAATGAAATAAATAAAGAAAGAAAGAATAACGGAATGAAAAAGCATATTGAAAAGAAGGAAAACTAGAATGAAGAAAGAAAAAAAGAAAGAAAGAATATTGGAAAGGAAAGAAAGAACGCATATAAAAAAGAAAGAATATTGAAAGAAAGAAAAAAGGAAGGAAGGAAGGAACAATAGAATAAAAAGCACATAAAAAAAGTAAGAAAGTATATTGCATAAGGAAGGAAGGAAGCATTACGGAACGAAAAAAGCATATCGAAAAGAAGGAAAAGTAGAATGAAGAAAGAAAAAAGAAAGAAAGAATATTGGAAAAGAAAGAAAGAAAGAAAGAAAGAATGAAATAAATAAAGAAAGAAAGAATAACGGAACGAAAAAAGCATATCGAAAAGAAGGAAAAGTAGAATGGAGAAAGAAAAAAGAAAGAAAGAATATTGGAAAAGAAAGAAAGAAAGAAAGAAAGAATGAAATAAATAAAGAAAGAAAGAATAACGGAACGAAAAAAGCATATCGAAAAGAAGGAAAAGTAGAATGGAGAAAGAAAAAAGAAAGAAAGAATATTGGAAAAGAAAGAAAGAAAGAAAGAAAGAATGAAATAAATAAAGAAAGAAAGAATAACGGAACGAAAAAAGCATATCGAAAAGAAGGAAAAGTAGAATGGAGAAAGAAAAAAGAAAGAAAGAATATTGGAAAAGAAAGAAAGAAAGAAAGAAAGAATGAAATAAATAAAGAAAGAAAGAATAACGGAACGAAAAAAGCATATCGAAAAGAAGGAAAAGTAGAATGGAGAAAGAAAAAAGAAAGAAAGAATATTGGAAAAGAAAGAAAGAAAGAAAGAAAGAATGAAATAAATAAAGAAAGAAAGAATAACGGAACGAAAAAAGCATATCGAAAAGAAGGAAAAGTAGAATGGAGAAAGAAAAAAGAAAGAAAGAATATTGGAAAAGAAAAAAGCATATAAAAAAGAAAGAATATTGAAGGAAGGAAGGAAGGAAGAAGCATATAAAAAAGTAAGAAGTATATTGGATAAAAAAGAAAGAAAGAAAGAAAGAAAGAAAGAAAGAAAGAAGGAATGAAGGAAGGAAAGAACGAATAACATATCAGAATGAAAAAAAGCATATCGGAATGAAGAAAACACTAAAGAAAGAAACAAAGAAAGAAAGAAATAAAGAAAGAAAGAATAGCATATCAGAATGAAAAACATATCAAAAGAAAAGAAAATTAGAACGAAAGAAAGAAAAATGAAGAAAGAAACTGAGCAAATTAGAATGAACGAAGGAAAGAAGGAAAAGAAGAAAGTAAAGTAAAGAAAGAATGAAATAAAAAAGTTACAAGTTGAACTGCAAATGAAATTAAAACGAAAGAAATTCTAGTCAAAAAATAGATAATGATTGATATTGCTTTATTGGAGAAATTCAAACATATTTTGCCGACTGAATGTAATTCGTAAATCCTGTCGAGATGATATGTTTAGCTGAAGGCCAAAAGAAGGGAAATAAAACAAAGGCGAAGAAAGACGGTTGAGAAAAAAAAAGAAAGTTTTTTTGAAAATAGCGAAACGATCAATATGATGGTTGTAGAATTGAGAAAACAAAGACAGAGGAACAAAGATGGATTTATTTTTAAGAAACGAAGAAAAAGTAATGGAATTATGTCTGAAAAATGGTTTTAAAATGAAAGATTTATAGAATGGGATAAAGAATTAAGTAGGGAAAGAAAGAAAGGAAGAAAAATGAAACAAGCAAAAGAAAAATAAAATAACCCTGAAACAAAAAAGAAAAGCTTTTGGAAGAAAAAAAAAAACAAACAAATAAAAGAAAGAAAGAAAGAAAGAAAGAAAGAAAGAAAGAAAGAAGAATGTAACACAAGCAAAAGAAAAGAAAAGCTTTCGCAAAAAGAAAGAAACAAAGAAACAAAGAAATATAGATAGAAAGAAAGGAAAACAAACAGAAGAAAAGAAAAATTATCAGAATAAGAAAGAAAGAAAGAAAGAAAGAAAAGAGAAGCTTTCGGGAAAACAAAGAAAGACAGAAAGAAAGAAAGAAAGAAAGAAAAGAAAAGCTTTCGAGAAAAGAAAGAAAGAAAGAAAGAAACAAACAAACAAACAACGAAATATAAATAGAAAGGAAAACAAACAGAAGAAAAGAAAAGCTATCGGAATAAGAAATAAAGAAAGAAATAAAGAAAGAAATAAAGAAATAAATAAATAAAGAAAGAAAGGAACATAAGAAAAAGAAAAGAAAAGCTTTCGGAAAAACAAAGAAAGAAAGATCGAAAGAAACAAAGGAAAGATCTAAAGAAACAAAGACAGATAGATAGAATCAAAGGAAAACAAACAGAAGAAAAGAAAAGCTATCAGAAGAAAGAAAGAAAGAACAAACAAACAGACAAACAGCAAACAAACAAAGAAATTAATAAAATGAAATGCTGTTGGAACAAGAAAGAAAGAAAGAAAGAAAGAAATAGGAAAATAAAGAAAGACTAATGGAAAAAGGAAACTTGATAGAAAGAATTAAATGAACAAACACGTGAAAGCGCAGAAAGCTAACTGAACAGGAAAAATAGAAAGAAAGAAAGAAAGAAAGAAACACAAGCAAAAGAAAGGAAACGCTATCAGAATAAGAAAGAAAGAAAGAAACAAACAAATTAATAAATCTACGAAGAAAATGAATAGCTATCAGAACAAGAAACAAACAAAGAAATTAACAAACAAATAAAAAAAAAAGCAATAAAGAAAGCCTATAGAAAAATAAAGGAAAGAAAATGTAAAAGAAAGCACGAAAAAGAAAAAAGGGAATAAACAAAGATATAATGAAAGCAATAATGAAAACGAATAAAATCTGTAAAGAAAGCATTGGGAATATATATATATATATATATATATATATATATATATATATATATATATATATATATATATATATATATGTGTGTGTGTGTGTGTGTGTGTGTGTGTAGAGAGAGAGAGAGAGAAATAAACAAAAATAAAGAAAGAAAAGAACGCTTTAATGCATGTCGAAAAAGTGAGAAAGAAAGAAAAGAAGAAATCAAGAAAGTAAGAAAGAAAGAAAGATAGAAAGAAAGACAACATGTTGGAGAGAATGAAAGACTCTAAACAAGAAAGAAACGAAGAAACGAAAGAAGCAAGCAAACAAAGAAACGGAAAAGACCTATGATCCTTCCGAAGTGTAGAATAAATCAAGACTAAGATCTGTAAAGAAATTCTGAAAAAAAAATATTAAAAGAGAAAAGAAAGCCGAACGAAAAGAAGAGGAAAGCAAAGAAGAAAAGAAGGAAAGCAAAAAAGAAAAGAAGGAAAGCAAAAAAAAAGAAAAGAAGATGAAAGCAAGGAATTATTTCATTGAAGAAATAAGTAGGCAAAACCAAAGGCGACACATCAAGTTACAATGCTCCTGATCTGCGACAAAAATGGCGTAACAGCGACTCCTATAAACAAAGGAAGATTTTGTAACTCTGTCGAGGCTATGCGGGGAACAGGCATGGTGAAAGAGAAAGGTTTCGTCGTATTCTGGAATCTGGTAGGGAGAATCATGCTATGACAGAATGGCGAGCAGCTGGGGATGAAGGTTAAGAAAGCCCTTGGCCTAATCGAGTAAATAACTGGTTGCCTAGCGACGTTAGTACATCTTATTCATCGCCGCCATTAGGTGTATTCGTGGAAGGGGTTTATATCCAACGAGCGGGGAAGTTGGAAAGAGAGCAAAAGCAACGTTGAGAGAACTCGGGAGGAAAAGAATTGGTTAGGTTGATGCCAGGCAAAACAAAAGGAGTAATATTGCTGAAAACCGCCAAAGACAGGAAGCTGTAGATAAACACGATAATCTATGTTCGAAAGGGACTCACGGACCCCCACCCCCATCACACACACACACACACACGTGCGCGCACACACACACACACACACACACACACATACATATACTCATGGATCGAATCACCCTAATTTTTCTTATTCGTAAGATAGCTGTTCCAATTAGATAACATCTTCCCGAGCACCGCTAGTTTTTGGAACAGACTCTCTGGTGTATTCTTCTCTAATTACCTTATCTACCATATCTTCTTCAGAGCATAGGGTGATGGTTCGCCACAGCTTCCTACCTCGTGCAAGCTCTAGCAAAGTTTATCTCTTTAACACCACTCCCATTTCTTGTCCATTACCCCCTATGGTCGTCAACCATCCGGGCTATGACGATAAACTATGTCCAACAGCAAGGCCTCTGGTCAGGAGGTTTCGAGAAGCGTAGAATCACCTCTTAATTTCTGGTGTTCACAGGTCCCAGATATGGTCAAATAGTTAACCCCGAATCTGGAATCAAATCACTATGAATTTTGGTAAAAATATTACCAGCAATGAATTTTTAAAGAAAAAAATTATTACCACCAATATATTTTCGAAAGAAATATTACCTACAATACATTGTTCCAGAAAAATATTACCAGCAATACAATTCTGGAAAAAATATTAGCAGCAATACATTTCTGGAAAAAAATATTACCAGCAATACATTTCTGGAAAAAATATTAGCAGCAATACATTTTTGAAAAAAAAATATTACCACCAATAAAAATCTTGTCGTCATTAAATAACCCATTGAGGTGTTGATATGCTGTAAAACAAACCAAACCAAACCAAACTAAGGTTGTTAAGTAGGTGACTCCACTGTCACATTTACCTTCGATATTTCCTGTGCGTATCAAATTTTCCGAGCCCTCCTTCCTCAGTAGATTATAAAAAATGTAGAAAGGGATGGTGTAAAACGTTCTCGGTCTACTTCACAAATCTTACTGAAGGACCAGAAATTATTTCTTTTTTTTGTTGGTGAATGGGTAGAAACTTTTTCACTCCACACCTTATATATATATATATATATATATATATATATATATATATATATATATATATATATATATATATATATGAAGTGTTTTAACAAACTCGTCCTTGTTGGATTGATAAATAAAACATCCATTACTTCTTTATAAATTGGTTTGTTTACGTTTGGACACGAAACGTCCGTTTATATATATATATATAAAAAGTGAACATAGAATCAACACTTAGAGCGACAGTCTGTTTCATGTTCGACGCAATCGTCAGGCCATGAAGAAATATAGTCTTAAGGTGTGCTATATCTATGGGACAAAGTGCTCAATATCAGAGATAGAGCGTGTATAAATATAAATCGTCGTGGCCTGACGATTGCATCCAGCAGGAAACAGACTGCCGCCTCTAAGTGTTGACTTCTATGTTCACTTTTATATTTACACACGCTCTATCTCTGATATTGAGCACTTTATCCCATAAATATAGCACACCTTAAGACTATATTTCTACATATATATATATATATATATATATATATATATATATATATATATATATATATATATATATATAATATCTTCGTTCAAGCATGCTGGATAAATAATCTAGATAGATTATGTTTTTTCATTTTTATCTTAATCCTCTCAATCTCACAGATTAATTTGTTAGTGTTGTTCTTAAACTGATTAAGAAATAAAAATAAACAGTACCTTATTCAACCAAACATGCTTAATTGAAGATTCGCTGCGTACCATATACCACGTATACAATTGCGAAAGCAGAATAACATTTTATTACTTCAAAACTCCCAAGGAAATTTTGATATTAAATGACCCATAACGAGTTGATATGTCGTTAAAAAAAAAATTGAAAATTGATGCGGTTTCTGTTATTTGCTACAGTTCTTTTTTTGTTTTGTTTTTATTCTGTCGGGCCAGGTTCGAAGACGTGTGGTCTTCGCAAAGACCACAGCCTTCTCTCGCTCGAAGTCATTTTTAACCAGTGATCTCAGAAAGCGGTTGAATACAGCTGACAGTTCAGATATTTCTGAACGGGTTTAGGCTTTCATATGTAAGTTTCTATATGACGAGGAGTTACCAATTTTTCAGGTTAATGTTTTGGCTTTGTAGCAATTTGCGGTATTGTGTGAAACAACTTCTAGCGCAGGTTCAATTTCCGTCTCCCCTCTACTAAATTTGTTATAACTGATCCATACACTAAGGTATCTGAATTGTTTGGCATTTACTAAACCCACAGTCTGCATTTTTGTGAGGGACTCAGACATTTCCTAATATCTGCCAGATACGGGAAATAATGAGCCTTACCTTGGCACGGTGGCCCAAGGTTTTTCATCCAAAGTTATCCTTCTTCAACTCAGACTGCCTTTCCTCAAATTAAAAAAAAAGCCTTGTCTATATTACTATTGAACCGATAGCTGTCGAGGATTGATGTATTCCTACCTTTTCCGAGACTGTTTGTGCGAAATGAAAGAAACAGTCCCGGAATTTTAAACAGCCTGCTAATTAGGTAGGTAAATCAATAGCCTAATGATGCAAAATGTATTTATTTAACACGTCAAATAGTTACTTTTCAGTTATAATCGCATTTCTTGTGAATACATTTAATTTGTCATGTATATTAAGCATGTAAATTAAACATTATACAAAGAAAAATTCAGATCAAGATAATGTTAATAAATGTATATCAGATTTTGGAATTACTTATCAGGTATTTGTAACGTTATCGTTCTTTTATTAAAAAGTGATTATTTTTTTAGAAATGAGTTTTATTTGATTTGTTAAGCTAAGCTCTGGCACAAGGCCGAGAATATGAAGCACTCAGTCAGGATCGAACTTTCTATACAGTCGCAATTGATCCAGCATAACAAGACAGCCAACCGTTACACAACGTCGAAAGGCCCCGATATGCTTTGTTAAAATAATAAGGATGTTCTCATAATTTTTGCCAGCTCTCCGAAGATTGGCATTCGAATGATAAATAATGTGGAAGTATTTTTTTTCAGTTTATTAATCAAGATTATTTAGCCTGTTAACAAAGAGAATTACTCTTTTTTGTTCATATTTTTAGCATATATCTTAGATGATGAGGAGGCAGGGGGGAGTAATGGATAGCGGATGAGATTGAGGAATCGGAGAGCCAAGTTCGAATTCCAGTCGAATCCATTACATTCACTTACGTGCTAATAGCCTTGGGAAAGGTATGAATCCTCTTCTAGATTTTCCCGGAGGAGTAATGGATAGCGGCTGGGATTGAGGAATCGTAGAGCCGAGTTCGAATTCCAGTCGAATCCATTACATTCACTTACGTGCTAATACCCTTGGGAAAGGTATGAATCCTCTTCTAGATTTTCCCGGAGGAGTAATGGATAGCGGCCGGGATTGAGGAATCGGAGAACCGAGTTCGAATTCCAGTCGAATCCATTACATTCACTTACGTGCTAATACCCTTGGGAAAGGTATGAATCCTCTTCTAGATTTTCCCGGAGGAGTAATGGATAGCGGCTGGGATTGAGGAATCGGAGAGCCGAGTTTGAATTCCAGTCGAATCCATTACATTCACTTACGTGCTAATACCCTTGGGAAAGGTATGAATCCTCTTCTAGATTTTCCCGGAGGAGTAATGGATAGCGGCTGGGATTGAGGAATCGGAGTGCCGAGTTCGAATTCCAGTCGAATCCATTACATTCACTTACGTGCTAATACCCTTGGGAAAGGTATGAATCCTCTTCTAGATTTTCCCGGAGAAGTAATGGATAGCGGCTCGGATTGAGGAATTGGAGAGCCGAGTTCGAATTCCAGTCGAATCCATTACATTCACTTACGTGCTAATACCCTTGGGAAAGGTATGAATCCTCTTCTAGATTTTCCCGGGGGAGTAATGGATAGCGGCTGGGATTGAGGAATCGGAGAGCCGAGTTCGAATTCCAGTCGAATCCATTACATTCACTTACGTGCTAATACCCTTGGGAAAGCCATGAATCCTCTTCTAGATTTTCCCGGGGGAGTAATGGATAGCGGCTGGGATTGAGGAATCGGAGGGCCGAGTTCGAATTCCAGTCGAATCAATTACATTCACTTACGTGCTAATACCCTTGGGAAAGGCATGAATCCTCTTCTAGATTTTCCCGGAGGAGTAATGGATAGCGGCTGGGATTGAGGAATCGGAGAGCCGAGTTCGAATTCCAGTCGAATCCATTACATTCACTTACGTGCTAATACCCTTGGGAAAGGTATGAATCCTCTTCTAGATTTTCCCGGAGGGGTAATGGATAGCGGCTGGGATTGAGGAATCGGAGAGCCGAGTTCGAATTCCAGTCGAATCCATTACATTCACTTACGTGCTAATACCCTTGGGAAAGGTATGAATCCTCTTCTAGATTTTCCCGGAGGAGTAATGGATAGCGGCTGGGATTGAGGAATCGGAGAGCCGAGTTTGAATTCCAGTCGAATCCATTACATTCACTTACGTGCTAATACCCTTGGGAAAGGTATGAATCCTCTTCTAGATTTTCCCGGAGGAGTAATGGATAGCGGCTGGGATTGAGGAATCGGAGTGCCGAGTTCGAATTCCAGTCGAATCCATTACATTCACTTACGTGCTAATACCCTTGGGAAAGGTATGAATCCTCTTCTAGATTTTCCCGGAGGAGTAATGGATAGCGGCTCGGATTGAGGAATTGGAGAGCCGAGTTCGAATTCCAGTCGAATCCATTACATTCACTTACGTGCTAATACCCTTGGGAAAGGTATGAATCCTCTTCTAGATTTTCCCGGGGGAGTAATGGATAGCGGCTGGGATTGAGGAATCGGAGAGCCGAGTTCGAATTCCAGTCGAATCCATTACATTCACTTACGTGCTAATCCCCTTGGGAAAGCCATGAATCCTCTTCTAGATTTTCCCGGGGGAGTAATGGATAGCGGCTGGGATTGAGGAATCGGAGGGCCGAGTTCGAATTCCAGTCGAATCAATTACATTCACTTACGTGCTAATACCCTTGGGAAAGGCATGAATCCTCTTCTAGATTTTCCCGGAGGAGTAATGGATAGCGGCTGGGATTGAGGAATCGGAGAGCCGAGTTCGAATTCCAGTCGAATCCATTACATTCACTTACGTGCTAATACCCTTGGGAAAGGTATGAATCCTCTTCTAGATTTTCCCGGAGGGGTAATGGATAGCGGCTGGGATTGAGGAATCGGAGAGCCGAGTTCGAATTCCAGTCGAATCCGTTACATTCACTTACGTGCTAATACCCTTAGGAAAGGTATGAATCCTCTTCTAGATTTTCCCGGAGGAGTAATGGATAGCGGCCGGGATTGAGGAATCGGAGAGCCGAGTTCGAATTACAGTAGAATCCACTACAGCCACTTACGTGCTAATAGCCTTGGGAAAGGTATGAATACTTTTCTAGATTTTCCCGGAGGAGTAATGGATAGCGGCTTGGATTGAGGAATCGGAGAGCCGAGTTCGAATTCCAGTCGAATCCATTACATTCACTTACGTGCTAATACCCTTGGGAAAGGTATGAATCCTCTTCTAGATTTTCCCGGAGGAGTAATGGATAGCGGCTGGGATTGAGGAATCGGAGAGCCGAGTTCGAATTCCAGTCGAATCCATTACATTCACTTACGTGCTAATACCCTTGTGAAAGGTATGAATCCTCTTCTAGATTTTCCCGGAGGAGTAATGGATAGCGGCTGGGATTGAGGAATCGGAGAGCCGAGTTCGAATTCCAGTCGAATCCATTACATTCACTTACGTGCTAATACCCTTGGGAAAGGTATGAATCCTCTTCTAGATTTTCCCGGAGGAGTAATGGATAGTGGCTGGGATTGAGGAATCGTAGAGCCGAGTTCGAATTCCAGTCGAATCCATTACATTCACTTACGTGCTAATACCCTTGGGAAAGGTATGAATCCTCTTCTAGATTTTCCCGGAGGAGTAATGGATAGCGGCCGGGATTGAGGAATCGGAGAACCGAGTTCGAATTCCAGTCGAATCCATTACATTCACTTACGTGCTAATACCCTTGGGAAAGGTATGAATCCTCTTCTAGATTTTCCCGGAGGAGTAATGGATAGCGGCTCGGATTGAGGAATTGGAGAGCCGAGTTCGAATTCCAGTCGAATCCATTACATTCACTTACGTGCTAATACCCTTGGGAAAGGTATGAATCCTCTTCTAGATTTTCCCGGGGGAGTAATGGATAGCGGCTGGGATTGAGGAATCGGAGAGCCGAGTTCAAATTCCAGTCGAATCCATTACATTCACTTACGTGCTAATCCCCTTGGGAAAGCCATGAATCCTCTTCTAGATTTTCCCGGGGGAGTAATGGATAGCGGCTGGGATTGAGGAATCGGAGGGCCGAGTTCGAATTCCAGTCGAATCAATTACATTCACTTACGTGCTAATACCCTTGGGAAAGGCATGAATCCTCTTCTAGATTTTCCCGGAGGAGTAATGGATAGCGGCTGGGACTGAGGAATCGGAGAGCCGAGTTCGAATTCCAGTCGAATCCATTACATTCACTTACGTGCTAATACCCTTGGGAAAGGTATGAATCCTCTTCTAGATTTTCCCGGAGGGGTAATGGATAGCGGCTGGGATTGAGGAATCGGAGAGCCGAGTTCGAATTCCAGTCGAATCCGTTACATTCACTTACGTGCTAATACCCTTAGGAAAGGTATGAATCCTCTTCTAGATTTTCCCGGAGGAGTAATGGATAGCGGCCGGGATTGAGGAATCGGAGAGCCGAGTTCGAATTACAGTAGAATCCACTACAGCCACTTACGTGCTAATACCCTTGGGAAAGGTATGAATACTTTTCTAGATTTTCCCGGAGGAGTAATGGATAGCGGCTGGGATTGAGGAATCGGAGAGCCGAGTTCGAATTCCAGTCGAATCCATTACATTCACTTACGTGCTAATACCCTTGGGAAAGGTATGAATCCTCTTCTAGATTTTCCCGGAGGAGTAATGGATAGCGGCTGGGATTGAAGAATCGGAGAGCCGAGTTCGAATTCCAGTCGAATCCATTACATTCACTTACGTGCTAATACCCTTGGGAAAGGTATGAATCCTCTTCTAGATTTTCCCGGAGGAGTAATGGATAGCGGCTGGGATTGAGGAATCGGAGAGGCGAGTTCGAATTCCAGTCGAATCAATTACATTCACTTACGTGCTAATACCCTTGGGAAAGGTATGAATCCTCTTCTAGATTTTCCCGGAGGAGTAATGGATAGCGGCTGGGATTGAGGAATCGGAGAGCCGAGTTCGAATTCCAGTCGAATCCATTACAGCCACTTACGTGCTAATACCCTTGGGAAAGGTATGAATCCTCTTCTAGATTTTCCCGGAGGAGTGATGGATAGTGGCTGGGATTGAGGAAACGGAGGGCCGAGTTCGAATTCCAGTCGAATCCATTATATTCACTTACGTGCTAATACCCTTGGGAAAGGTATGAATCCTCTTCTAGATTTTCCCGGAGGAGTAATGGATAGCGGCTAGGATTGAGGAATCGGAGAACCGAGTTCGAATTCCAGTCGAATCCATTACATTCACTTACGTGCTAATACCCTTGGGAATGGTATGAATCCTCTTCTAGATTTTCCCGGAGGAGTAATGGATAGTGGCTGGGATTGAGGAATCGGAGGGGCGAGTTCGAATTCCAGTCGAATCCATTACATTCACTTACGTGCTAATACCCTTGGGAAAGGTATGAATCCTCTTCTAGATTTTCCCGGAGGAGTAATGGATAGCGGCTGGGATTGAGGAATCGGAGAGCCGAGTTCGAATTCCAGTCGAATCCATTACATTCACTTACGTGCTAATACCCTTGGGAAAGGTATGAATCCTCTTCTAGATTTTCCCGGAGGAGTAATGGATAGCGGCTGAGATTGAGGAATCGGAGAGCCGAGTTCGAATTCCAGTCGAATCCATTACATTCCCTTACGTGCTAATACCCTTGGGAAAGGTATGAATCCTCTTCTAGATTTTCCCGGAGGAGTAATGGATAGCGGCTGGGATTGAGGAATCGGAGAGCCGAGTTCGCATTCCAGTCGAATTCATTACATTCACTTACGTGCTAATACCCTTGGGAAAGGTATGAATCCTCTTCTAGATTTTCCCGGAGGAGTAATGGATAGCGGCTTGGATTGAGGAATCGGAGAGCCGAGTTCGCATTCCAGTCGAATTCATTACATTCACTTACGTGCTAATACCCTTGGGAAAGGTATGAATCCTCTTCTAGATTTTCCCGGAGGAGTAATGGATAGCGGCTTGGATTGAGGAATCGGAGAGCCGAGTTCGCATTCCAGTCGAATTCATTACATTCACTTACGTGCTAATACCCTTGGGAAAGGTATGCATCCTATTCTCCGCCTACACAGGCTATGGTAAATATCAAGACAGACCAGGTTCTATAGCCTTGGATGGCAACTTGTCAACCGCAGAAAAAATGGCAACCTACTACGGGAAAAATATCAGCCTCGTCAGTCATGTATCACGCATGGCGCATGACTGACTGATCTTTGATGATGAAGGCATTTTGAAAATCATTTAGATAAAATCGATAGGGGCGAATAAATCGGGAGATTTAAAAAGAAATCTTGTGGGTTGGGTGTAATAAAAACGTACATATTAAGGAGAAGCTCAGCGGAAAAGAGTAAACAAAATATTGAAGAAGAAGGTAAGTGTGGGGTACGCCCAAAACAGGGTCCAAAAATAAGTAAGAAGATAAAGTTCCTTGGAAAACGGTGAAGGCCAGGAAAGTAAAATAAACAGGGACAACTGAAAAAAAAAACGATATAAAACAGAGAAATCCAAAAAAGAAAAACGATTTTATTTTATATAAAAAGAAAGAAAGAATAATAGACTATCAGACGTGTACTCGATATTTTATGTGGAAATATGGTGGGTTGGAGAGAAATAAAAAGAAAATTTAAAAGACAAGGATTCGGGAGAAAAGGAATTGGTAAGGACAGGTTGAAAATCAAGCACAATTCGGTATGGAATTCGTTCAAAAGAAAATCAAGGAAGATGATTACAAAAAACAAAACTACGGATTATCTAAAAGAAACAGAATCCATAGAAGACATAGGAATAAAAACTGAATCATTAATAAGTACATGTTCCCTCACCTTTCATGACTTGGGCGATCATGACTCCACGACTTCGCGTACCTTATTGATCTACAACCCATTTATCATAGACGTAAAGACGCAAGCTACTTGCTGATCTATCGCTATTCCCATGTAATTTGTTCAGATGAACCACATTCCTTAATGCCACCAGTTCTGACCTTCACGGCTAAAGCCCGCCATGTCACACACAATGTAGCGAACCACCATCACTCACTTGGTGAGATGTAAGTTCCACTCAAGCAGCTTCTCCCCACAAACCGCTGCTTTGAGCAACCGACTCCCAAGAGGATGCTTCTGCGATCACTACAATTCTTATATGGTTAGCAGTTGATCTTTGATCACGATATCTGGGCGAATAAATTTGTTCTGCCTGTTTGTAATGTAAAATCCGATAAAGTTAAGGTTCCTATCTCTGTAACTGAGTCTGGGTGATGTTCATACCAGTTTCTTGCAGTTTCTTTCCCATAAAATTGGTATCATTCCCAGTGCAAATATTGGCCAGTTCTATCATGTCGAGTGAGTGCTAACTTTGTGCCACTTGATACAAGATGGTCATTTCTGTCTGGATATTTATCACAAAATCTACTTTTTGGACTAACGCAATTTTTCAGTATGTGTGCTTGGTAATTTCTAGTTAGTCCAGTTTCAGCTTTTAACCCTGAACTATTTAACTACTGATGGGTATGTGTTTGTCTACATTAGCTTATGTAGTACGGATATAGTATTGACCATAAAGAGGCTTATTATGTTGATCATCACGACGGTAGTCTTCGAGTATAGAATCCAGAGGTTGGCAGTGAATATTTCGAAGACAGTAGGAAAGCGTAGTTCAGGTTAGCAGTGGATATCTCGTTTCAGTAGCAGAGCGTAGTTCTTTCTTCTGTTCTGGTTATCTTTGGTTCTGACAGGTTCGCACTGGACATTCGTAGAGAGTAATCAAAATGGCCGCCTTTATATAAGACGGATTGAATTCTGATTGGTTAACCTTAATTTGGCGGAAATATAAAGTCATTTGAGTTTGCTCACTAGTATATAATAATACACAAAAAATTGTAACATATCATGCCATCGTTTCTGCATTTGGTATGTTGCATTTGCTTTCTTTTTTTAGGTTTTTTGTCGCTGCAGTAGATGCATTATGTTTTATTTGAAATTCTTCACCCACTTCAAATTCCATTTTGAATTTGTTGGTTTCCTTTATTATTGAATAAAGTTTCTTATTTATTTCATGTTTTTTGACGCGCATCATCATCTAGTCTTCTGTAGTTTCCAGTTATCTTTGCAGACCGATTGTTGTGGGTTTGTAATCCAGTTCTAGTTGAACTAATCCTCTACCTCCTTCGGATCTGGGTACAGAGGTTCAACATCAGGTTGCATGCGGTGGCAAGTGAGAAGCATTCTCGTTTTGACATTCATTCGCTTAATGTTAGCTATGGTTCAATTAAGGATATTGAAACTGTATTGCACCACAGGAACAGCCAAATTATTTATGGTTGATAATCTGTTTTGTGAATTCAATTCGGTATTTAATACTAGACGTACAGGCCTATTGTATTCTTTTCTTACTTCTCCTTCATTTTGGTGTGCTGTATTCCATTTCCTTTGCTAATTCCTAGTTATCTATAGGCTTCTTCTTATTCCAGTTCCATAATCTTTGTGACAAAGTCTAGATCTGTTGAGTGCTTATTATCGCAATTCTCCCTTTCTTAAATATTGCTTTTACATATTAATCTAACCTGAAATCTATACCGATGCCATCACCGTTAGATTCTGCAGTATTGAGGATAGCCTTCAACTTACTGTTGTCTTTGGCAAAGAGATTGATATCATCCATATAGAATAGATAATTAAAGACGTTCTTTTTTTACTTTGTATCTATAGTTATTGTTCTTTAGCTCGTGCAAAATGGGGACTTAGAACAGACAGAAATGGCGACAGGGAGCCTCTTTGAAAGATTCTTCATAGGATATTCAAACAATTGGAAGTGGTAGTACCTTTGGTGTGATTTAGGTATAATGTGGTTTTCGACAGTTTCATGCTATATTTAAGGAAGTTTGCTATCACACATGAGACTTTGTATATTTCCAAAGCCTTAAGGATCCAAGAGTGCGGCACCAAGATCAAAGACTTTATGGTAAGCTATCCAAGCTGTGATGAGATTTCTACCTTTATCTTGCAATTTTCCAGGATCATTTTATTAGTTGATCTTTGCAACCATATGAACCTCTTCGACATTCCTTCTCTTCCAGGGGAAGAATGTTGTTTTGATCGAGAAAAGAGTAAGTATAGTTCCCCACGAAAGACGTGATCCATTTACAGGTAGTGGACAGACATGTTATTAACCTATAACTTTTGGGATCGTCTGTTTCACCTGTTTTTGGTAGGAGATATGTAATATATTCAGTGATCTATTCTGAAATTTCATTGGGGTTATTAATTAGCATTGATAAAATGTGTGCAAGAGTTTTATGGTCAGATGGTAAATCCAAAAGTGGGGATTTTGTTAGGGCTTGCTTAATGTTATTCTTGCTTACATTTTCCCATTCTTGCACAGGTTTATCCTTCATTCTTTGTCGTTCTTGTTTTATCCACTCTGTATTGGGATTAGATTCCTTTAGGTTGCTCCAAATCTTCTTCAATAGATGCTGTCTTTTTTTTATTTCTGTAACTGTTTCCCTGTAAAACTACTTGATTGTTTATTTTGTTTTACGACATATCAAAACCTAAAAGGGTTATTTAATGCCAACATGATTTTTAGGATAGCTTCGTATGAATAGATTAAATATTTGTAAGAAAGCCGTGTGTAGATCAGGTTTCATTCAAGTAAATTTGTAAAGAGGATTTTTGTCGAGAGTCAAATGTATTGCTGGTAATATTTTTTTTTCAAACATATCTTGCTGCTATTTTTACTATAAAAATATATTTTTATACTTTCATAGTGTTTTGATTCCAGTGAGGGGTTCACTATTTGCCCATAGCTGGGACCCTAACAGATGCTACCATCTCGGGTCAGGATGGAGCTGGGAACAACAGCAATTAAGTGGTGGTTTCACGGTCCTCAATACCTCCCGATCAGAGACCTTACTGCTGGATGAAGTTTATCGTCATACCCACGACGCAAAAATTCTTGAGGTCTGTTTGGAATATCTGATTTTGTCGATAGAATCTACAACGCTTTTCATATTATTATTATTATTATTATTATTATTATTATTATTATTATTATTATTATTATATTTTCTTCCTTTTATTTGGTTTTATTAATTTTATTGTTGTCTTCATTATCAAGAATGTCTTTATTTTAATCATGTTTCTTCGTCGTTAATCTTACTCTGATCCTGTTTTTGATTTTTTGTTTTTTGTTTTGTTTTTCATTACGATCATTATTCGCTCTCTGTGTTTGATTGTTACCAACATTATTCAATCTTGGAATTATGACATAATAGGAAAAAAACAAAAAGCAGAGAAGTGCCCGTGTATTAAACGTGTCATTACATCCTTTTTAGATGTTTGTTAACCTCAAACGATGAAGGCTGGCGTTGTTTTCTCTCTCGTTCTGGCCGGTTATTTTTGCTTCCTTAATTTTGATTTTTTTTTCCTTCCTCGCTAACTTTGTTATCCGTTTGTCTGTCATGTTGCAAATTTGCAAATCCAAACGTAACTTATAATTTGTGCTGTAAGCTAATCACACCGGCGTGCACTTTCGTTAGCTCGCTCTATCATTCACTCGTCATATATATATATATATATATATATATATATATATATGTATATATATGTGTGTGTATGTGTGTGTGTGCGTACAGGCAACTACATGTGTGACAGTAAAGAATATATTTATTTCTCACTTTCTCTCTCTTTATATATATATATATATATGTGTGTGTGTGTGTGTGTGTGTGTGTGTGTGTGAGCGTGTGTGTGTGTGTGTGTGCAGGTATGCAGAAGAATAGGAAAGAACACGTTAGGTAAATAATCCGGAGTTCCTTAGTATTTTTGCTTTTATTTTTAAAAAGACAGTGCTCCATACGGAAGTAGAGCTTACATTATAGATTCCCAAATTCTCGCTTGACGATGAAGCGAGACCAGACACCTTAATTCAACTTAATTTCAGAAATTATATTTAGGGTCTCGGCTCTCGCTTTTGAAACATGAGAACTCTTATGTAGCGAAGGAATCATATTTTTTTTTTAAATATTATAATATATATATATATATATATATATATATATATATATA